>JAULUF010000019.1:12302500-12765000 GCA_031834385.1 Semotilus atromaculatus | reverse complement strand
TCTAACTGGATATCAGTAGGCCTAACTAAAACTATTAAAAACTTTTTAATTGAAATAAAGCTGAAATAAAATATTAGATGAAAAACTTTTAAAACAAATAAAAACTAAAACTGAAATAAAAAATGAAAATGAAAAAATAAAGTTTTTTTTAAAAAAACTAATAAAAATGACATATGCACATAATAAAATAGCTAAAAATAAAATATATATATATAGTATACAAATAATACTACAGTGTTCTGGACTAGGATTGATATTAATTAGAAATTATAATTCTAATTATATATATTTTAGAATTTTATATTCTATATAAAAATATATTTTAAAATAGTCAGTGAATCTGCATATAAACGTCCATATCAGGTCTAAAAGGTAAAAAAAAAAAAAAACACTCCACACATTTGTCCATGCTGAACATATCAGAATAGAAATAGTAAGCCTTTATTGTCATTATACTCGCATTATGAAATGCTTCCCTTAATTGGTGCTGAAGTAATTATACAACAAACACAAACAATATAACATACGACACAAAAAAACATAATAAAAAACTGAACAATTATGTAGTCAAACATTCTAAATATTGCACTAATAAGATAACAATTGATTGAAAACTTGAAAACTGTTCATTGCAAAGTAAAAAATAAATAAAAATAATTTTTGGACAAGTTTAAACTGTACTTTTGTTGAGGGGCCTGAACTCCGCTTTTAAAAGACATGTTTGTTTGCCTGTTCCAGTATGGAAACAATGTGAGAATTGTGTTTTTATTGTTTTTATTGTTTGGTATTTATTGGTAGCATGTTCTGTAGTACAGTCCACTGATTACTGTTCCAAGTTTCCAAACTCTGGAGAAATTGACCAATTATATCATCCCAAAATGATTGCTGAAACATAGCTGTTATTCTATATTGGTGATATTTGCATATGTGCACAAACAAATGCTGTTGACCTTCAGAGAGGTCAGAAGAGAGAGAACCGCATTACACTCTGAGGCTCGAACACATTGTGTGAAATGAGAGCGAGTGCAGATGGAGCCAAAACCAGATCAATATACCGATTAGAACTGTAATACGCTAATGGTTTGCCGAACGAGCGGACAGAAATAAACCCATGAGGATAATCACAGTGTCATTTACCTCCTGCTCCCAAAGACTCAAACTGACACTTTATTTCATTTCATCTTCCCTTTATTGAAATGAGGTTTCCATGAATCCCTAACGAATATAAAGTATAATCATTTAAAATTAAACTTTAATTATTAATAATTATAATGATTGCTTTGGGAACATAATCTCAAAATATATGTTGTTGTTTTGTTTACAGTTTTTTAAAAGAAAAAAGGGTCTTAATAAAGTAAATTCTGTATAATTTGAACAAATTTGAATTATAGTTTTGAATTTACAAAAAATAAATAAATAAACAGCTTTAATGTATGCACACTGTGATTTGAACAAACCTTTCATTTAATTAACGGCAATGTTAAAAAAGGAGGTCCTGCCTGTGCATTGTGTTTGAGGGGCGTGGCCATAAGCTTATGAATATTTAATTATGGTGTCTTGGGCAAGATGTTGACTAATAAGAACCGTTAATTGATGTTGCTGATCATTAATAATGGTTATAGCTTAGTTTACAGATCTGTTTGATGCTTATACAGTTGTGTTATGCTATTTTATTTTAAAGGAATAGTTCACACAAACATTTTAATTTCCACACACCAAAATTGCTATACACAAAAAAATATATATTTTGAAGAATGTGGATTACCAAACAGTTGATGGACCCCACTGACCTCCATCAACTTTCTTCAAAATATCTTCTTTTGTGTTCAGCAGAAGAAAAAAATTCATGTTTGGAACACTTTTGAGTGTGAGTAAATTTTTGGGCGAACTATCCCTTTAAGGCATCATGATTGAGAGTTTTTTTGGTTTTTGCACTTAGTTTACTCAAAGTTTATTTGGAGCAAACTCATTTTGTGAAGAAAAACTATAACTTTGCTTTTTGCAAACAATATATTCAGAGATTTTGTATAGACACAACCAGACGCAAGGATAAGTCCAGTGCGGAGGCTGAGGGTGAGCTGGTGTGTGTCACAGTACAAATGTTTTAATGCTTTTTATCAGATCAGGCCACTTAAAGGCAGGAAGCGGGTCGATGGTCCACTCTGACAAAAAGGTAATGCTATTAGCTCTGGCTGTGATTGGCAGATGTTGCTGGAACGAGGGATCATGGGATTGATTGACCGCCTCCGCACTATTATGTTGAGATTCATAAGATCACTCATTTATTTATTAAATATTGATATTGACGGATGCCCTTTCCTGGAGATGATTGTGGTTTCATATTCTTTTATTTAAAAAAGTTTTAGTAAGTGTTCCAGCACAACATCTGGCTGTGTCATGCTGGAATCTGACATGTTTGTTTTGGTCTTGGACAGATTTAAGGTCTTAAAGTTTAAGGTTTCAGCTCTTTATTAGAGATGGACACCACATGGATCAATAACTCCACCCAGGACAGAAGCCTCAACCACTAATGAATACAGGCTGAGCCATGCGTTACTATTCAGATTCGGAAGCGAGAAACAACAACTGTTTTATCTGTAGATATTCCAGGATGCACCATGTACGGTTTCAATAAGAAAGGGGAACGATTAAATGGAAAATAATGAATGAATCAGTATTCACAAATTTGGTGGAAATTATGTTTCTTTGTACTTTTAAAAAAATAATTAGTCTTTCTTTATTTAAATGTCAAAGTGGTGTATTTTGAGAGAGGTTTGCTTTTAGGGTTGTAATGTCAATCACAATTTGTAAGTAATAAAATGCCCCTTTTAAAACTTTAACTTTCAATAAATGGAATTTTTATGAAAGAACATACCATATAATGAATTATGGTATATTTTCACTTATAAAGTTTCAGATAAGTTAACAACAAATGCATTAATGTAAATGTAGGTAAAATCTTGGGTAAAAGAAAAAATGTGATGAGTAATTACTGTAAATGAATGTCATAAATAATAAACGTATTGGGATATAAAGAGGACAGTCATATTGCATTATGTGTGTAGGGGTCAAAGGTCATCACCCATTGTGGTTTGGGTGTAAGGTCACAACTTGTATGGTTATAAATGTTTTTTAAAGATCTGGTTCCCAAGGGTCAACTAACATTATTTATGTTCTGTCCTATTTTGATTCCTTGTGATGTTGAGTACATTTCAAACAGAATGCATTCATAATCATAATTCTTAGCATTAACTTTCAATAGAAACACAGAATAGATTAGAAGAACAATGGAAATAGATTGTCCCTCCGAGTGTTAAATGATGGATTGATCCTTCACTCAGCACCTCGGTGGTTTTAATGACTGTATCCGGAGAGCTGATCACAGCACTTTGAGCTCGTCGGCTTTAAATTAACAAAGTGAAAAGTCACTTGCCATGTTTCTGCAGACGCTGGCCAGAAAATGCTGACTTGGGTACAAAAACAGGCTTTTAATTAAATGTGGCGGGTGGTATATCATAGCAATGGATTTTAGAGATTAATTCCAAAATATTTCTTGGAAACTTATACATTTTGCAAAGGTTCTCATTTTACTTTTGCGCAGTGCTGGCTCAGTTTGAGCTGAGACAAGACAACTGGACTTGTTTCAGGACTTGTTTGTCTTTACTGCTTCTTTTCATGGTTGATGGGGCATTTTTATTCTGCTGGCTCTAAGTAGGTCATTCTCACAAAGACCAAACTGCCTGTCCTGGCACCATTTAAATACTTGGCCCAAAAGGCATTTCCCCAACCTTTTCACACAACTGCACAACATTGTTTTTATCATGATAATGTTTAAATGCATGATTTCAGACATAGATACATACATATTTAAAGCATAAAATAATTCAAGCTTGATATAATTGCTTATAAAAGTGCATACACAAATGGGCTGGTTAGTTGAACTATATTTTAGTCTGAAAAATCACTTTGGTTTCATTTTAGAACCATGAAAATGGAGTGAAGAATTACAATAAATGCAATATTTGTTAGACACAGTTGAACAATGAACAAATAAATATTTTTCAAAGCATAGATCATAGATATATAAAGTACAGTTATAGTAGATTTTTATATTTAGTGTGATTTTAAATACTGTGAAATACTGTATACCCAGCTAACAAAAATGTGTTCTGAGAAAATGGTGCTAACATTCCCATTTCTGAATCGTTAAAACCGTATTTTTCTTGGTTATTAACATTAAGGAAACATACCATTTTATTCTGCAAATTTGATTGGAATGTTACTTTTGAAGGTTCTTTGAACATTCTGAAACAAGCAACACTAGACTAAAACGTTTCAGTAAAATAAACATTCCATGAATGATACATTTTTGAGCTAACGTTTTGAGAACTTTAAACAAATGTTCTATTAGCATTCCTGGAAGAACATTTGTTCATAGCTTTGAGAGAACATTGCCAGAACGTTAGCTAAAGTTCAGAGAACATTCCCTGTTAGCTGGGTAAATGACTGATGATCCTGTTTAACCGTTCTAAACCTCCTCTGCGTGCACACAGACATTCACGTTCTTGTGTTTGTCCCAGTAGTGACATTCTTCAGGAAAACTCGACACAGCGAAGCTCTCCTTGTGACGACTGACGGCATGAACCAGAAATCCAGCTAACTGCTTCTCCAGAAGCTCCACGACAGCTTTGGCATCTCCTTTCCTCGCAGAACCTTCCATCATCTGTTTGATGCTCTCATTGGGCACCGGCTGAGGGGCGCTGCAGAACGAGACCACCAGGTTTATGTCATTTCCTTCAGATACTTCAAAATAACTCTGTCCGGCCACACTCTGAAAGTTTTGTCCAGCTCTCAAGTTCCTAATTTTGCCCAAGTCACTAACGCCTCTGATGGACCAGCTCACCCAGTCGTACTTCTTCACCAGGAAGTCCAGCAGTTCCTTGGCCGTTTCCTGGAGGTTTCCGTCCTCTCTCTCCTTCACAAGCCTCTTGATGTCCAGTTCAGCTTGCTCTGGAAACGAATGCACACAATTCTCTATCGCTTCCTTCATTTTCATCTCAATTTCTTGGATTTTTGCGCTCCACTCTTGAATCTTCTCCTGCTCTGCTTCTTCTCCCTGAGTAAGGAAACAATATCCCAGCAGAGCGATTATTCCCAGGCAGAGCAGCTCCTTCAGCCTGACGCAGAAGTCTTCCAGGACCCTTCTGTTTCTGGCCTCGTATTGTTCCACAACATCCAGGATTGGCTCCCCAAAAATGCTGTTCCCCATCACAGCATCATAAAGCATGTAGAGGTTCTTCTCTCCTCCTGTTTTGGGAAAATGCTGCAAGAACAAGCGTTTTCTGACCTCCTTATACTCAGGTTTGGCCTCCAGAATGTCAATGTATTTTCTGAACTGGTTGCATAGATTTTCCTCCACAACGAAGAACTCAGAATCCAAGTGTCCCTTTTTAATCTCGCAGTTGATGTCTTCTATTTGAGATGAGAGGACATCTAATTTGCTCCTCACAACTAGAAACTGATCTTTGACATAAGTGATCTCCTTGCTCTCCACATTGTTTAGGACGAGCTTGAGGACTGGAGCTGCAGCCTCGAAGAGCGGCGACATCTCTCCAACAGCGCTGGCCAGCACCTCGGCTCCTCTCTCAAACATCTCCATCACTGCTTCAATGGCCTCCTTCTTCTGGGCTACAACCCTCTCTAGTGAACTGGACATTTCTAAAAACAAACAAAAGCAATTACAACAGACACATTTCTTTCTTTTACTAATCAAATCTCATTTCATAGCTCAGAACACTTTTTATTCTTATTGTTTAAGAAAAAAAAATAGACTTAAACAAAGTCTCTATCATTCTTGTCTGGGAGAAGACAGTACAGCCAAATATGAGAGAGAGAGAAAAAAATCTGAAGTGCATGTTCAGCTATGTCATAATAATGTTTTATATAATTATACAGTGTCCTTGTTACACATTCATGTACTTACTACAGTAATAACAGTAAATTATGCAATTACATGCAACTAACCCTAAACCAAACATTAACCCAATAGTAAGTAAATGTAATTAATAAATGTATAATTACACTGTAACAAGGACACATCAAAATTATGTGTAACCTACTTTTGTTCTCATAAATCATCCTTTTAAAATCGAAATGATTTCAAGTGTTTTCCATCACTGCAAAAAGCATTAAGTAGGCTATAGGCTCGAAACCCTCATCACGTTACTAATTTTACAAGGATAGCCAATTGTGCCATCAGCCTTTTAAATCTGCATGCATGTTAATAAGCAAATCATGTTTTGAGTCCAGACACATTTTAAACCTCAAAATGATCAAATTCAGAGCAAAAATAATGCGCCTTAGAATCATGTAGCAGATATGGCACCACTGAATGTGCCATCTTCTGTTCCGTAAAAAGGACACACCTCGAAAAAGCGTTTTAAAGCGCAGTCTGTCTCATAAGTGTCCTATGCGCGCATCGCAGCATTAACACGCGCAGAAAAGATTTCAAACTGGTTTCTCACGTATGGCAGGTTGAAGAGCTTCTGTCCGAATTACGTGTCCGAAATTCAGGTTTCCCTCAGGTATTGGCTTGAGGAGGATATTTGTGATGATCTGAGTGAATGCTAAATGAACAGAGAGACAGCGCGAGGGCGCGCGCGCGAGAGAGAGAGTTGCGCGCGCTGAGGATGCGTTACGATGATTTTGGTTTGGAAAGCCCTTGGCAACAGTCGGGTAAATGTCAAATTTTTGACGTGGTTGGCTGTAGTTTGCGTTTTATTCATAATTTGACAACAGATAGAAGAGTTGTGTGTTGTTTCTAGAGAGAACTAGCGCGTAATGTTTGTTCATCAAGAGGAATATTGCGCGCAATGCGCAACATGGAGCAGCTCCTGTGGACAACAAGAAACATGCGCAGATATTTCCCACACAAGGATGGCAGGTATTTCACACACACTAATAATATATTTGAGCTTATCTAGCTTTATATTGTATGATGTTATAGGCTATAATAAAAAATATATATATTATATGGGAAAATCTTGATAATAGCTAATCTGATGAAGGAGGGTCCATATGCATATATTATGAATCAAACGTGGATAAAAGGAACGAAAAGACGGAAATCACATGCATCTGTATAGCCTATATATTATAGTATACATTTATTTTCTAACAATCAACTACTAAACGTTTGGAAATGTGTCAGGCGTGACCTTGTGTCTGAATGCGTCATACATGGATGAAAACTGCTGAACATGATGACATATTCCCATGAGACCCAACAGAGAAGGTGTTATAGGTGTTATGAATATGGCGATTCTGATTATATTAAAGGGAGACAAGAGTGTGTGACATGGGGAAGTTGCTATAAGGTTTTGAATCTAAAGTCTAAGCTTTTTTTCCTCTCTTTTTTTCAAAGCTTTCAACAACACCATTCACATTTATTACTACATTTTTGTGATTTATATCCACCAAACAAAAATAGTTGCTGGGTAAACAACAGAAGCTTTGATCTGAAAGCTTATTGTAAGACTGACAGTTGCACGATTCATTCATTCATTGCTGTTTCATTTTTTCCCAAGTAAAATGCCAAATCATTGCGGTTTCCTTTGACATTTTTACCGTTTTTTAATTGGTTTGTGTATCATGACTTCTTTCTTTCTTTCTTTCTTTCTTTCTTTCTTTCTTTCTTTCTTTCTTTCTTTCTTTCTTTCTTCAGAATCACGTGTCCATATGATTGATGATGCAATGGCTGATGATGACGTGAATGAGGATCTGGATCTGAGATCCAAGACTAAAGATCTGTCTTCTGTGACGTAACACGGGGTAAAGTTAATCTTATTAGCGTTTATGGACTATTACATGAAAATAATCGCTAATAATCGCAATCCTATAAAAGTTTGTGTTTACATAATATATAACATATATAATACATGCAAATATTTCTGAAATACATGCATGTGTGTGTTTATATATACAAAATAATTATACACAGTACACACACATGCATGTATACTGTATATAATTCATTACATTTTACATTTATATATCGCTTTTCTCGGTACTCAAAGCGCTTTACATATGGAAGGGGGGAATCTCCTCATCCACCACCAATGTGCAGCATCACCTGGATGATGTGACGGCAGCCGTATTGTGCCAGCACGCCCACCAATCTGTCACTCTTCCAGCAGCAACCTGGTTTTCTCATGAGGTCTCCCATCCAGGTACTACCAGGCTCAGCCCTGCTTAGCTTCAGTGGGCAACCAGTCTTGGGCTACAGGGTGATATGGCTGCTGGCAAGAGAAGTCTCCGGCATATATATGTTTATATATAGGTTATATTATGTATAAAAATGTTATATATAAATAACACATTTTTCTTAAATATATACATGCATGTGTGTATTTATATATACAAAATAATTATACACAGTAAACACAAACTTTTATTTTGGATTAATAAAATTAATCGTTTATTAATTGGATTAATCGTTTCACAGACAGCCCTACTTTGTTTCATAACCATTATTACCTATAGCTACTAGATTAGATTAGTTTATTGTAACATGATACCACCATCCACTGAGTAGAACAAGGGATCAAGATTTGGCAAGTTAGTTGGCAAAGTTCAGCTGCCGCTGGTACGTTATTATTAACTACATCATTGTGCGGGCAAAAAGCAAGTATTTTTTTTTATGATTTTTTTTAATTTTTTTATATTCTTCTGATTAAATAATAATAAAAAATCCCTACAACGTAGCTAAAATTTTTATTTTAGTATAGTAGATGTTTTACCAGAGCCCAAGTTTAGGAGGGTTTTTAAAAGTCTGAAATGGAAAAATATGTAATGTCTAATGCATTTGACGTATGGATTTATATATTTGAGAACTTGTGAGTGTTCAAACATGCTACAATTTGAAATGTTTATAATTGCATATGGCATGCTGCTTTTATATACATTAAAATGTGCTCTTTTACTGCCATCTAGTGGCAGAAGATCATAGCAAACACTTTTTTTATATATATTTTTTTTATAAATTTGACTATTTCAGCATTGCTTTATAATGACATGTAGTTCATAGAAATCTCAATTAGAAAACCATGTAACAAGAAAAACAGTCCCCTATAGAAGTCCCCTCATCTACTGTAATTTCCTTTAGTTCAACAACACATGTATGAACATTTGACGTTCTTATAGATATATCTTTAAATTAAATGTATATAGGTTAACTAATTAATTCACAGGAATATACCAATTTAAAAAGTTATATATATATATATATAGACATACTGTATGTAATGAATTTGAGTCAAAACAACTTGGAATATTTCCTTGTATCTTTATTGAAAAATGTAACAATATTGTACAGCGTTATAAGTGCAACAGCATTCCAAAGACTGAATTACAAGAAAAGGTATTTTAATAATGATTGGGAAGGTAACGTGTTCCAAGACGTTCAAAAAAAGTACATGAAACAGAATTATAGGGGCATTTTTATGCCAGTGCTTTACAGATACATTTAAAAGAAACGTGATCAAGATGAACTTCAGTCGTGTCAGAATAAATGTGCAGTACTGTACACTGGGTTGCAGTACTGTACATTGGGTTGCAGTATAGCAAGCACATCAGGTGCTTTATTTATCCCAAATAAAAGGGTCAAAGGAATGCAAAAAGGGACCTTCAGTTTAGATGTCACTTCTTATATTAAAATATATGCTCTGATAATCTGTTCTAATGGCACTAAAAATGACACACATGATACAATTAAATGCATACTCGAATCTACTGCTAAATAGATTGAAGTATGCCAAAAAAATGCATAAACATGAACATTTCAGACAGAAATTTTGATCTTAGTATGCACAAACAGAAAATTGTATGCTCTTTATTTTGCAACGTTTGTATAGATATATAGATAAATACAGATAGAAAGACAGATAGATGATAGATAGACAGAGAGATATATAGATGATAGATAGAGAGAGATTGTTTCATTGTACATAATTTATATTTATGTAGTGTTGAAGCTTTTTAAACACTATTTTCAAGGTGACACTGCTTTTGAACTTTAATAATATTTATATAAGCACAGTCAGCATTCTGTAGATTAGTGTGAATTATGTTTGTCATGTAGTGTTAAACTATGTTTGTCATGTAGTGTTAAACTGAGGCAAGGCATGAAGAAAAGTGATCATGTGATTTAAAAACGAAACCAAGAAGCAGATTACAGGAAACGAGATGGCGTCACTGTGTGAGCGTCAGCAGAACCTGCTCATCAGGAGGATAATGCTGCATTAGATGCTGCAGGTCAATGAAGTCCATTACAGGAAAAGGCGAAGCACGAGGGCAATAAAGAGCGTTGGTTGTGCAGAACGGCATCACGATCACTTGCATCTCCTCAGCACCTCCTGCATTTTCACCTGCACGTTCTTCATATTCTCTTCCCACTCCTCGTTCCGAGATTCCAGATCATCCCCCAGGATGCCGTAGTAGCCCATCAGAGCGATGAACCCGATGCAGAACAGGTATGCGAGTCGCGTGCAGAGGTTTTCCATGACGCGCTGGTCCCCCTCCGAATGCTTCATGTAGAGCTCCAGAATGGGCTGGCTGAAGAGTTTGCGCTTCCCCATCACGCCTTCATAAAGCGTGTACATGTTCTGGTCATCTTTGTCGTTGATGAAGCTCTCTACGAAATCTTCCTTCTTGCGTTGCAGGTTCTCCGGCTTGGCCTCCACGATCTCCATGAATTTGCGGAACTGATTGCGAATGTTTTCTTCCACCTCGTGGTACTGTTTGTCCAACGTCTCCTTCCTGATCTGCAGCAGGGCTTGACGGTTCTGCTGTGATATTTCATCCAGGGCTCGATTCACGCTGCCGAACTCCCGTCTGAGTTTCTGAATGTCTTCATCGTCCACATGGTGCAGCACCACCCGGATGAGAGAGCCGGCCACGCCGAAGATGGGATTGACCACCGCGGCTGCAGACGAGATGGTGGCCACACATTCCAGGACCTTCACAAGGCCCCTCTTCAGCTTCTCCGGGTCCTCGAAGATCTCAGCCATTGTGTCTGGAGGAAGACTGGATTAAGCTCTTATCTTATAGTTGACCTGAAGAAGATAACAATCACAATCTCAGAGTTAAACATAAATTCTATTAAAAATACTTATCTTTAAGGAATTATTTCCTTATTGCAAGAATATTTTTTTCATTATTTTCTTTAAAAAAAAGAAGCAGCAAAAAACAGTGAGGAACTTTGAATGGAGGTAAATTAGGTCATTTTTTAAAAAAATATTTAAAAGCAGAAATGTAAAGCTTCATTTAAAAGCTCTTACATTAATTCTGTTACAATGTGCACTTGATTTATTTATTTAATCATAATTTGTACAGTTTTTTTCAGGGGTTAAATTGTCAAATTGATTAATCCAATCTAAGTGCTGTCAAAATAATCCAGATTAATCATACCAAACAAAAGTTTGTAAATATACATGTGTGTGTGTACATATATACACATGTATATATCAGTTAATTAATCGCAATTAATCGATTCTAACAGAAAAGTTTGTTCATATAATATATATATATATATATATGCATGCATATAAATATATACAGACACACACAAATGTTTATGTTAGGTGCGATTAATCGATTCTACAGTACTACACTACACAGAATAAGAGATTTTTCACACTAAATCATGTTACTTTTAAGTCTTGTGAGTATACTTGCAACAGTGAGTACATAAACGTCTTTAGTCCATTATGAGTTCCCCTTTATAAGCCAGAAAGAAGTGGAAGTTGTAAGCAATATTATGCCATAAATGCTGTTGATTAAACTTAACTTGAACTCAAAATACTCCTTTAAACTTTTTTTTTTAGATTAGACTCGGCAACCACAGCAAACTGCCTTTGAAACTTTGACAACTTTGCATTTAATGCAAATCAAAGCAATTTCCATATTCACCTGCATTCTGCAGTCATTGTCCTTAGTGATCACATCATGAATTGACAGCAGAAATCACATTTGGTCATATAACATGACGAATACAAAGACTAACTGCCATATGATGCCATTTATTGTGCAAAGAATAATCAAACATAAGCAAATAATTATATAATAATTTGTAATGTGTAACTCACATCAAAAACTCACATCATTAGAAATATATATTTTTTTACAATATATTCAGTTACAACAATGACCAAAACATGCTTAATATTCTTTAAAAACATTTTTAGCTGTGATATACAGTATTAAAGGGATAGTTTGTTTCTCACCCACAAGCCATCCGACTGTAGGTGTATATGACTTCTTTCAGCCAAACACAATCTGAGTTATATTACAACAATAACTCTGTTTGGCTGAAAGATGAATGTCATATACACCGAGGATGGCTTGAGGGTGAGTAAATTATGTGGTCATTTTAATTTTTGGGTGAACTATCCCTTCAAGAAGAGATTGCATCAAAAAGTCCATTGGCAAGCAGAGAAAGAATGACCCATTTTACACCCCACAGGATTTATTGAAACTTCCTTATTCAAGATTGCTTGTGGCATTAAAACTGTCAGCATATTATGAAACGGATTTGTCTCAGCAGTTGTTCAGCGTGACTTCAGTTTTCCTCAGTGCATTGGTCCAGAACTTCTTGCATCTTGGCTTGAATCTCAATGACCCTCGGGCCCCATTTGTCCCTCACTTCATCCTCGTCATCCTCACTGACGGCGTAGTAGGCCATCAGCCCCATAAGGCCGATGTAAAACAGGTGGGCCAGGTGAGAGCAGCGGGCCTCCATCACCTTTTTGTTCCTTTGACAGTTCTCCAGGTACACTTGTAGGATGGGTCTCCCAAACAGAGCGGTTCCCTTCACACCACGATAAAACACATCTAAGCTCATGTCGCTCCCGTCCCTCTCGTAGGTCTTCACAAATTCCTCCATGTGATGATCTGAGTTCTCAGGGTCCAGTTTTACTCTTTCCAACATGGTGTTGAAAGCACCGTACTGATGCTTGATGACTTCCTCGTGTTTACCGAAATTCTCGTTGATCTCATCAATGCGGATCTGTCGGAGCACCTTCTTGTTCTTCTCGGAGATGGTTTCCAGCTTTTCGTGGATCTCCCTGAAGTCCTTGCCCATCTCATGGTCTTCCTCTTCCGTGAGGCCTTTCCTGACGACCCCGACCACTGAAGTCACAATCCCGAAGAGAGGATCTATGGAGGAGGCGAAGGAGGAGATTTTCTCCACATAGCACAGCACTTTGACCGCAGTCGCTTTGATCTCCTGCTTTTCTGCCATAGATGGGTCTGAGTCTTGGACTTTGGCTCTTCTAATCTTTCAGTCTTGTCTGATTCTGAAATGAAAGGAAAACATATTCTTAATAAAAACAGAACAGACCATAATTACATTTCAACACTTCTGTCCTGAAGATTCAACAACAGGCATGCTTCCTTGGGCCTTTTTTTTTATTTTAAATATAAATGCTAATTAAAATAATTAGGGGGGATGGGGTGCTTTGTGGAATTTCCTTATATTTTAAATCTAAACTTTCATTTGATTCAATACTGAAAACTATCAAATAGTTCAATGCAAAATTTCAAAATAGACAATTTTACTAATTTGTGAGTTTTGTATTTTTACGCATATTCGAGTATCAAGCTGTTAGAATAGCAACATACTAACATTTATCTCTATTGGAATCAACTTGGAGTTGTCTCTTGTGGTTTTATTTGAGTTGCTGCTTATGTAGAGTGTCCCAAATTGATCTCTTTTAAGATTCAATGACCATTAGATTCTGCCTTAAAAGGCAGCTGTTTATGTTTTTGTATAAAAAACATAAATGTTTTTGTTACGTATTTGTCCCTTGAGGACGAATAAAGGGTTTTGAAATTGAAATGTAGGCCGTAGGTTTTACCTATATTTTCTCTTTCTATGACCGTAAAATGTTGCTGTCCAGTTCTGAATCTGGCGTGTCCAGAATGGTTATAATCAATTGTATCGGTTTCCTGACCTAATAAGTCACTAAAATTTAACTTTCATGCCAGGAACATACCTGTAGAAAATATATTAAAAAAGTAAAAAAATAGGATGTAAACATGACATTTTATTTATAGTTTTTTTTTTGTGCTTTCAGAAAGCAAGTTCACATCAAGTGTTAACTCTTATTTACAAAGTAAGGGATTATTCAATATACAGTAGTAATCAAAAACCGGTTTGCACAGAAACAAAATCAAACTAGTAATTTAAAACTAAAACAATACAGTTGATAAGCACGTTAGGTTTGACATTCCCATCAAACCACATGGCATAATGAATGATGTCATGCTTGCGGCTTTACTCATTTTCCTTATTATAAACAAAAATATTTTATAAATCGAGTTTTTTGTATAACATGCAGTTTATCTTTGTCAGTCACTAAAATAGGTTTCTAGACTGAATGAATGGCAATATGGCTTGTAAACAGGCTAACACAATTAGCTAAAGAGGGAGGTTAGATGAACAGCAAAACATATTCGGTTACATGAAGCAGCAATATTATTCCACACTCATGTCACAGGATACACGTTTATGCAGGAGAATGTTCTAAGCTATGAATCTTACCTTTAAATGCGTCTGTAGCTGTCAGTTCCTAATGGTGCTGCTGCTGTTTTTGTACAAGCAGCCACCATTTCACTGTCCGGTCTGAGAAACAGCACCTCCCTCTTTGTCAAAAAAGGGCAGGGTGTGGGAGTGACTCATACCACAGCAATGCTGATTGGCTTAGAAGGGGGAAAAAAAAGTATGCAGCTTTTCCGCAATCCCCTTTCTGAAGAACACACACACACCCTGCATGGAAAATGGCTGCAATGCGCTCTGCCAAGTTCAGAAATGAATCTTGTCACTTCTAGACATGAATGAATAACTAGTGGGAGCAGATGAGTAAATTAGAGAACATTTAGATTGCCTATATAAAAAAAAAAAGAAAGAGGAAATTCTGACGTTGACTAGTCTAATACTAACGCATGAGTCAAAAAGTAGGCTATGTGGAAAAACAGTTTATGGGCCGAACAGTAGATCATTAAACAATTCTTACATTTGATTAAATGCAACAATTACATAAGGTTTTGTTCATTCCGCTCATGTTTCATGAATGAGGCCGTGTGTAAAAATTCAGGAAGCATCTTCGTCCTGTTGTGGCTTATCTGGTTAAGTGAGAAAAAACCCACTAAAGCATAAACAAAGGATGAATATACGCAGAAAGGAGAGGCGGTCGGGCAACTGTGCGTGTCAGCTGCCATTTGAACAGCTGTAAGAGAGTCAGGTTCATGACAGACGCGAGCTGTGAACTGGGCTTTGAGTGGGTTCAGTTTGTAAACAGAGTGCTGGCAGATTACATTTAATAGCTAAGAAAATAATAATATGCATTGTATGCTTGGAGGAAAAGGTCACAATTTCACTTTGTTTAGCAGGGAATGAGTGTCACGTCTAACCAGTTAAGACAGGAAAATGAACTCTTACGTTGCACTGAGAAAGACTGGATGTCCCAAATGGAGATCTTGTTTTGTTTTTTTTCTTTCCTTCCAAGTACCTGCGGCAGAACAGAAGGGGAAAAAGCTTAGAACTTTGTAGCAAAGTATATTCATTGAGTTTCGGCTCAGTTATCTGTTGAAATTGCAATAATGACCAGTGATAATCTTGGTAGCATCAGTTAGGATGTTTTCAGATGTTTCACACAGTGAATGCTATTGTCTTCCAGAAACGGTATGGTCTTTTTTTGTAAATATATATTCCATTTGACACCTTTGCAGCTAACAGGAAACATTCTCAGAACTTAAGCTAATGTCCGGGCAAGTTTCACTCAGAGTTATGAATGAATGTTTTTCCAGTAACGTTAATAGAACGTTCGTTCGTTCGTAGTCATCTGGTCTTTAATAATGTTAATAAATAAAATTAGCACAAAAACATTATTTATACATCATTCATGGATCTTTTTTCCTGAAACATTTTATAAATGTAAATCTATCCTTTATTAAATGTTACTACTTCTGAGAACATTCAAAAGTAACATTCCAATCATGTTTGCAAAATGTTGATATGCTTCCTTAGTATTCGAATAAATAAGAAAAACATTTGTAAAACATTCTTAGAACACATTTTTTTGTTACCTGGGCCCTGTTATTAAAGTAATAAAACAGTGACACATCAACTGTTTTTTTATGTCAAAGTACATTAGGACTCCAAACAATATGGCCCTAAAAACATAAAAGTTAATTTTTGTTAAACCTCACTTTTAGAGGCTAACACAGTAACATCATGGACGCTCCATTTCAGTCTCTGAGCAACTGCAACTTCATATTTCACAATATTTCAGGGGCAAAATATGGGATGGATCAGTAAAAATGTTGGTGGCAAGAAAATTATGCTCTACTAATATGAAGCAAGACATATCAATTCTAAAGGTTCAATCAATGTTTTTATGTCACTTCATGGCTCATTAAAGAATATACTATTGCATAACTTTGGAGAAACATAAACAGTATGGTTATAAAACATACTTTTTTTGAGGTGACAATGTTGTCATGGCAAATGTCTGACTTACCACTTAAAAGGATAGTTCAAACTAAATTTTATTTTAATCATTTACTCACTCTGAACTTGTTCAAATAGATTTTTTTTCCTACTATGGAAGCCAATGGCTACCGTCAACTGTCTGTTTACCAACACTCTTTAAAATATCTTCTTTTGTGTTCAACAGAAGAAAGAAACAACTTGAGGGTGAGTAAATGATGAAGAATTGTGTCACAATTCTTTGATGTCAAATTAAATATGACTTTTCAAAAGAATTGTAAAGAAGTATGGCTGTAGTATAGCGAGCTATACAATATAAAAGTTCATTTTTGTTAAAAAGGAGGGCAACCGACCATCAGAGGAAGGACACTGCATGCTACTGTATGAGGCTGTCAAATTCAAGTTAAACAACAGGGAACTTTAACATTTACACTTGCTGGATTTAGTGTATGGCAAAGTATAGTAGTAGTTCAGTAGTCTATGGGAGAAGAGAGCTTATGAAACTTCACAGCAGAATTATACCTTGTGATGTGATAGATGAATTACAGCTGCCTTTAGGGGTTAAAACTCATTTAGTGTCGAACTGATGACTGTAATGGTATTGCACTGAGAGCTTAGGGGACCAATTTATCAAGCAAAAAAGGGGATGCATGCAACTCTAAATGAAAGCATATTTACTGTTCATATTTTCCCATTTGAGACACAGACCCTTGTTCCTGATCCATCCAGAGGGGGCAGTAATTTACATTTTCTGATTTCTGATTAAAAAAAACCCGCCAGACAATGACAAAGTGAAATTGACTGTGATGCCCCCAGGAGGACTTGTATTTTAACCATTTAAATGCTGGATGGTTTTAGGATATGAATAACAAAGTTGCACCTACTACATCCTCCATCCTTTCTATTTCAGTATTTAACCCTTTCGGTTCATCTTTATGCTTTATCTTGTTTAAACAAATATGATTAGGTTCATTTATATAAACTAACTCACTTTTTTAAATAACAAATTCCCTCCATTTCCAACAGGAGAGACACGCATGATTTCAAAAGATGAATTATCATTGATTAATATGATCATCACTTTTGAGTATTTAACCCTTTCAGTTTATCTTTATGCCTGATCTTGTGTAAACAAATATGATTAGTTTTATTTTATATGAACTACATAACTCACTCATTTAAATATAACAATTTCCCTCTATTCAAACAGGATAAACACACATAAAATAAAAAGATTAATGATCATTGATTAATATGATCATCACTTTTGAATATTTAACATTTTCAGTTCCTCTATGCCTTATTCTGTGTAAACAAATATGATATATATATATATATATATATATATAAATAATAATAAATAAATAAATAAACTTACAACATTTTGCTTTATAATATATATAATTCACTTATTTTAATTTAACACGACACATTTGACACATATATTTATTATTGATTAATGATCAACATTGAAAGGGTTAATAGGTAATTTGCACCAACACCAGCCAAATAGCAAAATGTTGTAAGTTTAATATTGATAAGATAAATATTAAAAAGCTGGGCTGCCTTAATTAGTCAATTACAGAACTTACAATGGCCCTGATGACTCTCTGGCAAGACTAATCTGAGACTAGTCCATACTGTGTGCTTAACTATTCCCATACTCCAGGCTTAACTAGACAAGCAGTTCATGTTAGAGTGTTTACACTCCATCCTCACTTAGTTAAGACTAGAACATGATCTCCTAAAAGCAATACTAGTAACCATAACTCTGAATATTAGTTACTTAATTGTCAAAGAATATTCTTTTTCTTGCAGTTTAACTTGAACACAGTTTTATATACTTGAGCACAGACATAAAAACCCCAGAGTGTCGAGTAAGTCAGGAAGTAAGCCGTCCCAACAGCACTCACCACTCCAAGGAGCGGCCATCTTTAAAGCTCTCTATCAGTTCACTCAGAGGAGCTAATATGTCAAAATTAGCTAGTAAAATCACATAAATACACAATAATATATATGATTTACACCCTTTTAGTACATTTAAGTGCGTTTTAGTCTTCAGGGACCATCTTTAACATGTTTCCTCTCTTTCTTTTGTACAGCATTGACTGTATGTCAAATTGGACACTTCCCTTGGACAAGCAGCCAAGGGATCAAGACAGAACAATTGCAGACCATCTTTAACAAGCCAAAGCACAACAAATCAACATCTTCCTGTGTTTTCCCAACCATTGTGAGTATTTGAAAAAGTCTACAGCTCATTTGGAGTCGATCACTTTCAGCCAGCTGTTGTCTGCCCTGTTATAGCTCCCCCTAGCAGCTCCCTCCATATTTCCTTGTACATGCTAACCATGATATCTATTCTCACCCTATACAGACACCATGCAAGACATGTAAAAATCCATATACAGGCATGCATTAGGGACAATGTACATCCCAATGAGCCCATCCATCCATTAGTGGCCTGGGCCATTGGAGAACACAGCTCCTCTTACCTTTTCAGATTGCTCTCTTCAAAGTCCCAATCCCGACTGTACTTCTTCTTCCCAGCAAACACTGCAAAAGAGGCACTTCCATTTTAGCTCAATATGGAGGGGTGTCCAAATTGGACTATACCATTTAAACTGGTGTACAGATGGCCCTGGTGCCCCAAAAAGGGCCCTTTGGCCACCAATATTAATTCAAGTCTCCACTTGCTCCATTTCAGTGGCATGTATTAACATCTATTGACCAGCCCACTCCTCAAGGCACAGATGACCTCCCCCAATGACATTCAAATATTCCAGCCTTCCAACAGTCAGATAGTCTATACAGAGAACCGACTGTCACTTCTGGAGGCAGCTGAGAGCACACAGGCCAGCTGCCAAGCTCTGCCATTGGTGACACTAGGAGGAAGCTATTCATGTGGGGGCTTTTTATTAAAATTAAGCCTTAAGTATTCAAATTAGGAGTTAGAATATACCAAATTTAGTTAAATAGGGTACTGACATATGAGCCATCTATTGCATATGCTGGCACAGAGTTAAAAAAGCACACCCTTCAAGTGGTGTCAGTGTGTGTCCAAATAGGACACCTGGTTCTAGCATTAATAAAAGAGCTTAGCAGCCTTAGCTTTGGAGTTTAACATATATTTTACGGTATACCAAGCAACATGTATAAGTTCTGATTTGAGACCAACCTGTGTTGAATCCATGTTTTGTATCTATATGAAATCATCATTACACAGGCTTTATGAGGGCACAGACATTTCCAAGCTACTGTTCCTTTAAAGACAACAATCATGCTCTAAAATGAGCTCTTCAATTGTCTTGTTAATAATGTATGAATCAGCGTACAAGAACATTATTTACCCAATAAAACAAGAAATGATTACAAACAACTCAATGGGGATCAGTGCATCATTCTGTGATGCTGCAAGTACTTTGCACATGTCATGAACATACAGACAAACGGATAATTTTGTCTGCAAAATGGTGCAAACACAGGATATATGTTTAAAATGTGATCACTAGCATATTTAGATGTCTTGAAACATAATATATGCTAAAACTAAAAATAACTCCCATGCACAGAAGCAAACATCTATCTAAATGCACAGAGGTGTGAAGCCACAGGATGAGTATGTAAGGTCACAGATGTTAGAAACAAAGAGATATGGGTATTGAAAGGCGTACAGATCTACACACGATTGTTTATTTATTTATTTTTGTATACACACCATGTTTTGTTCTGTGTGTCACAGTCTCAAACATGTATTATAACATTAGCATATGTATCTGCTACAAATTAATGTAGTTTAGAAATCTATAATTTTAATTAATGCAAAGTACAAACTAAAGATTGGTGTGCTATAATCTAACCCAATACCTAGGTTTGTAACACATTTGAAAACAAGAGGATTTTGAAGAATTTTGTTCATATTTATTGTGCTATTCACTCTTACTGGTTTAAAATCATTATTATTCCATCACCATTTATTTTAAACATTTCAGTTCAAAATGTCAAAAAACAAACAAACATTTCAGTTCAAAAGAGCAAATAAAACGAAATCTAAATCTAAAACGAAAGTAACTACATTGGTAAGCCTTGCAATCCTCCTAGTCTGCTCAGCCATGATATTTCTAGTTTTTTTAACATGTTAATGAAAAGATTGTGTGGCTATTCATGAATGATGTTAAAGGCCTTTTATATGTCATCACCTCAGAACGTTGGTGGTCCAGAAAACCAGAAAATTGACGGTGTTACAACATTCTTCATCAGGTGGCGGTGTGTTGCCTACTTAAGCATGCTTAGATACAAAAACTGACTGAAATAAAATCACAAAAACGCTTACCGGGTGTCGTGCAAAACCTGAAGGGAGAGTGCGCCAAACCGCTGCGGGTGGGATGAGTTGATGAAACAGAAATAAGTGGAAAAAAAATTACAATGCATTAAACTACCTGAGTCTTAGGGCGAACACAATCTAACATTAGAGTGCATGATTATTTTCAGACAGGCATCCGTTAACTGCTCGACGCTGAGTGTTTTTATCACTGACAGGTGTAGGCTACGCGGCCTACGAAACAGCTCTAACGTGAAACATTGCCTGAGAAATGATTAAGGATTTCTAAGGAACTAAGACAACGTATAAGGTACGACGATAAAAATAAAAAATAAAATAAATAGAACGTAAGCTACTCACAGACAGTCTTGCTGTTCATGGATTGCTTTCATAGATTTTGTTTAGGCTTTGCCTATGTATCGCGTCCGTCAGTCATTTTCATGGATCAGCAGTAGCCTATTCTATAATATTTATAGGCTATAATGAATTGGGTGTATTTGTATACTAAATACAGATATTTGTGCACTAATGTCTGACATTAATGAATAAATATTAGCAATTAAAGTCCCCCTGAGATGAAAATCAAGGTTTTAATATTGTTTATGTCTGTGGTGTTTTTAAATGCTTTAAGACAAACCATGTGTAAATTCATGTCAACACCACTGCTGAGCATTTTCTCCAAGTGAACCAACAAATACAGTCTCAAATATTCTGTTTGAAATCGTTGGTGTTTTTGACGTCACAATCTACCTTGTAACCAATCAGGTGTGATTGTCTATGATTGGATCTCTGAGCTGCTGTGAGTGAGTGAGTGGAGCTAATTTGCATATTCATAGAACCGCATAACTAAATGGTAAGGGTGTTATGGTAAAATAAAGAGTAAATTCAAGCTGTTTTAAAGCCTGAATAACCGAATATAAAAGTAAAAAACACTTAAAAATTAAATTTTGGCGATCAAATATGAGTTATAAGGGATAGCCTACAATTATTGACTACAGGGGGACTTTAAAGGTTGTATCAGTCATTTCAGGCCCAAAAAAGGCCGAAACATAAATGATCATATTCATTTAATCTTTCCTAACGATCCGCTAGCTGCCCGCCCATAAGCATGCCGTCCAAAAACCGCGTCTCTATGCAGCCTAGGCTCTGAAATCTGCACACAAAAACAAATGGGTACACCACCACTCAAAACCAAAATAAACAGTGTTCCAACCAATCACCGACAGGGGCGGGTGTTGCTCCGACTTCGCGTCCAGCCGTGCACGAGCTCAAAACCTCACAACACCCGCCCCTGTCGGTCATATTAACAAGATCATATTAACAGTCCCAGTGCCTTAGATTTAAGTTTCTTGAAGCTTAAGTCAACAATTTATTAAGGCTTTATCTTGGTTTTGAAAACATTCTAAATTCAAAGCTAATTGTCTTGATTGACAAGATGATGTGGGGGAAATGTGTCAAATGGAACTTATTTTCAACAACATATTACTAATCATAGAGATGTGTAAAAAGTATTTTTTGTTTAATACTGTCAACATAATTTTTTTTTATTTTTATATAATATAAAGATTATAGAAACGACATGATGTAGCCTACTGTGAAATGCCTAATAAAGTCTTGTCCACTGTGCAGTTATTGTCTCAATTGCATGTGGGTTGTGATTGCAAAATATATGTAGATAGCTTTAAATTAAATGTAACTGTCACACGGTTGGTTATGTAAGTAAAATACTTAGAAACTGGAGTAGTATGTTTTACTGGTGTTTTTTTTTAAAAAAAAAGACAGAAAAAAAAAACATATTTCTTCATTACATGCACCAAAACTTTAATGGAAAAAGATCAAGGAAAATGAGCTTTTTCATGATATCACCCATTCAGTGCTTTGAGGCTGAATGTAAAGATTATTCAAACAGAGTAGGCTCCATTTTAAGACATCTTTAGCACTAAGTTATACAGTATTATAAATACATTGATTTCAGGCATGTGACAGAAAGGGAAATGTCTGACGGATCATAGAGGGCACTGTCCATGGTGCTGTAGGATTTCTGTGACTTCCTTCTTTTTCATCTTGGATTTAGATAGCTGAGGTAGCAAAGATGTATTTTGTTTTCCTTTTTGTTAGATTACTTAAAGATCAGCTGTTTGATTATCTTTGTCCTCACATGCTTCCACAGTCACTGAAAAATAAAATCAACCAGCCTGCAGAAACCCATCTTTTTCAAATACTTCCCGATACAAGTAGAGCTCTGCATATCTGTAGGCTATATACAGTTTTTACTTTATTTCCCAGCGTTAAATTTTGGCTTAAGTGGACAGGACAGAAACCATGCAAAGGAAAAGTGAAGAACAAAACTTATTCTTGAGGTTACACTTTGACGAACCCCGAACGAACGGAAGAGTGTCCACTGCAGTTTATTTCAGATCATGGGAACAGGAAATCATAGCAGAATATTTTTTTTTATTGATTAGCCGACAAATTTTGATTACGCTGTTCCGGGTTATCCTTACGTTTCTTCATGTAAATCTTAAACTTTGTCTTTAAATGAGTTTTTCCGGAACCTGAAGAAGAAAAAGCAAATGTACACATTGAATGTTAGGTAGGCTATATGTAGCAGAACATTAGATTCCAACACAATCAAAGAGTTGGCTTAGGCTATGCCGCATATTTCTAACGCCACACCGAGTGTTGTTAAAGACGACAACTTTACAGTAGCTACACGAGAAGTAGCCTAGCCTGTTTGGTTTAGTCTAGTCACGTGCTCTGTCTTTATGACCAACCGCTGTTTTTGATCCACCTGTCGCTTCTTTAACAGCAGTATTCAAACAAATGAACGGAATATTTCTACGACTTCATCGTTTCTATGGTGTATTATGGCAAGTCGTTTAGACTTTAATTCATTAAAAAAACACACACACAAAAAACACATTTTTACTAATAGCCTAGCAATTCAATTGTTGATATCAAGAACAGACATTTGCACTAGTAACCACGTAATTAATGGCATTAATATATATATATATTTACTATAATAAAAGGCCTTATTATATTTCTGATTTGTGAAATTGGAATTTCAACAAGTAAGAAATCAATTCTTATAGGCTATCAACAACTGAATTTGGATGGCTGCTTTTTAAAATTCTTTAACTAGTGAAAATACAATTACACTTTTAGGCCTACTTGATGTAATTCTTAAAGAATCAACAATTCGTATTTCTGTACGTGATGACGTCATTGTTAATTTCAAGAAAAACATTTTTACTAATGGAAATGTAATTCCTGACATCAAAAATTGCCATTGTTAGTAGACTAGTAGAAATCGAATTCCTGATATCAAGAATTAACATTTTAAATAGTGAAAATTGTATACCGGTAACTTGTTGTTGGGTCTTCTTTCATTGGTCAGAGGCAAATTCGAGAAGTGTTGTGTCGTCATCATTACAGCGCCTCCCAGTCCCAACGGCAGCCCGTTAAACTTATGCTTTAAATTAAATGAATTGCATAAAGGAACAAAGCAAAGGAGAAAGTTAAAAATAGTTTTTATTTACGTCTTAAATCTTTAAATACAGTAAAAACCGTTGTGGGTTTAGATGTTCCCGCGTTTCGTGAGGAGAAGAGTAGAGTTCAAAAACACAACAATCAAAGAAGACTGAAGCCACGAAAGTACAGTGAGTTTATAACGGTCAAGAACACATATCAGAACACATAAACCTCATTAGACCTTATAACACTAGACTACAATGGTACGCTGGTGTTCTTCTTCACAATCTTTAAGAAAATTATTGAAACCTCAAAGCTACAGACATTCTTCTACTCAAAGTTTTGCAAGTTGAGATTGTAGTATCAGCAATCCACCACAAGAGGGAAGTATACATCTGACTAAACATCAGTGGACACAAAGCTGGCCAGCTCGTGGAGGACATGCAACTGTTTCAGGTTTGATCTCTTCATTCCTCCACCTTCGCAAAAAATGTATTATGCCGTGTTTGTGTGTGTGTGTGTGTGTGTGTGTGGACAAAATGCCTATTGCCATCTTTGTTCTTGTGGGGACAGTTTTTTTTGGAAAACAGCGAATAAATCATACTAAGTGGTTTTTTGAAAATGTAAAAATGGAACCATCAGAATATACAGTTTTTACAGTATAAAAATCATTGTCAATGGAAAGTGTGTGCGTGTGTGTGTGTGTGTGTGCGTGTGTGTGTGTGTGTGTGTGTGGATAATACCGTCCAACATAGCTGTCAAAGCAGATTACTTTCAGAATGTTTACCAGACACACACTCAAACAGACAAAATATGCAAATACTTTGCAAATCCATTGCAAGTGCGTGGTTCTATACCATATATTGTTGTGAAACTGTGGCAGTTACTAAGGAAATCTAATGTACCTGAAGTATATATATAGAGAGAGAATTTCTGACATGATCCTTTTCATATGCTTGATTAGAAAGGAAATGAGAAAGGGCACTGTCAAGCAAGCTCCAATGTATTTTTATTTAATTTATTTAAATTATTATTATTATTTGTATTCTTTATATAAGTATTCCTTATGTCATTTTGGAGCGCAGCAGCATAATTTCACGTACATTGTGTATATTAGAAATTCTTTTCTCATTTTGTGTTCAAAATGAACATCATACGTTTGGAACAACTTGAGAGTGAGTAAATAATGTCAGATTTGAATGATAAATAGTTTCAGAACACAGATGCCTCATTATTTACAATTGTTTGGCCAAACATTAGGCTGAAACATCACACTTTCACCAGTGTTAGTGCTAGAGACACTTGTGTATTGTAGTAGGTGAAAGTGTTAGTTTTATCAGAGGATGTAATACCATGTCGGAAGGTTTTATCACTCTCGAGGCCTCGCGTGGTTGTTCAGTGAAGTGACCCGGATTCTGAAGCAAAGTGGTGGAGGTGTTGTCGAGTGGGAATGGGGGTGGGTGGGGGGGGGTCTTGTATGATGAGAGTGGATTAGAGATAGGGGTGGGGGGGTGGGGGGGTGATGCAGTTTTGCAGCTGTGCGTGTGCTTCTGTGTCTGTGTGTGATTACAGGGGGGCAGGAAAGGTTCAGAAGTGTTGGAGCAGAAAATCTCTCTTCTCTCTCCTCCTCCTCTTTCTCTTTCTGTCACTGGGCCAGACGTAAAGCAACAGCAATTTGTGCGATTTCACAGCTCACTGGATCCCAAAAAACTCTGACAACCTTATACTGAGAAAGGAAGAGAAGCGAGGAGAAATGAAAGAGTGGAACGATGTTATGAACTGAACAAGGGGAATTTGAAGGTCCAGGGAAATTATAAATATGTGGAATGATGAGGAAATCGAACTATTTCAGCGTCTTGCCGACTTGTTTTGCTTTAGAACCAAAGTGGCGAACTTAAACAGAACTGATATTTTTCAAAAGTAAACAAGATATTCTTAAAATTAAACAGGGATAGTTCATCCAAAAATAACCTGACTGTTGATGGCACCCATTGACTTCCATAGTAGGAAAAAAAAAATACTATGGAAGTCAAAGGCTACCGTCAACTGTCTAGTTACCAACATTCTTCAAAATATCATCTTTTGTGTTCAGCAAAAGAAAAAAACTCGTACAGGTTTGGAACAACTTGAGGGGGAGTAAATAGTGACATAATTAGATTTTTTGGGTGAACTATCCCTTTAAAATTAACTGCGTAACTACTACAAGAACATTTAAATATTAAAATAAAGCAAAATATTAACATGACAAACTGAACAGTAAAACACAGTTTTGGTTTCAAGAATCTTTTGAAAAAGATGTGTATCCTCACTGCAATCGGACCCTTATGTAATGTAGTCTGGGTTGTGTTTTCTTTCCTTTGAGCAGTTGTTAATGGTTTACGAGGACAAGGGCACATCACACAACCTGTCAATGTTAATATCATGAATTTAAGAGTTTAATTGAACATATGGCATTTGATGGTTCCAGCAAAAATATGGTTAGATGCATTTCATTATTTGCTTTTAGCATATTTAAAGGATTAGTTCACTTTTAAAAAAACTTTTGCTGATAATTTACTCACCCCCATGTCATCCAAGATGTCCATGTCTTTCTTTCTTCAGTCGAAAAGAAATTAAGGTTTTTGATGAAAACATTCCAGGATTTTTCTTCATATAATGGACTTCAATGGGAACCAAACAGTTCATGATGAAAATTAGAGTTTCAGTGCAGCTTACCAGACGATAAACGACACCAGACGATGAATAAGGGTCTTATCAAGCGAAACGATCGGTTATTTCAAAAATAAATAAAAAAGTTTAAGTTTTATAAGCACAAATGCTCGCCTTGCTCTGTTCTGTGATGCGCGTCAGCGACTCACGTAATACGCAATTACGTTCAAAACGTCACGCTTGACGTACCGAGTCACTGTTTACAAATCTAAGGAAAGAGGACCATACACATATTCAAATGTCTTTCTGTCAGTTTATCGTTTAAATGCCAATTTCGTGTGCGTATCATGTGTGTTTTAATATTAAAAAGGCTAAAAGAACATTTTCGTCAGGACAGAAGCCTGATCTTTTCAACGTAATTGCGTATTACGTGAGTCACGAACGCGCATCACAGAACAGAGCAAGGCGAGCATTTGTGCTTATAAAACGTAAACTTTTTTATTTATTTTTGAAATAACCGATCGTTTCGCTTGATAAGACCCTTATTCATCGTCTGGTGTCGTTTATCGTCTGGTAAGCTGCACTGAAACTCTAATTTTCATCATGAACTGTTTGGTTCCCATTGAAGTCCATTATATGAAGAAAAATCCTGGAATGTTTTCATCAAAAACCTTAATTTCTTTTCGACTGAAGAAAGAAAGACATGGACATCTTGGATGACATGGAGGTGAGTAAATTATCAGCAAAAGTTTTTTTAAAAGTGAACTAATCCTTTAAGTGTGTCACTCAAAACATTTTTTTTTTTTAGATTTGTTACATGATTTAGGAAGCAAAGTTTGGGGTCAGTGAGATTTCTGTTTTTAAAGGAATAAATACTTTTGTTCAGCAAAGACAGATCAAATTGATCAAAAGTGACAGACAGTAAAGACTTTTACTTTGTTACATAAAACTTCTATTTCAAATAAATCCTTTAAACTTTCTATTCACCAAATTATCCTAACAAAATGCATCAGCACAACTGTTTTCAGCACTGATAATAATAAGAAATGTTTCTTGAGCAGCAAATCAGAATATTAGAATGATTTCTGAAGGATCATGTGACACTTTAGACTGGAGTAATGATGCTGAAAATTCAGCTTTGATCACAGAAATAAATTATTTTAAATTGTAATGATATTTCAAAATATTACAGTTTTTACTGTATCTTTGATAAAATAAAAAAAGCAGCCTTGGTGAGCATAAGAGACTTAAATCGTACAATTTTGAATGGTTGTGTATCAGATGTCTAAAAAGATTCTGCAGATTTGTTCCTACACACTGGTCTTTTGTGCCTTCCATTTGTGAGTCTTCTGCTGGCTTAAAAACTATACTATGAGCTCAGCACAAAATCTGGCCCTGAGGACCACCTAATCCTCCAATCTCTTCATGAGCATTAACCGCTCTTTGAGGTTCCATTTGTGTGGCCTTTTCCTTTATCTAATATTCAGAGATGTGTCACTTTTAACCCCAGAAAAACCTCTGAAGCTGTCCTGAATGCATAATGCTCTCTCCTGAACAATTACGGTGTTTGCAGACAAGCGAAGGAGAAACTCGTGCAATAATTGAAAAGGCATTTGCCAGGATGACGGAGCACTTAAAAGAACCGCCTCTTCAGAAGAGGAGCTTCAAGTGCCCTCAAGATAAGATATGTCACCTGAGTTCTTTGTCTCGAGGGCTGTAGGACATCTGGATTGGCTTTTAAGGTCAGTCATGGGACAGGAAGCCCCTTTAATCCCACCAGCTGTAAAATGAGGAGGATATTCCTTGGGTTGCGGAACAGTAGCTGCCTACAGGTCCGTCTAATCGCACCACATCACCTTAAAGACTTGGAAGAGTTCACTTAAAATTAAGATTATTTACTCTCCCTCTTGTCGATCCAAAGCAGCGGGAATTTTTTTCCTCCATGGAACACCAAAGGTGACTCAACAATGAATAAGGACTCGGAGTCTCAAGCTTCAAAAGTGACTCAAAAATAGCCATAAAATGATGAATATTAGTTCATGTGCTATATTACTCCTTTTCTGAAACCATTCGATGGCTTAGTCAACAGACAAACAGAAATGTAATTAAGAATTTGATAGCTAAAGATATGACCTCTAAACACAAGTGCATTTAAGCATTGTTGTAAATAGTGCTCTGATTAATAAATAATTAAAATGAAATGGAGATAAAAGGCATATACTATAAAAAATTATAACAATTTTAACGGTTAAAGACTGTAAAAATGCTATGGTAAAAATTGGTTAATGGTTAGTTCCCTTACTAGATAAGGTGCAAAATTATAACAAATAAATCTTAACAGGACATTTCATGTAATTTTAGAGTAGAATACTTTTACATGTACAGTTTTTGGAAGTGAAATAGAACAAGTCATCTTATAATTTACAGTGAAAAAGTGAGTTTACATCTCACAATTCTGAGAAAAGAAGCCAGAATTGTGAAGATGGAAACTCGCAATTTCAAGAAAAATGTCAGAAGTCGCAATCACCTTTAAAAAAAAAATTTTTACTCTAAATTTAAGTTAAATCTGTAAAGCCTAAAATGCTGTTACTTTATTTTTAAAGGTAAAGGTATGGCAACCACAGCTGCCGTATTTTTACCATAAATTTCACAGATTTTTATTTAATCTTTTACAGTGAATGTATTTATGTGCCCCTATTATGCTATTTTAAAGGTTCCTAATTTTGTTTTGAAGGTCTCCTGCAAAAGGTTTACATGCATCCAAGATCGAAAAACACTTTAATTTGATCATAATACACATTGCAGCATCACCTCATTTCTCAAAGAGCCTGAAAAAAATGGTTAGTTCAAAGATTCAGTCTCTCTAAACCCCTCCTTTCTGAGAGCCTACTGTGCTCTGATTGGCCAGATGGGCTAGTCTGTTGTAATTGGTCTACTGCTTGCAGCTTGTTCATGTACAGCTACAAGGACAGTGTTTGAGGATGGGTCAAAGGGGCATTATGCCCATTTGTTACAAACCCACATAGGTTCATGCAGGAAGTGAGACTGGAATTGCTGACGGCTCATTTCGGGAGTTCAGAAACGATTCTTTCTTTTAGGAGAGAATAATTTTATTTGTCTTGGACTTCAAATTTTGAACAAATCTTTTCAAATTGTTCAAAAACAGCTATATTACACACTGGCTGAAAGGTAATTATCTAAATAAAAATAAAGAAAGCATAACAGCGGCACTTTAAAGAATAGAAGCAGGTATGTAGATAAACACGGACTCTTTTAGACATGCTGTGTGGGCCCTGTTTTCTCACATGATCAAGGAATGACTGTGTAGGGTGAGGGGTCAAGTGAAGGTGGCATCCCCAAGCAGCCAACTGGAAAGCTTTGAGTTTAAAGGTCATTGAAAATATGCTCGATTGGTTGACTTGTCATACAAATCAGATCAGCTGCTTGCTGTACTAAAGTGACCTGGCCTATTAACAGAGCAGAGGCAGCGGGCAGCAAACCGCTGCTAGTAGACTATCTGTTTCTTCATTTTTTTAACCTTCAGATATGAGTAAATGTTATAATGCTACACTGATTCTAGCTTAATTTTATATTCCCTCTGTGACTTTGACCTTGTCTTCCTCGCCACAAGCATTTGTAAGAGTGTGATTTATCTGTCAGATTAATTTTGTTGGCTGCATTGAAATGTTTTTAAGATAGGGGTCACTCTTCGGGTCAAAGATGGCAGCCAATAAATTGAAGGGGAAGGGAGAGAGTGTTTAAAGCAAATTGTCAGAGGACAGAATAATTGAAAGTATTGCATTTGCACAAACATAATAGCATCTCTGAATTATTCAAAAGTTTATGGGATTATAGGGTCTATAATAGAGTTTACAATTAAATGTGTGTTAAACACAACAATCAATAACTTTGTTTCATAGTAAACATGCATTGCAGATATGCATTAACTTAGGACTGCTGTCGCAGAGGGAATGTGTCTTTAGAATAGTGTGAATTTCAATAAAATCAATAACGTGTTTTCTTAAAGCTCTTAGCTGGCATTCAGTTTTGCATGCCTTGCAACAGCTAGGCTATATGAGAGAGCTATCAACACATATATTTATACTCAAAGTAAGCACATCTTTCATCAGAGCGACATCAGAGGTATCATGCATGCATATCAACACTTGACATTAGGTGCAACAAACACATTTTATTTAAAATCAGTATTGATTTTGACCAAACCAACATTATTGCTGTAATATTGGTTGTAATACACATCTCTTTAATGGAAACTAAAATATGTAAAAATGCTAAATAATCAAGGCATTGTTTCAATTGGCCGTTTTCCATTTAAATAGTCACTAGAAGTTCATATACGTGTGTGTGTGTGTGTGTGTGTGTTCCAGTCAGTAGTTGATCGACATTGGAATATAATGTTGTTACATGCATTATGTAATTTAATGTTGAGACACAAAATTGCTGAAAATCAAAGAAAAGTTCAAATTGACTTAAATTAACTAAAAATATTCCAACTTTTATTCTTATTTGATATTTTATTATATTATTATTTTGTTAATTGATCAAACTGACAGTTATTAAAGGCCAAAAATAGGTTGTTTAATTATTAATCATAGTGATAAAACTATACATAACAATAAAAAGACAGTATTAACTTACCTATATGTATTGTACAACTTAAAATGTAATATGTGTATTGTTATGATGCGTAAACGTTGTTGAAAAAAAAAATTCTTAAAACATTTGTAAGAATGAATTCAGGTGAATCAGACTTTTGCTAATGAGATTTAAACCAGAGATCTTTTTTTGAAACCCCACTTAAATCACATTAAGATCTGCACAATTTAAAATTGCATAATTTTTTAACAAAATCCTTACGAAATTATCATTAAATTTTTTTTATTTATTGACTAGTAAATAACAGTCATTTTAAAACAAAGGATCATAGGATTACAATATGAAGAATTATACATTTATTTATTTTTCTTTAGTAAAACTGTACAGCTTATCCAAGAGACTGTAAGAGGTCGATGGGCTAAAGAAAAACTCTAGATGGAGGCCCACGTGGACGGACGATCTTATAAGGCAGATGTTTATGACTCGTTATTTACAAGCTCTGTAATCTGGCCAATTTCCTTGCCCTTGGCAGTGGACGGGTCTATGGGTCGCTCCGGCTGGACCCGTGCGCCGCTGGTCATTCATCTCCTCGCGGGCAGCTAATGTGGGGCAGTCGCTGGAGCGAAAAGCTGTCAGGGCTGTTTTTCATTCATCGCCCGTTTTCCCGCATACATTTCAATTAGAGGAGCTTCGGGATGCTACCAGTCCCTCAAAGGAAGGTCTGGCAAAGCCCTCGTTTAATACTCCCATCTGTAAGATAAATATTAGCCCCGTCGCTACCCGTATCGATTTGCGCTAAGGTTAAAAGCTTTGAGGACCTTGGCTTGAATATGGGCTGCTCGACAGCTTCCCTTCACCCCCACGGTCAGATCGCACGGAGGTCTGACCCAGACAGTTGAATCCTGGTCCTTGATTTCTTCCCCCATTTGTGATTAAATGCTGCCTCTCTCCCCGTCACCCCAACCTTAACCCTGGACCTCTCCGCTCCCAGGTCACTTAACCTTGAACCCAATTACAAGATAAGGTTACTTAAAGGTGACCCCCGCTTTGCTTTACTCAGCTAATAGGACGGTCGAGAAAAAGGCCGGCGCAGCTGATACGCTTCTAGCTAATTCACAGGGGTTGACAAAGGTCGCACTCAAGCCATAAAGAAGAGCTTCGATCTCGCACGCAAAATAAAACTCAGCAATACACGAAGACAGTCAGGCAGAGGGCCAGCAGCGCAGTCTATTCAGATAAGACATTTTTGATGCATTACAGTCAACCTGATGCGTTAACATTCATATACTGCCACAGTATTTACACTGTCAACCAATTTTGGCTTTCTGGTACAGACTGGATCTTTTTTGCCAGAGCAAGAAAAATAAAATAATCCAATTTACATAATTCTTTTAAAAATGTTCTAATTCCTAGAGCTAGGTGCACATCCCAAAAGTTAATAAAATCAATCCAGTGTATACAGGGATGTGTAAAGAGTTCCTGAAATGTAAAAAATGGGCATCTTATTCCAATTCCAATATAGCAATTACTACAGTAATTATATCCATTATATCTATACAAAGACATTGGTAGACATCTGTTACAATGGTAGACATTGTAAACAGACTGTGGAGTCACAATTATGAATGTGGGACTACTGATATAAACTTCTTGTATTTTATATGTACAACAACCAGAATACTTACAACAAAAAGAAAAGAAAAGTGGATTTAAAGTTAGAAAGCATGAGGCTTGCTGTGTCAGAATGCCAGTATGTCAGTCAAGTCCGAAGCAAGACATAAACCTAGCAACGCGTTATGGCAAAGACATCTCAGATAGTCTGACAGCAGATAAAAATAAACAGTAAATAAATCGCTGCGTACGAAATCGAATACTTCCCTGCTATATATGACTATCGAGTGATTCCTTACTTAATCGGCCCGATACCGATGAGATCGGTTCAGGACATCCCTAAAAATAACTGTTTTCTAAATAAATACATTTTAAAATGTATTCCTGTGATGCAAAGCTGAATTTTCCACATCATGCGTCACATGATCCTGATGCTGATTTGCTGCTCAAGAAATATTTCTTATGTTGATAACAGTTGTGCTGCTTAATAGTTTTCTGGCACAGATTGGATCTTGTTTGGGTGAGTGAAAACAGAAAAACACTACTGAAATTTCTCATGTCTCTTTATTTGGGAGTTTTCTGATAAGCTCAGGTAAATTTACTGAATGCAAAGGAAAGTGTGTATGGGGTTGGGGTGCATAGACTCGGACTCGGACTGCAATCATGAAGGGACTCGGATGCACTCGGGTGGACTTGACACGGATTGTGACATTTGTACAGTCGAATCCACGTCATGTGTAACATGAAAGAAAAGAAAAAAGTACAAACATAAAATTAAGATTAGACATTAATAAATGTCTCAAACTCAATTGGTTAAGGACTTGGACTCGACAAGGTGGACACAGACCCAACACTAGCATTTAGTATTTTTATCATGGCTGTCAAATGCTCAAAAATTGGAATGCTGATTAAAGGTAGGGCAGGCAATTTTTGGGTGGCTAGCAAAAGCAAAGCCACACCTCCTTCAAAAACAGATGAACGCGTACAGCAGGGAGCAAACAAAAGCATCACGAGAGACGCCGTTAAGCTACCTCATGGTTCAAGCACATAACATTACTATAATAATGAACAAAAATAAACTTTTTTTTACAGTTTACAGACTGCCGCAGATTCATTTTGCTGTTGATTAGTGTTGTCATTGCAACACATAAATTTGATTCACGAACCGCTCCAAGTATAACATCACAGGATTATCTCTTACAAATTACAGTAGTAATGGTGTGAATGCAGCATAAGCTTGTTATTTTGGTTCAAGAGGAACTGTTAAAAGTGGCTGCTGTTTGGTTTGCGGTGCTCTGGGACTGACGTATGTCTAACTCATAGCATGAAACGCTGTGTGATGTGTGACGAGCAGGTGCGAGGAGGTATGGAAATACATATACGTTGACAGGCAAATAAGACATTCTATCATTGCATTCGGACCGAATTCAATGATTGGACAAACATTTTATGGTCCTATGCCATCCACAGAAAATATACATATAAATACATTTAGACCACTTAGTGATTGCAATCAGGATGTGAAGAGACTTTCAACCAGCATTACAAAAAATGTTTCAGGAACAAACCACCTACCCTGCCTTTATTTGCATGCTGCTTAATAGATACTTCAAAAGTACTTCAGCTTTGAAAAGCACATCTCAAGAGTTGCAAAAACATTTTAATTATATATTAATAAATATTTACTTGTCACTTGACATCTAGCAGATACTCTACATTCAAAGCAATCCGCAGTGCGCTAATTGCAGAGACACTCCCCTCGAGCAGCCCGAGGTTAAGTGCTGTGCTAAAGGCCAGTGCTGGGAGAGCAAGACTGTGATCGTGATAAGCCTCTGGTTGCTGGCTCACACATGTTTGGGACAGAACCTTCAGCCTTTGTGTCAGCAGTCCAGGTCAATTAACATTTCATCACCACAAACTCACGCCCAACTCAAACATTTTTTGAGATTATATCTTTGTTTAGCCATAAGGAATTATTTGCCTTGTAAGTAAGAAATAGTACGAAATCTGAATGAAACAACCTCCTTTTATAAATATTAATTATAACAGCAACAATAATAATAATTTTTTTAATATTTCTTGGACAATACATTTTCTCAGTTCACTGGACATTCACTCAGGTTTGTGTGTCCCAGATTCAGTTCCAAAATTGAAATGAGGACTAATGTGATTGTCTAAATTTGTTTTTCATTGCATCAAGAGTTTTGTTCACCCTTTTCATCATATGAAAGAAAGAGGCTGCAGCTGACGTACTTAAACGTATCAGTTCATTGTTTGTAAGTCAAGCCTTTGAAATAGGTCATTGCATTTTGGTGAGAGACAAAGGGACTGTAAAAATTGCACAGCAATGCCAAACCAAAATGCTCAAAAGGTCTGTCATTTAAATGATACATATAAAACATCCGTGAAGGCAAACATTCAGCAAAAGCAGAACAAAGCACCTGAAACAAGCCGTGTTATTGGTATTTTGACAATGAACAGATTCAGTATTTAATACACACAGTATTTAGTGTTGCCTGATTGCTTACTGATAGAAATAGGGAGAAAAGGGCCAGAGAGGGAGGGAGGGAGAGATGGAGTGAGAAGGAGCGAGAGTGCCCTGGTATACAGAATAGCCTGTTGACCGCTGGGTGAACCTTCCTGTGAACTGAGGATGAACCTTCAACTTGAGGAGCGTCGGTCACAGATCTCCCTGGGAGCTACAAACAGGGGCAGCCAACCCTGAGACCGACACACCAGCACTTAATACGCACATCTTGCACTATTCACCCCTGTGTACACACATTTTTCGCTTTCTCACACCTTCGACACAGCCATACGCTAAACGGCAGAGCTGAAAATCAACAATAGCTGCTTATTTTAGGTGTGATGCATTCAGATAGATGCATTGCTTTGAATTTTCTTGACACACTATATACAATAGTGTATGCGCACACCAGCAACTAGCGCTGTAAAAAGCACATACGCAACAGCGCTGTAACTATCATAACACGACACACCCAGCGGGGCGATTGCAAAATGCGGTGCAGGGGTCATGGACGGGTCAGTGTCGAACATACCATTCCTGTCTCTGTTTGGCATTCTGTTGCAAATGTCACAAGGGAGGGGATACAGCGACGCTAGGCAGTGCAAACTCGACTTTCCGAGATGAAAGCTGAATTACTTTTAAGAGTCCTATTAACAACAGCATTGTGTTGTGAAGTGGGGCAAATGTGAGCCGGAGGGTGTCAAACGGGGGGAATGGAGATCTGAACCTAAAAGAAATATGTACTGGACTACGAGAGTACTGACAGTGTGCTAGACATAGAAAGCGCAAAACATGAATGAATGAGGCATTTATATAGCGCTTTTTATATGCACTATTGTACACCCAAAGTGCTTTACAATCATGTCGGGATCTCCTCAACCACCACCAGTGTGAGCCCACTTGGATGATGCGACGGCAGCCACAGTACAACGGCACCAGTGCGCTCACCACACACTCAGTGCTAGCCATTTTGGTGCCCAAAGCATAATTTCTTTATGATTCATTTAGGGGGGCTAAGCCCCCAATGAGGGTATGATTTATAAAAAAATAAAAAAATAAAAAGTAACACTTTAGTTTAGGGTCTAATGCTCATTATTAACTTTCATTATTTCATGGTTTTATAATCACTGTGGTCCCAAATTGGAGGCAGGTTAGTTAGGGGGGTTCGGGCTTTCCCCGAGAAAATTTAGATTTCTCTGATCTACAGATGTGCATTTTAAGATGTTTTGAAGGCAAAAAAAAATTGGATAACAACAGCTTTAAAACCATGTCAGTGGGCAGCTGATTATTTTTCTCTCCTCATCAGCATCACACTCTTTTTCTCTTTGTTTTTATCTTGCCCTGTCTCTTCCCCTCCTAAAGTTGGCTTTTTAATTTACTAAAGGCTACAATTAGTATTTTATTCTCACTATGTACACATTCATTATTAATCCTGTGCCTAACATGATGAAAACGGCTTTGTTCTGTTCACTACTGTTCAAAAGTTTGGGGTCAGTTTAATATTTTTAATGATTTTGAAAAAAGTCTGCATTTATTTGACAAAAAAATTTTTATAGATAAAAACTGTAATATTGTGGGATATTATTACAAATTAAAATAACAGAATTTTCAGCATCATTAATCTAGTCTTCACTCTTCAGTGTAACATGATCCTTCAGAAATCATGCTGATTTGATGCTCAAACATTTCAATGTTGAAAACACTTTTTTCCATGATTCTTTAATGAATTGAAAGTTTAAAAGAACAGCATTTAGGCTATTTGAAATAAGAATCTTTTGTAACATTATAAAAGTCTTTACTCTCCCTTTTGATCAATTTAATGCATTCTTGCATTAATTTCTTACAAAAAAACTTAAATGACCCAAACTTTCAAATTGTAGTGTGTTTTTGTTTTGAATAAATGTAATCATTATTTAATAATATAATGATCATCCAACACAAATTATGGATTTGACAAATTATCCCATTTTATAGAAGTTAGAACAAAATATACAAAAACTAGAAAAAAAACTACTTTAGATTTTTTTCTTCTAAAAATTACTATAGCAATTTGCAGCACTTTATTTCAGTCCTGTTTCGCATGTACATATGTACGTAATAATTAAACTAACTGGGCAATAACTAGGTATTATAAACCTACCCATAAACGTACCCCTAACCCATGTATTTAACTTACATTACTTTCATGAGTAAGTGCATATTAAGTACATTAAAAGTGCATATACTGTATTTCAATGAGCTTTTAAGATGTTAAGATTACCTTTCCAGGCTTGGAATTTACACTTTTGAAATTCCCTGATATTTACATGTTTGTTTTTTTCAAGACACATTACCATGCGTCAATGTTATTCATACAATGTATAACTTTTAGAAAAAAAGTACCAAATCTACTAACAGCCAGGGGTGTTTACCTGTGCATAACTCACCACTACAATGGTGTGCCTGTGGTTGTCAGGGCATTGCTATGCAATTTCATTTCAATACTATGCAGATGTTGAATTTCCTGTAAATAGAAATATATACCATTATATATAAATAAAATGGGTTAAGAATGCTGTTTAGTGTTGAATAAAGTAAATATCTGAATAGTTTATTGAAAGTCATGGCATGTGCATATGAGAAAACACATTACGCAGATCATATTGGCCATACAAATCATTATGTTCTTACTGTATTGCAGGGCAGCTAAGAGCCAAGGACACCTTGCCATAGCAAAAAAAACAAATGGAGAGACAACTGTCCCTGAGGTCAGAACAGGTGCTGCAGGACCGGTCAGAGTCCGCCGGGACAGCTGCTCTATTCCTGTCCGGAACAGAGCCGGCTGACTGCAGATCCACTGAGAGTAATGACAGATGGACAGGTGGGGGAGCCCTCGAACGGCCTGAAGGTCTGCGTTTTACACTCCAAGGGGATGATGGAGAAACATTTCACTCAACATAGATACAACTGATGCCGCTATCAATAAGTAATTGCTCCATAAATATTTTTTAAACGTGTTAAATCAGCATGTGTTTGTTTCTAATAGTGTTTTGCTGTCCTTTGGAAACAGATTTATTCACTCCGATGAGCAATTTCCACACACACAGACTCATGGAAAAACACGGAGAATCATGCAGCTGCAACACCCCGCGCCAATTAACATGACTGCGACCTCACACATCCGGGTCAGTGCATCCGACCAGGGGAACAAAGGCAGAGCTGGTCCCAGAATGCGAGGTCCCAATTACCCTTGAGTGAGATCCACAGAGCATAATGCTGCAGGTGAGAAGTTGGATAGGGCTTCTGTGAGAGGCTGGCAGAGACACAATGACCCTCTGTGGCACCGGCTTGGAATCGCTGCGTGTCTGCGATGAAAAATGCTGAGGGCACAAGCACAAAACAGTACACAGACTAATGAATTCAGTGCATGTGTAATTTATGACGAGCAGACGGGCCCCTCGATTCTCTCTGGTGTTAAACTGCATGCTACAAATGTGCAAAACACATCAAATTAACAACGTATTTGAGAGCGAGTTAGCAAGATGGAGCGCTTAAAATGTCATGTGAGGTCATTCTATGTGAAATTTTAAAACAAGTTATATACGCATAATAGTATCTTAATAGAAAAGTTCACATAAAAATGTACTTCTTTAGTCATTACTAGTCACCCTAATGTAATTTCAAACACATGCAATAGGTTCACATGCCTCCAAGGTCAAAAAGCACTTTAATTTACTCATGATATACATTGCACATCACCTCATTTCTCAAAGGCCCTGTTTACACTTGGTATTAATGCGTTTTGCTCGATCGGATCACAAGTAGAAGAGGGAGACACATTCCTGTTTACACCTGGTGTTTTAATCCGTCTCTTTTGTCCACTTTCAACCACTTCTGTCCTAATTTCTTTGAGGGCAGGTAAAAAACTCTTTCAATCTAATGGACAAAATAAGCTTGCACAATTTACATATGAACGCACCCGGAGATGACGAAAAAACATGGAAAGCAGCAGCTTCCGTTTCTGCTCTGACAGCCAGAAGACAACTTGTGTGTGTTCATCTTCAAACCAAACTTGGGTCTTAAGCCGACAAAGTCTTGCATGCTTCCCATAATGTTTACGCATTAGGTCAGTAGCCAGAGCGAAGGCGTCTTTTGAGGCTGTTGGAACGTTTTCGACCACATGAGCGTTTACACAAAGCAATCCAGTCTAATTTGTTTTCGACTACCTTTGGAAGTGGTCGAAAGTGGACAAGATCAAAACGTGTTAGATACTAGGTGTACACAGGACCAAACATGAAAATGGTTTGTTTCTCTAAACCCCTCCTTTCCGAGAGCTACTCTGCTCTGATTGGTCAGATGACCCAGTCTGTTGGCATTGGTCGACTGCTTACAGCGCATGAAAGAAACAGAATGGCCATTTACTATATCTGAATTTTAGCTCCGCAGTCTTCCTCAGCACTTGATACACAGTGATACGGACAGTAACAATGGTGTCGGTTTTCAATTCGAGCCAGAGTCCTCATCCCCAGAGTCTTCTTGACATGTCGACAACATGAACCAAACTCTTCCAGGCTTCAGCTACAACTACAGTGTTTGATTGCGGGTCAAAGTAAACATTGTTTACAGGCAGCCAATGAAGACCATAAGCTGACATTATGCAAATTTGTCACAAAACTACATAGTCTACATAGACTCCTTTCAGAGTCGACTACTCCTTTCAGCAGTTCAGAATTTATACTTTTTTTTTGGGAGACAATAACTTGTATTTATTGTGCACTTTGATCTTCAAAATTTTGTAGACCTTTGTTAGAACAGCTTTTACACATTGCATGAAAGGTAATATTCGTAAAAGAATTAAAGAGGCACTTTAAAGAATGTTTATGACAGTTCATATTGAATATTATCATAAATCTCCCCCCCCCCAAAAAAACATAAAAGTTGTCAGAATGTTGTATAAAAGTAGTTTTGAAGTCGTACAATAACAAAATTTTAGTTATACACCAATCCTCTAAAAATTTAAATTGTGTCTTTGCATCAAATAAGAAAATGGTTCATTGGTACATCAAAATAGTGATTACCACCAAACGTTATTGGTTTCTCTGTTGTTGCTTACTGAAAATAGTCATATGGACTGTTTTATTACATTTTTTTTATATATCCCCTAATCCTCTTGCTTTGGGTGAACTATTCTTTTAAAAATCGGTTAAGCAAACATATTTAGATACTAACTGCTCTGGCAAACACAGCGTATAGTGGCAGATGTGATCAATTGTCAGAGTGAAGTGTGGAGACCACATGATAGGAAATTTGCCTAAAGGCCACGAGGACTGAACGCTGTATCTCATCTCAACTCGTTCCCTTTCTGTTAACAGTTCAATGGCATGGCATCCCTGCAACAATTAGTCTGTCCTTACTGTACCGAATGACTCGATAGAATTTGACTGTGATCTAATGTATTAGATCCATCAGTGCTGGTGTCACTGCAGAAGAGTTCATTCAGAGATCAGGAATCAATGTGCAGCTCTGCAAAAGGAAATATACAGTTTGTCAGTGGAGTACAAGTCTGTACACTGTGCATGCAAAACTCAGCAAAGGTTCATTTACTAAGTTCTTTACATTCCCTGCAACAGTCCACTGAAAATATGTGATCCAAAACCTAATTTAACTTGAAAAATGTAAAACAAAGAAATATTTTGACATAAAATAAGGAATACAAATATATCATTTAATGAGAACGTTTGCCTGTCTACATTAGTGGGCCAGTGGTTGAATTTTTGCCACGCGTGTCAGAGGTTTGGGTTCTAATCCGTAATCTTTTTTTTTTATTTATTTTTTTACTCATCCAAACAGAATATGCTCATCAGTGGTTGCAAATCAAGCAGGGAAACGTTCGTGTGCATATTGTTTTGTGATTTGACCGGAAGCCCGGTGGATGGGAGGTTGATGGGATGTTCATTACCACGACTACCATCACTAATACTAATTTAGTACAAAATTATTTAGATTTAGTACTAAAACATTATGGCATAAAATAAATAAGAAATAAAAATAATTATTATAAAATTTAATTTTAAAACAAGAATTTAAAAAATAAATTTAAAACAAGGAAACCAGGCTATTAGTATTTATATTAATTGGTATTATAACTAGCACTACATTTATTTAAAAAATAAATAATAATTTATTACTAAATTGTTAAGATTTACTAAACCTAAATTTAATTATAATTTATATAATCTATTTAATATAAATTTGAAACAAAGAAACTAATATTAGTATTTATTTTAATTAGTATATAGTAAAACTAAATGACTATTTAAAAATAATTTATTTAATTTATTTGAACATGATGATAAAATATTTTTTATTTGTATTTACGATATTTATTTAATATGGAATTCAATAATAATTTAGATAATTTTATATAGATTTAATACAAAGAAACCAGTTGCCTTTTAATATTATACTAATTAAATTTAAAATAATTCAGTAATCATTTATTTGAACATGATAATAAAATAATTTATTTATTTATATTTACCATATTTATTTCATATAAAATGGAATAATAATTTAGCTAATTTCTGTAACATGCATAATTTAAATGTATTAATGTATAATTAATGTATAATATTAAAGGTGCAATAGGTGATCTGGGAAATGCTAACTTTAGCCGGCTAGCAATGAAAGCATACAATCCCACCCTCCCTGCAAATCACCGTCCAAAGCCACGTGAATGCGCACAAACCAGAAGAGAGACGACCAGAGACAACGTTATTGGATTATATCATGTGTCATTCATGGTGAGAAAACTTTACAGTACAGTGGGGGGAGAAACAGAAGCGCTTGGTTGCATACATAAGTATGTGATTGTCAAATGACTCCAGTTTAGAAGTTGACCTGTCGACATAAAAGAATGAATGCACTGTTTTTCAGCTTTATTCATACATGTATGCGATTTCAGGACATAGCATACAGTGTACGTGAAACGTGAAAATACATACGTTGACAGACAGGCGTAGGACATAGTATCATTTCGAATAAACATTTTATGGTACGCCTTCCACAGATGATAAATATTTATAATGCATTATATTTAGACCACTTAACATAGTGATTGCTGTCGGGATACCAGCATAACAAAACATTTATCTGTTGAGAATCACCTATTGCACCTTTAATATAATATCATTTTATGCAATGTTTTTAGGTTACTAATCAAAAATAAGAAAATATGTCTGGTCATGTTAATTCTTTGTTCACGGATTATCAGCTTTTGTTCATGTCAACTCGAGTGCTGCTGTCATCAAAGCAAAAAGGGGACGCGTCAAATATTAATAAATTATGAAATTCATGAATTTTTCAGTTCAACTTCTTTATTTAAATTATGCTAATAATGTGTTATGTAATTTTAAAAAAACATATTTAAAAGACAAACAAGCATTTTAATGCACAAATGAGGACTTTTGGACTAAGATGAAAATGCTTATAACTTCACCACACCACTCAGCTTTCTGCTAATGGCACATACCGATTCTGGGTAACATTGACAGGCCTTTAGGCCATGTGATGATGACTTTCTAGGTCAAATGGTGCCCAAAGCCAAGACAGCCAGAAAGGAGGGGTGGAGAGAGAGACTGAGGGAAAGCAAAACAGGGGGAGAACACGCACAAAGTGGAAACAGACGTGCCTAAAAATAAACCATCTGAAATATTTAACTTACTGACCCAGAAACTGCATCACTGTAATCATATCTGTGCTCCAGCAGAGGGGTCGGCAACAGTGAGAGTATGATATCATTAATGTGGAGTATGGAAATCATAATGAAACAGGAAGAAGAAACCCCCGGGGAAATTTGCCTGCAAACACGTAGCCAAGAAAAATCCAGTGAATCCGGGACGCTTTAATCGCTCTGTCCACTCTTATAGAATTGTCTAGAATCAGTGAACTTTTAACGCAATGTGTGTCACTGGGCATCAGTTCAGTACGTGACTCATAGAGCCCTCGTGAACTAGAGAAATAAACAACTGAGCTAATGGATGAACAGAAAATGGTGCCTTTCAAGAAATAAATATTCTTATTCATCAAAGAATCCTGAAAAAAAAATCCACAAACATATTTAACAGCTAAACTGTTTTCAACATTAATACTAATAATATAAATAAGAAATGTTTCTTGAGCACCAAATCAGCATATTAGAATGATTTCTGAAGGATCATGCAACAGTGAAGACTGGAGTAATGATGCTGAAAAATCAGCTTTGCATCTCAGGAATAAATTACATTTTAATATATATATATATATATATATATATATATATATATAAACGATATTTTAATTTGTAATAATTTCATGATATTACTGTAGTTTTGATCAAATAAATATAGTCTTGGTGAGCATAAGTTTTTTTGTGAATTCAAAAATATTACTGGTATATATAAAAAATGCGCAGGCTATTTTAAACTGTATTTTATGGCACATCAATAACCTAAAACATATGCAACTTAAAATAATAACATCAACCAAGAACGAGAAGTCATTTACTTACTCTCACGTCGTTCCAAACTCATATGACTTTCTTTCTTCTTTGGAACTCAAAATGAGAAGTTAAGAAATGTAAATTAAGTCTTATAAAGCCATACAATAGCTGTGTGAAGAACAGACATCATTGATGTCAAATCACTGATATGAACTGATAATTCACAGAAAGGGATTTAGATTAAACCAGGATTAGGCTTTAGTGAAATTTGTGCCGAAAATTCATGCTTTTTTTTATGACAAATTACAAATTCATGCAATTTGTGCTTTTTTAAAATGTGCCAAAAGACATTATTGGTGTGCATCTTGAGAAACATACAGACCACTCTTGTACCCCCATTTGAGAATCTAAATATTTAAAGTTCGGAGGGAGATTTACAAGTCTCTAAATAGAAGATTATGCTTATCTTTATTTAGGGTGTGTAATAATGAAACTCTTGCACTTTGGTAATCACTATTTGAGAGTTGCCCTGGGGCAGTTGGGAGGCAATGCAATGCCATTAATATTGATGCCCTGTGGCTTAACTGGGTTTTTGGAGGGACTTTCTCCCACATCAATATTGATGCCATTGCCATATATCCTCGTCAGGCCCTCTTTAAGGATTTATAACAGCTTCAGAAAGGGTAGACGACTTTGTTAAAATGCTGAGGAAGTTTTGGTCCCAGTGACTGTGCTGGAAGAATTTCTTTCAGTCACAGTCATTAGTTTTATGGGATTGGGATTGCTTTCGGGAAAGGTGCTTTGGAAAACGAAATTGATTTCATTTTCAAATGGAAAAACTCCTAAGTAAATGGGGTTTTGATTTCAGCACTCCTGATAAGCAATTGTCCCAAATTTCTCCAGTATGACTTTGTGTGCTCCCTAAAACAGCCACAGGGCAGGAGCTCTGCTTCAGCAGCTGCCTTCCTGACAGTGAGCCAAAAATGAGAGACCTCGTATGCACAAAGACTGACCTCAATTCAGTTTGACGTCTCAACTATTGATCTGGCTGGCCAAACCTCCTAGAGTCAGACCGTTTGCCCTTGTGGCCAATGTTCAAGTTTAAGCACTATGGCTGCGGGCGACTTCATTCTTAACATTCGATATGTGTATTGCTATAGTTCATCCAGGCCTCTTGTTAAATTGAGATTGTCACATCAGTTAGAGGTTAAACGCGTGTGACTCAAGCACTTCTCAACAACACCCCATTTGTTTGCTATAGTAGATTTTGGAACAATCACTGCCACGTCTGAATGATTTATGGGGCATGAATCCAGATTTGTCATTTAAACCACAAGCTGAGACATCACATGACTATTAAAACATGTCACGGTCTAAACAATGGTAAAATTGAAATAGAATTTTTATCAATCCGTAGATGTAAAATACATTAATAATATGATAAAAACCAACATGCATCTACATTCAGATATTTAACTTACCCCTGGAGCACATGGTGCTGCAAATATATTTTGTATTCACTGTGAGGTCATATTGCATGATGTAGAGGTGATAGGTCATTGTTGAGCTGGAGTGACAGTTCTGAAATGAAGGTATAAGTAATTTTCACACTAGCTGCTCTTATGCTGGAAGGGGTCTGGAGGCCACAAGCATGACTTATAACCCTACCAACAGAGCTCTAAACATTATGCATTACTGAATATTTTCCAAAAGTATTGTATGAAAAAAAAAGGAAAAAAAAAGTATATTCTATCATCTTAAAAACAACGTGTTTAGTTACATTAAAAATTATATCATATAAATAGTTAAATAATATAAATAATTAATTAAATAATCTTTATTTTCAACATAATTATATAAAATAAATTATCTTTAAATTATCTAATTAATATTTATTGCCCCCAAACTAAATTGATTTAACGTACTCAGTGATCTTGAAAGATCACAATGGCTTTAGTTTCAATCACGCCCTATAAATTCCCATAATGCACCATTAAAAAAAACAAAAACAAACAACACACAGCTGCTCACTATATTCACTTACTGAAAATAAATTCACCACCAGTGTCCCTATGTTAATGGATCAAGGCTCTTGTGCCTGAATTAATTTTTTAGACACAAAAATTCACATCATAGGGAACCATAGTGAAATGAGAGACACAAAAAATAGCTGAAGAACATTTTGGGAAAAATATTTAAAGAATAAAAAGCTGAAGAACATTTTGTATATAAGCTTTGACTGAAATGGGGAAAATGACAGAAAGAATCAACCACACTAAGTAAATATTTTAGCATTTTTGAAAAATAAGAAGGACCAACATAAAGTAATGCATTACGATGGCATTGAAGTCATGGGACAAAACCTGACACATTTTGTGTTTTGATCAGATTCAAGTTGACCTATTTGAATACAACCAAAGATCCTGGTAAAATGGTCCTTACCATCCATTATGGTGGTGTGAACATCATGAGGAAAACCTATTTTAGTCAGCCAGATACATCTGCATTTTGGGTTCAAATTCATTTACAGTATACTTGCAAAAATGGCTCAAAAACACATGCCTACAGTAGATCTATAAAGGAGTGGTTTAAAAAGTTATGGCCCAAACCAGAATAAAAGAAAAAGAAAAACAGGAACAAAATGCCAACAGCAGCAACTCTGTGAATGACAGATTTTATTTCATTGATTCATTTCTCCAAACCTAAAATACAGAAAAACATACTTTGATAGAAATATTCTGTGAACTAATACAACAGGTCCTGCTTTCAAAGGTCCCAATGGCTTTTATATCCAAATGCTGCCTTAAAAGCTGTAGTGCCATGTTAAAAAAAATGTGACAGCGGGGTTTAAACATATTCAGACGAGTGAGAAAGTAACAAAAAACTTGATGAAATCTACAGTATGCTACACAAAATACCTGGTCATCAAAGGCAGACTATTGGCATAATTGAGGTCTTGAGTTTATCGAGTGAATTAGGGTAATCTGTGTCATTTTGTGTGGTTGCCTGCCACCTCAACACTCTACATGATCAAATTAGACTAAATGAGACTAGAATATGGTAAAGTTAGCAACTTAGCATAGACTTGGTTGGCTTGGACATATCAGAGCTTTGCTGACATTCCACAATGTTTCAGAATACCTTATTTTACCCTAGTGTTTTTCTTGATGCTACAGGAGATAAACACCTGTATGTAACAAGACACATGTGCTCGATACGGCAACATTCTGTCTGGATGTGCTGAATATTTGGATGTAGCTGAGAAAAGCACGGAAAGTGAGGGTTATCTGGCTGGTTTCAAGTGCCTCTTTCAAGTCCTTCCACTTCATCAGAGACCTAAATGCAAAAATCAACTAGACAAACGAAATTTCACCTCAGTCATCGGTTCCACAAAATACTCCCGAGAGTTCAGATGCCGGTCCTACTTTGGCAATGGCTTTCTCTCCAATGAGTCCTGCAAGAGTCACACCTTTCTCTCGGTTTTACTGGGGATGAAATACAAACTTCCACCTCCCCAAATTCAGCTGCTGGGATCTTAGTTTCAGTTTTACTTCACCACACACATACGGACAGAATCTTGACTCTCCCGTTAATACAAGTGGTGTAGGTTCCAAGGTCCGTCTACAGTTAATAGCTTTTCTGGTAAAGTTTTGGCATCAGCTTTAATGGCTTCTGGTTGAGTCAAAATCAGGAATGGACATTGCACTTTGGGCCAAACAGTCCTTGTTCATAGAAAACCTCTGTGGGAAACAGTTCGGTGTCTGTTTGAACGCTGTGGTCCATTCCCATTGACGGAACAAACGGCTGGTGCTTCAGATAAGTGAGCGGTGATGATGTGGCAGAAAGGGGCGTGGCTTGCAGACAGATTCCCTGTATCGGCCATGACCCCATGGAGGTGGGGGTGTGATATGGATTATGAGGGCGGGATCAGGGCCCGTTCTCGTTGTAATGGATTGAGATGGGCCGGTCTCTCTGGACGGGCATGTAAGGCCAGTTGTAGCTGGAGCCAGAAAGCAGCATGTCCCGCAGCAGGGTCTCGATTGGTGTTTTACCAACCAGCCGCACAAAGAACAGCTGTTCGATTACAGGAGAAGAAACGATGCGCAGGGAGGGTAGCCGTAACAACAGGCGGCCGAATCGGTTGGGTTGATTGGGGTATTGGTTTCGGACGTACTCTTCAAGAGCACACTGGGACTTCTCCTGGATGCTCTCCACATGGGCCACATCAGACAAACCCATGGCATCTAAAGTAGAAAGTAAAACCAGATGGGAAAATTAAGGAATACTGTACTTCCAATGCGTTTCTTTTGCAGTTGTTTCATTTAAATGAATTGGCCACACCCAACAGGAAGGTGAACTGGAATTGAAATGAAAGAAATTCAAAGAAATTCAACACAGGTAATGCATTCTGTCCATCCATCCATATTAAAATGAAGCACAGCAGTAAGTGCATAAAACTCCTGCTTAAACTGGATCGTGGGTGCTTACTGAAAAAGACACAACTGAAATACTCAAGTGTGTAAAATTGCAAGGTTTTAACCAATGACCTTCTTCGCCTTACTCTCTGTTATGCTACTCACCACTGGTGTACGCGTACACTTGATCCTGCTGAGCTTCAGTTCTAATAACAAAAGATTAATTGCTTCATATTTCTATGAGGGCGAGGATACCCGCTGAGCAGGACACAACCGCCACTTCTGTCTATGTCCCATGAGTCCAGATAAAGACATCTATAGTTACTGTAGGCAGCTTTTTGTAAGGGGGGCACTGAAGTGTCAGTCCCTGGCGTAATGTCAGTGCTGACAAGTCTTGCGTGCTTCTGCGCCAGTCCCCCTTACGCTGGGGTTACATGGCAAAGGCATCCCCCTCACTCTTTGTGTTTCACAGTGTGAACACACGCTGGGAGCTGCCACCGCACCGCGTCGGGCAATCGGGGCGACTGGCTGACATTAGAGGCCTGTCGGGCGATGTGAGGTGATAGGAGGTTTGGGCTGAGGTTACGGGCCACAAGAGTTTGTCTGTCCCTGTTAGCTCATGCCGGCAGGTCTCGGCAGGGGGTGGAGGGGGCTTTGGCTGGAATTGCAGGATGGATCACATTGATGCCCTGGGCTACAGAGGTTATGTAGGTCACAGCCAGACTGAAGCGAATCCTTCTTTCCGCAACTCAGCATGCATAATTCAGCCATGTTGGTGGAAGTTGAGTTGGGGCGGGGGGCTGCTTGCCTGGTTTCAATAATAGATGGAAGCATGAAGGATTGAGTGATTAAAAAAAAGAATCGAGAGCGGTGGGTTCAGCCATCCATTTGGAAAAGTGTAGGTCTGGGCAGAAAAAGGATTTCTGACAGGTAGAGCAGGGAATCAGAAATAATCTAAGCCAGTGGGCAAGACATCTCCGAATCTGAAGCTCTGTGCCAAAGCGATTGGTGTTTGGCACTTTTTTGTTTTTAATGTTTTGGGTGTAACACTTTATAACCAGGTAACTTTTCTATTTGTTTCATTAATTTACCAACAAACACAATTTAAAGCCTCACGAAAAACCTCCAAATAGTCAATACTGACGACTAGACATAAACAGCCATAAACAGTTTTTTTAAATGGTATTATTGAGGTTAACTCTATATCATTTATGAGTCCATTTTAGGAGCACATAGTAAAGACTAATCAAACCAAGTTGTCTAAAGGTAAGTTATTCTTACCAGAGGTGAAGAGTACGATGGACTTCAGGCAGGAGTACTCGGCCGTGTCTACCTGAAGGGCTTTTAGTTTCTCCACCTGCTCTTGGAAGACGCGTATGTGGTCCATGAAGGCCACCACCCGCTCGGCTGACATGGGAGAGGCGTGTAGACCAGCAGCGGCCAGCAGGGGCGCAACGTGCAGCGGCATAGAGCACTGAGCAGCATTCAGAACAAACAGCTCACTCCACGACATGCGTAAGAGCGCCACCTACACAAAAATATAATACAATTATTAATTATTTGATTACATTTTAAACTGAACATTGCAGTCTTTTATTACATTGCTCTCACCATTGTTATAGAAATAAACCAGTCCGGCCCCCCCGGAACGCGATTTCAACCTGTATATATGAACCAAGCTTGAATATGCTAAGTGAGTCCTGACAGATTTGCTTTACCTGGTCCATGAGCTGTAGGTCAGGAAAGAAAGGGATGTTCTTCGCCCACTCCACGGCACTGAAGAGTAAACGGGCGGCCAATTCACAGATGTTCTCGATGCCCATTAGGTTGTTGGATTGCATACACTGGGCTCCGTAGCGTGAGGTGGGGTATGGCTCGGCCCGTAGAAGCAGAGAGATGAAGCCCGAAAGGTACGGCTGCCCGTTGTATGCGTCACTCCCGTTGCTCAGGTACTGTCCTGGACTGGACTGCGAGTTGGACATACGACCCCTTTGGACAGCTGAGGAAGTGAAAATAAAAAGCAAAGAGCCATTAGAAGTGGATATTAATGTGTTTACTTGCAAACACAACCAGATCCATTCACCAGAATAGATCAAGCCAAGTCTCCTTCTGCTTTCTAATGTCTAAGTGAATCAAGTCAATGCATCTGTGAAACCCATCAGAGAGATGCCGACCCCTTTGCTATACATCAGTAATGAGTGAGTGAACACTATGGGTGAAATGAGGTTTTTCACACTTCCTCAAACAAATGGTTCAGCCAGAGGCGAAGGGCAAAACAGAGGCCATTCCTGCAACGGCGCAGCTCAGTGCCCATTTGGGAAACACCTGTTTAACTATCCTGCTGTCTGGCCAATAACTCCATTTACTATAAACCAGAGGAAGCATGAAATGAACATGGAATGAAATAGAGAGAGAAACCTAGAGGAAAATGTTATTGCTTTATGTTTCTTAGACATAATACAGTTAGTCTAAAGGAAGGATCAGTAGCAAGCAATGCTCTCATTATGATATGAAATACAATCAGAGTTTCCTTTAGGAAGGATGGAAGAGAAAGTGGAGAAACAGAATGCTAAGGATTCAGAGTCTTTTGTTATAGAAACTACATCTACCTAATGAACGCTTCAATAATGTGTATAATTTACAACTGAATGAATGACAGAAGCTTGTCGTACTTCTTGTCTTGCACAGCAACAGAGTAAAAATATATTTTAATATATTTTAAATGTAATGTATTACTGTGATGCAAAGGTACATTTTCAGCATCATTGCTCTAAAGTGAGTAATGTGTCTAAAGTCTAAAGTGTCACATAAGAATTGGTGCTCAAAAAACATTTCTTATTATTATCATCAGTGTTATTCAATATTTTTGTGGAAACCCTAATACCATGATTTCTTTCAGTATTCTATGATGAATAGAAAGTTCAAAAGAACAACATTTATTTGAAATAGATTTTTTTTATCAAAATAAATAAATAAATGTCTTTAGTCACTTTTGATCAATTGAATGCATCCTTGCTGAATAAACATATTAATGTCTTTCAAAAAAATCTTAGTGGCCCCATCATTTTAAAGAGTAGTGTAAATATAGTATTTGAAGTAGAATTAAAATGTCTTTATCAATTCCAGTTCAGATAAAAGCCAAACACTGGCATGTTAAATTAAAAGTGAGGTGGGTCATTTCTACACCACTACTGGCACCAAACAGAATTGCAATCAGTTTGTTTGAGCAGCCAGACTGAGTTTGATATAAGAACTTTGAGTTTGGGGACAGGACTACCTGTTAGTCCAAAACAAAGCAAGGACAGGGGATTTTGGAGGTTTGGGAATTTAAAATGGACCCTTTTCTCACATTATTTCTCTCTGCATAAAACAATAAAACTATTTATTTTTTTTTTAAAGAGCAAACTCAGGCCCTCTAGCAGTATTATTTAGTCAGAGCCACAGTTGAACTTCATTCTTATGAAGCTCTGAAAAATCCAAATCGTGCACGTGCTTTATGTGTGTATGGAATTAACACACCAAATACACTTAAGAGGTCAAAAGTTAACAAAGCTGGACTTTCCAGTTCCTCGTTTGTGTTCTCTCACTGTTTGTCGTTCTCTCCTGAAACTGGTTATGATGGAGCTCCGGAATGCTATAAGATGAGGAGGGCGGGGGCAGGTGCACAATATTTGCTGAGCAAAAATGTGTGACATTGAGGTTTTCGACCACATTTCTGCACAAACATTTAACGTCCCTCAGGTGTTCAAATCCATTGGTTGAATCGTTTTGAATGAGGAACAAGTCACACTTGAACAAGTGAAACAGAGTGTGACAGAAATATGTGACAGAATGTGAATCTGAACAGAAATTTGCAGCATTCTTAAACTTACATTTCAGTGATTATGTTTTCAGCAGTGTACTTTTACTATTATTTATATATTATTATAATGTCTATTAATATTTAAAATTAGTATACATTTTTATATTTTCATTAAGTTTTTTTTATTAGATCCTGATTTTTTAAATACTTTTATAGCTTCAATTTACTTTTTCATTTTTGTTTGTCATTTTAGTACTTGCCAAGGAAACATTTTTATTTTTAAAAGTTTTTTAAGTTTGTTTTCCATCTAATATTTTTATTTAATTTAATTTCAGCTTTATTTCAATACATATATATATATATATATATATATATATATATATATATATATATATTTTTTTTTTTGTTTGTTTTTGTTAATAACACTGATTATCAGCATAACAATAGAATAAAACTATGTTTGTTATGCCTCCGTTTTTTTAGTTGGATATAATGCAAAATCTTAAGCATCGTAACATTTCCTTGTTTTACAGTTTTTCCAAACCCTAAAACTTGAAATTCATTCAAAAAAAAAAAAAAAAAATTAATTCTAGGCGCCTCAAACTTTTTGACACTGCTGTATTTGAAGAATCATAAAGCATTATGTTACACAGCAAGCAAATCAGAATCTCCTCTGGCGGAGGTCACCTGCTCAAATGGGTTGAACAGCAGGATTAGCCAATCGACCAGGTGGCAGGGTGATATTTACCCAAACCCTACAGAGAGCCGTCACAATTGGACTTTGCTATGATCCTGTCTATTATTAATGTTTACTTTCCATTGACCTATATTTCACCCTGCACATGGGAAGCGAGTGACTTACAGGTCATGGGATGAAGTCACAGTTTCAGCACGTTTCCTGAGACGCTCGGCAACGGCAGCACATGGCGGACATGCACTGTTAACTACTGTACATCTGCATGCATGCTGCCAACATCCAATCCTCTTACAATGTGACATTTTCACATTTCAGGCTATTCTGCATTAAATTGGTTAGGTGGCTGTTTACAAGTGTTATTTTGTCAAATTGTTTTTATTTTTTATTATTAATAGTATGAATATTTCATTTTCATTTTAGTTTAGTTTTTTATAATTGTGTTGTGTTTTTGTCTTCTTCTTTTTTTTTAAAGTAGGCCTACCCCTATTATGCTATTTTAAAAGTTCCTAATTTGTTTTGGAGGACTCCTACAACAGGTTAACATGCATCCATGGTCAAAAAACATTTTAATTTTCTCAAAATATACTTTGCAGTTCATTCGAAGATTCTGTCTCTTTAAACCCCTCCTTTCCGAGAGCTTACTGTGCTCTGATTGGTCAGATGGCTCAGTTTATTGTGATTGGTTGACCACTTGACCACCATGTGTCAGAAACGAAATTGCCATTACCATATCTGAATTTCAGCACTTGAAACACAGTGATACGAACAGTAACAATGGCATCGGTTTTACCATATACCAATTCCAGCGCGAGTCCTCCTACCTTTAGAACGGCATTTAAAGTGGATTTGCACTTCAGCCTCAGCGACAACTACAGTGTTTGAGTGCGGGTCAAAGTAGACATTGTTTACGGGCAGCCAATGAGGCTAGTATTATGCTAATTTGATTCCAACCTACTTAACAGGAAGTAAGCCTGGAAATGCTGACGACTCGTTTCAGGAGTTCAGAATCGATTATTTATTTTAGTAGGAGATGATATATTTATTTGTCATGCACTCTGATCTTTAAAACTTTGCAGACATTTTTCACAAACAGCTATATTGCTGTTTAGGGTTAGGGTTTAACTATAGGGTTAGGGCTATGTATACACTACATGAAAAGTTATATTTGAATATGTTGCTCAAATTCCTCATTCAATGCAAGTCTGTGAGATTTTGTATGCTAGCCCTTTTGCATGTGAATGTCGGACGTTTTCTAGTTTTGACAAAGGTCACGGCCTTGCACAAGGAACATTCCAGCAGATGCACGTACTTGCAGAAGCCTGTGGAACTGACAAGGCAATCAAGCTGCTTTCTTTCAATCAGAGGCGCCCTTTGTCAGGCTGGAATGTCAGTCATGTCAAGAGCAGCCGTAAGGTGTAAAAACAGGTAGAGCGATCGAAGATGAAGAGTGCTAGGAGGAAGATCATCTCTGAACGGCGCGCTAGCTGAATTCTTCAGATCTTGAATTAATGAGTTGCTACGTTACGAGCCCGATCTCATGAAAGTGCGAATCTATAGCACAAATTTAATTTCTCGTACCATTTATATGTCAAAAATAGTTTTTGCGTACATTATGATACGCACTTTATGGCGTGTAATACGCACGCACTCCACACCCCTAATCCTACCCAAGGAGTTTACAGTGCATATCATTTGCACGCAAAAACTATTTTTGGTGTATAAATGGCACGAGAAATTAAATTTGTGCTTTAGATACGCACTTTAATGAGATCGTGTTGACATTACAGGTTCTTCAGATTTATGTATTGGTGCAAGGTTAAAGGATTCTGCTATTCACATATACGCTCCATGAAGGTGTTTCAGAAATTTTCCTTTGTGTTACTTGTGTTGCAAGAATGGGTTTGGAACAACCTGAAGGTGAGTAAATAATGATGACAGATGTTTCACATCAAAATTGATGCACTTCTGAGTTTTTTGAAGTTTCTACAGAACATCCCCAGAAGGTTATCTCATGTGTAATCAGGCTGCAAAACCATCTATTTTTGGTAAGGTCACATTCTGTTGTCTGAAATCTCCACTAAAAAGTACATGCGTATGTGAGGGTCTCAGTGGAAACAGCAGCGTGATTTTGTCCCATTCATTACTAAACGCATGTGATGAACTCGTAGGAGGAGAGAGTGGGATTTCTGAGTGCTGCGGAAAACAAAGAAGCTTAGAGCAAAATGCATATGACCTCATCCATAACAAGCATAAGTTATGCAAAAGTTCAAGACTACCAATGATCTATACTATCAAAGGCATTATCTGACTGATACCTGAACCATTTACTTTTTTTGAAGAATGATGATTAAAAAGTCTGGCTTTCTTACCGAACATCCTAAACAATGCTGTGTGCTGCGCTAAATGCACTCGTTATGTGCATAGCCAACATATGGTATTTTGACCAGCTGAGAACTCGTAAAGAACTTGTAAATGAGTCAAAACAGCGTCAGGAATCCCTCCGTCACACACAAACAGAGATCTGCTGTGAGGAGACGCGGTTCTGACGCTGTACCGATCTGTGATGGGAAACATTGCGACTATGATGAGAAAAAACAGATACGCTTGAGCATTCTGTACTTTTTAGGGACGCATCAAGTCAAGTCCCATTTTTGGTTCGTTTACATGCCTTTGGTCTGTGTTGCGTTAATATTTCAGTCGAACCGCATCAGAGTTCGTTTGAAAGCGGACGAGACTCATCTTTTCAGCCTCTCGTTCTGCTTGTTTGGTGTCACCAGGGTTCAGATGGCAGCGTTCACACTTATTCAAATGAACCGCACTAACTGAGCAATCGTCCAAGGTTTAAATCCTGCAAAGTGTGAACATATTCTAAGAGCTCAAGTCCTGTGCTTGAGCCCCTTCATCATGGACAGCACGCCAAATCTGTTTATCTATATCACACTCATAGATTACATGAACTAGTGAATTTAAGAGACAAAAAATTATTAGCAGGATTACATCAACCTGTAATGACCAGGAACCAACAAAACAGAAGAAAAGACGGCTCTGTGAATGAAAGAATCTGAACTGCTAAAATAGTTTTTTTAAGTTTCATGTAAAATACAATGTTGAGACTCCAAGAGGCGACACTAAAGTGGAAATTGTATCACAAACCATGAGTACATAATGATATTTATATAGTTTATTCATTTATCTACATATGTATTTAACAAAGACTGTGAGCGCCTTAAAGATCTAGTTTGAATCTGGAATAGAATCTGTAAGAGGGTCATATAGATATGTGAATGTCAATCATAAATCTCATGCACAAGGACCAAAGTATATGAGCCAAGTGTTTTGTTTGTTTGGCTCAAATTGTGTTATGACTGCAGAATATCTGTAATGGCTCAGTACAAGGTGCTTCTCTTCGCGAGTGACTGAATTGCATAATTCAGAGGAGATATCATTTATGAATGAAAAGAAGAAGCGAGGCTGCATGTGTTCCTGTCTACATCTATTTTGTCTGTACAAATGCAACACACACTGTATAAAGTATCTTTCAAAGTTGTAAATAAACCAAAGATTATTAGAGTACAAAAAAATAATAGCCTATTTCAGTTTTTCTACTACTAGAAAAATTTGAGTGAAAATCATTGAGTGCAAAAATGCAACCTAACGGGCCTAGAGATTGAAGTAAAAAATGCATATTATTGATTTAAGTGAATGCATGCAGACAGGTAAAACAAACCAATGTCTTAACATGTTTTAACTGTTGAGGCGGCTGATGTTTTCACAGCTACATGGAGGCACTGTCACTCAAATGATTTCAATGTTTTAGTTTCAAATAGATTCATCACACTCTAGGGGGTAAGTTTTCACTATGGAATCTGCTATCACAGGCAGGTCATTAACATTAAAGAGTAAAACAATTATGAGAGACAATAAAACAATAAATTATTATTAATGCATTATACAAATACTTAAACCAATGTTGAAACCAACAAGCAAAACCACTGGTTGATTTGGAAAATCCATGAAAGAGCCAATACAATGATGACTGAGTTGAGGTGTTAGAGATGGTTAGTGTCTACTTTGACAGAAATGCAATATTATAACAGGCTACAGAATCATTCTGGGCCATATTCATCATTGAAACTGTCTTCTTATACACAGATAGCTCATATTCACATCAAAGGTCAAGAGACAAGAGAATAAGGAGACTGAATGTTCTTTCAGTCTGAACTCTGAAGGCATGACTATGAATTTTCCCTGCAGTGATTTTCATAACCCAAACGAATTAGGATCTTTGCTGAGTTTTCACAATCATCTGCAGACTGGATGCCTTATCCACCACAATTATAAAAAAAAAACACTCGTATTTTAAACTGCATTTGAATTAAACCTGACTTTGCAAACTGAACATGCCACAAATTACTATTTAGACTCCAGATGTCTCATCTTAATCCGCAAACAAGGACATTTGTTGTTTGATTTGTACAAAAATATTTTTTTTCTCTTGCAGTTGAATGTTATTTGCATAAATAAACAACCAAATAATCAAGATTGGTCTGAATTATATTTTCAAACAAACACATTATTAAATATATACTTTTGTATTGAAAAAAACAAATCCATCCATTACTAGTAAATTCTACACATCCTTTTCTTGAGCTGCTATTTTGTTCTTTGGAGATTAAAAAAGTTTGTAATATTACATTGCAGGTTTTTCAGATTAGAATATGTTTTTTGGGTTCTTAAAGCAACAATAGATATTTACTGTAGAATAAAAAGTTATTTGAGGAACTTAGAACTTATTTGTGTAATTTATTTTTTGAGTTTTGATCAGATTTCAGTTTCAAATAAAATGTCTTTCTTAGTAGTAAGTTGAAAAGGTGCAATGAAGTCATCGCCACTTTGATTTCACAAGCTGCAATTCCATTTAAACTTTAAAATATTTTTAATTTATAGTAGGAATTCTACTGTGAAAAATAATAATACAGTGCATGTAAAAAAGGTCACTTATACAAAATTTCCCACCAAACATATAACAGTTAAAACAGTTGTTAACAAAAAACACTGGTAACATGATATCTGTCACCTCAGACATCAAGATGTGTTTAAGAAAGAAATAGCATATTCTGTTTAAAATACATTTCTTTGATTTATATGCTATATAATTTTACAATAGTAACAATCATTTTTTTAAGATTACAATAACATTTCCAATTAGAACCAAAATGTCTAATATGATGGGGGTTTTGTTGTTGTTGTTGTTGTTGTTGTTTTGGAAAACCAGTGGTGCTTAATTAAGCCAGATAACAAAACTGATTGGAAGAACCTGTAATGTCAACTAATATCAACTTTCTGTAATCAAGACCTTTTTAAATCTCCAAAGAACCATAGCAACAACTCAATAAACCCTATACAACCAAAATGATCTTAATTAGAAGAGCTGAACATAAGAACCACTGTAACCATTATTTCGAAGTTTCTACAATGGATTGGTTTGATCAAATTTGAATCATTTCACATTTCTGATCAGGTTGGTCTTAACAGCTTTTAAATGTGTATTTGTCAAATGCACGCAGCAGTTAAACACTGAGATCTTACCCTCTCTCCTCATTCCGACCTTCAAGCACTTCTTCAGCCGGCAATACTGGCACTGGTTCCGATGGTGCTGGTCAATGGGACAGTCGCGGTTCCCCCGGCAGGTGTAACTCAGATTCCGTCTCACCGAGCGCTTGAAGAAGCTCTTGCACCCCTCGCACGTAAACTGGCCGTAGTGTTTGCCGCTGGACTTGTCCCCGCACACCATGCAGTCCACATTGGGAATTTTGTCCCCGGAGAGCGCGTCGTTTCCCGGGGTTGAACCTGAGGGAGTTCCCGGTGTCCCGCCGGGCTCCTGACTGCACATTTGCAGCTGGGACCCGGGATCAGTCGAAATGTTCTCTTGCCACTGATTTACTACCATTGCCATGCTATCCCGCAACACTTTCTGTGGTAACGACCGATACAATGCGACTCCTTTCAAGCGGGGAGGAGATCTAGACGAGGCGCGCGGCGCTTCCCACCTCAGAGATCTTTCTACGACAAAAAAAAACTTTACTTCTCTACTCACAACATTTCTTGGAATATTTACAAAGTAAACGAGAGGGTGGCATAATTATTGCGTGAGAAATCCCCAAAACATGTTCAAGTTTCAGTCGTTCCGAATACGGTCAGTTTTGCGCGAGAATGTCCGAGCGCGTATACGTCGCGTCACGAGAGGACCATCCGTGTTTGAAACTTCACGATCTTCTCGAAATCCCACGTGTGAAGTTTAATGTGAGATTGTGAGAATTATTATTATTAGGTAGACTATTAAACGGAAACTATAAAAGAAAGCGTTTTCCAATACTCACACTGACACCATACCTAGTCGTAATCTTCGTCTGAGCAAGACAGCATGCGAAATATTATTCTGAAAAAACGTGTAAATAAAATGAAAATGAATAAACGCTATGAGTTCTTTCCATATGACACAATGCTTTGTACCAGGAAAGTCCCTAAATAATCCGTAAAAACTTGTAGGTTGTTTAGAAGAGGAGATTCACTGCGTTTCACCCGCCAGCTGTCCGATTCATCTCTGAGAAGCGTAGTTAAGAATTCGGTGAAAGTGACACTAAACAGCCGTGGTTCCTGAAGCTCCGCCCACCACAATGCATATAAGGACATAGTGACCATATTTGTGTATGACGCCTTCACATGGGGCGGGGCTTGGATACGCTAGGCTCCTCAACTGGTCAGTGGAGGTGCTAGAAAAAAAGTCTTTGTCCAATTGGACAAAGGCGCTGCTCTTGCACAATTAATGTGAATTGTTTAACAATCTCAACCAGAGAGAAACTGAAGAGATCTTGACTTAACACTGATTATTTTTCATTATCATTATGCCGGGACAAAAAAAGAGGTAGGCTACTGAAAGTGGCAAAAAATGTAGTTCCCTAGAGAATTCCTCAGTTTTAATCTGTTATCTAATTATTATTTTTGTAATTCAACTATTCATTTAATAGGCCTATATGTACAGAAACAGTGTTTTGATGTTTTCAAAAAATATGCACATTTGCGTAATGTGTCATTAGAACAGCTGTTAGGAACCCAAAAATATTGTTAGGAAACAAGTATTGTTTACTGTATGTTACATTTCAATATTAATATGAACAAATTGTGTGTGCACTCAGTTTGATACATCATAACAGATTTCAGATTTTAATTCAATCCAATACATGTTTGCTTTGTGCATAAAACACTGTCAGACATGAAATATATAAGCAAATAAATGAGCAAAATTAATAGTACATTGATGTCTACTTACAACAAGAGAGAAAAGAAAAGATGGGATTATTTGTTAGCTACCTTGTTTTTATAAGCATGTCGTTGAGGTGTTGGAGTTTACACCATTTGACAAAGGCTCCTCGCAGGACACTTCACTTCTGTTAGTTTAGTCTGTAATGAGCATTTTGGGAATCTGTTAAAGCACAAAAGGCCACAGTGTAAATTACAGTGACATGCACTGGGTTTTACCATTACACCTTAAAGCTGTGAGGAAGTGTAAACGACAGAGACATTGAACTAACTGATGTCATAATTTTCTATTTTAAGCCTCGTTTATGCACTTAAAATGTGCATCTGTTGTAAATGATTCAGCATTTTTTCAACAAGAATAAATTAGGATTGTTTTAAAAATTATTGTGTAAAATGATGTAGTAAATGTGGACTGGATTTATTGTAGAGTTACTTTAGGAATATGTAATTCCTCCTTATTGTAATGCACTTCGGATCAGTTGCGGTTGTGTTAAATGTGCTCTATAAATAAAGTTTGGCTTGACTTTACTGCTTAATTAATTAAAACACTGCATTTGCTTTTTACAGCCTTTTTATTAGTGTTTGTAATGAATCCAACTATTTTCAGACAGAAAAGGTTAAATGCTTTTCTTTTTCCAGCACTTTGTCAGATCATGGAAATTATATTTATGAGGAAACTCATAGACTCTTACAAAGAGAGTGATGTCATAAAAGAACCATTTCAGGTTCCCCAAAGAAACGTCCAGTTCTTAAAACAACTTTTTTTTTCTTAGTGTGAAGAACATTTGAATAATAAAACAATCTTTTGTGTAATGGAAAGGTTTCATGGATTTTAAAGCTTCTTCATGAAACCATATCAATACAGAACCTTTGTTTTTAAGAGTATAAGTAGCGGAAAAACATTTAGGCCTAACTGTACCTATGATAAATAGTACACATTCCTAATACACAATTTGGATAAGCAAATTAAGAGGTCAAATAGAGGTAATGGAAATGTTTAAAGTAATCACAATGCAACAAGCAGGAACAAACAACTTTGGTAGCAAGAAATATTGTTTTAATATGTCCATTGTTGGTTAATGCATAAAAGTAATGAAAGTTAGGTAATCAGATTACTTTTTCAAGTAACTAGTAAAGTAACGCATTACTTTTACATTTACATCAAAATACATATCTGAGTTATTTTTTAAAATAAGTAACGCAAGTTACTTTGTTTTCCCATTTATTGAATGACAGCTCTTCTGTCCCATGTTGAGAGAAGTCGTGAGTAAGTGCTAGGCATTGGTATGGTTATGGTTATTGTAGTTATAGCACAGAGGTGTCCAATCCTGCTCCTGAAAGGCCACTATCCTCCAGAGTTCAGCTTCTACCCCAAATAAACACCCCTGAAGCAGATGATCAAGGTCTTACTACCAACTTCCAGGCAGGAGTGTTGAGGAGAGCTGGAGCTAATCTCTGCAGGACGGTGGCTCTCCAGGACCGAGTTGGGACACCCCTGTTCTAGACCAAATGTGAGCAGGCATTTACTCATCTCACTTGAACAAAAACATATTCAGCATTCCTCAAAATGAATAAAAACACTGAAATGCAAACTCAGAATATTACGCAAACCTGCAATAATGAAATATGTAAAATAACACAAAATATACTTTATGTATTTAATCTCACTTTATTAACCATGTCTTTGCTGCTGACCTTCAATGATCCATGTTCAACTGTAAAAATAAGCAAAAATGACTTTAGATAAACATCACATTGGTGATGATGAGTGAGAGTGATGAACTTTTCCTGTCCTATTCTTCTAAAGTCCAGAATGGAAGCACAGCTGAAAGTTTATATGCATTATGCAACGCATTACTTTCCATAAAAAGTAACAAAGTAATGCAATTTTTAGGGAGTAACGCAATATTATAGCACATTATAACTTTCCCCAACACTGAATATAAGAGAACTTCAATAGCATTGAGAATGAAACGTTTATATTTTCCGACCTCCGTCAAAATCTTCCAAAGTCACTGTGGGACATTTCCTCCATTGAGTAAGTGCAGTATTCCATTAACCAGTTTAAACAGTTATGCCTCCCTCTCTGTCCAACGTTACATGCAAAGTAAACATTCATCTTTGTGTTGATGCCTTAGCAAAACAATAGCAATAAAACAATCAAAAGACTGCCAGCATTATTTACATTGAATTAAAACATGTTTAAATATGAAGCATATGGTAAATAAATGTAAATGAAAGAAAATGAAATATTTAGATATGCTCACGAAACATATGGTCCCCAATTTAGCAGCATGCAAATAAAAAAGCTCAATGTTGTTGTTGTCCCTGTTTAGCACAGCACTTCTAGCGCTAGAGGCCATAAAGTTGGCCTTTAGCTTAGCTTAATTGTTGTCACATGTAACCCTACCTGTCCCCCAATTAGCCTTTTGACTGGCTATTAGATCATTCTGTGGCATACTGACCAAGGGCGTTATTCGGTGGGGATGGTGATTATGTGTAATTCTATACAGTGATGGCATTTAAAAATGAATGGTTTTCTAATATCACTCAATTAAATTAGATGTTCCGTTAAAGCAAAAACAATTCTGTCACTATTTACTCACCCTCATGTTGTTTCAAACTGTTATTTTTTATGTGGAACAAAAAAGGAGGATTTTTGAAGGATCATCATGCAGCTCTTTTCCATAAATATAGTTTATAGTCATAATTTCTGTCAAGCTCCAAAAGAACAAAAAACACCACAAACGTAGTCCATACAACCTAATCAACTTGTGTCTTTAGTGGTCATAAAATCGCTTTGTATGCGTAACATACCGAAAGTTAAAAATGACGTGATCTTGACATGACATAAGTGAGAACTTGAATCTGAATGTGAATAAATAACAACATACGGGTTTGGAACAACATGGGGGAGAGTAAATAGTGGGGGGGAAAAAAATCAATTTATTGAGCAATACTGAATATGTAAAAGTGCCATATCTCTTGTATTGAATGGAGCTATATAGAATTGTATGATCATCCCGAGAACAATCATCCATGTGTCAGATGCATCTCTGGCTCTGACGGATTGTGAAGATGAATGCACTGGTAAGGTGACTGATGACTGCAACTGGCACAGTGACTCCCAGTTTGAGGTCAGGGAGTAAACATGACCACATTGCATGGCATAGGAAATGCAAAGGCCACTGGTTTACAGGTTAATTTATGGAAGCTCTGACAGTTTGTGACCCATGATTCAGTGGCCCTGTTTCTGACGTGAAAGACAGCCCAGTCCAAAAATGTACCCATGAACAATCACTTAGGTAACCTGAGTTTGAAGCATAATATGGTCTGAAGGTCCACTTTCCGAAGTAGTGAATGATCAGTTGTCATCTATTCACCTATTCATAGATCAATCAAAACCTCAGAACAAAGACAAAAATAGATCATTTCAAATCTTAAATCAAATTTAAAAATCTAATTTTAATCCATAAATGTAGCCATACATAAAGTTTTGAAACAAGTCTCTGATGCTCATCAATCCTGCATTTATGTGATCAAAAATACATGAAAAACAGTACTATTGTGAAATATTATTACAAATGTAAAAAATATTTTTCTGTTTTAATATAATTAAACTATTATTAATTTCTTTGATGCAAAGCTGCATTTTCATCAACCATTACTTCAGTCTTCGATGTCACATGATCCTTCAGAAATCATGCTAATATGCTGATTAATTATCAATGTTGGAAACAGTTGTGCTGCTTCATATTTCTTTTAGAACCTGCGATACTTTTTTCAGGATTCATTGATGAATAAAAAGTTAAAAAGAGCAGCATTTATTCAAAATAAGAATCTTTTCTAACAGTATCAGTATTTACAATCACTTTTTATCAAATTAACACATCCTTGCTGAATAAAAGTATTCATTTCTTTAAAAAAAAAGAAAAGAAAGAAAAAAATCCTGACCCCAAACTTTTGAACGGTGATGTATATTGTTACAAATGATTTCTGTTCATATATTTTAAGCATACATAGGCATTTTTCTAAATGTATTGTCTATGAAAACAGCCAATTTATAATATGACACTCTTATAAGGACAGATTAAAATTTTGGATAAGTGCCTTTACATTTGTGCTTCATATTGCGTTTTGTTCGGACAGTGCCCTCCTTCCTCTGTCCGATTAGAGTTGATTAAGAGGTTAGACGTTGTGAAGCATGGCGTCTTTAACCGAGATTTATCTGTTCCTGTACTGACCCTTATGGGGTTGCCTGCCCTCACCCCAATGTCCTCTAGATTTATTTGGTTATTTGTTTATCTATTCTGAGGAGTCTTGCATGTCTCCCTAATTTTTTTTCCTGTTTATGCATCCAAGTCTCATTTTTCACAGTGGAAGCAATATGTAGCTCTTGCCATGTGCTGATACAGTCAAAATACGGGCAAAGGCACCGATGACCCTCATGACCCGGAACCTTCTGCATTGTACCGACTCAACCGACATCTACTTAGACATAACCTTATATCTTTTAATACAAAATATTTTCCTTTAAGCAAGATACCACACTATATTTCCATTCAAGAAGGTCTTGAGAACAAAATTTAAGTTTATTAGTTCTGAATTTCTGGGTTTAGCAAAAACTGGTTATTGTCTTTCAAAAAAGATTCATTTTAGCAACACCAGAACAGGCACTTGTCTACTCACACATTTCTTGTTGGAGTTTTCTGGGCTAAACGGGGAGAGCAACAGTATGTGGCTAGCATGACCTGACATGCCTCTGAAGCTGGAGGGGGTCTTGACCTTTGCTCCCAGGCTTCAAACCTAGGAAGATGAAAAAAAGGGATTGGTTAGGAGGGTGACTCCTTAAACAAGAGCTTCTGTTTTAGACTGGAATGTCAGTTCCATAAAAAGATGCCTATAGAGAAGGAAAAAGCGACCAAAAGTGAACAGAGAGATAATGGAAATATAAAAGAGTGTGTGTATGGATTGTGTGGACGGGAGACCGGGGCTAGTTGTCACACAGGGAGATTGTCATTGCCTCAGTTTCAGTAATGAGGGTTTGTTCAGCAGTGGTTTTTAGTTTTTTAGTCTTCCAAACTAACATTCCAATAGACCATAATACCTTTGTGATAGTTGTTGGAGTGAACAAGACAACACAATAAAGGTAATATATAGCCTAGAAAGAAATACATTTTAATTAAAAGGTTAAACTGTTCTCAAAACAAGGGTATTTTATATGTTCATAGGTCAGGTCAAGTTTTATACTATTTCTATAAAAAATAAATATCTTTGAATGAACAACACTTATGTAATGCATTACTAATGCATTTTAACATTAAAAGTGGAAACAATATTAGTGGTATCACTTTACAATAAGGTTTCAATTTGTTAACATTAGTTAATAACTACATTACTGAAGTACAATGCGCAATTGTTCTGCAACATTTATTAATCTTAGTTAATGTTAATCTCAACATTTACTAATATAGTATATTTATAAGATAAAAAGTTGATACATTATGAACTAACATGAACAAAAGTATCAACCAAGAATAATAAATACTGTAAATTTATTTGATTTCATGATACCTTAATGCGTTAACCAAGTGTTGCCAATGTTTTTTGTGTTACTCTTCCAATTTTGCTGCTCTATGAATTTTTTTGTTGCAGAATTGTTGTGAATACATGTAAATGAACTGTAATGATGGAAATGCTTAATGGCTTTTTTGTAGTTTTGTTGTTTTAATGGTGTAAAAGTGTGGCAACTAGCCTTGGTCTCCTCTGTAAAGTCTAGATTAAAGTATTGAGAGTCTAGAGAGACTGAATTCACTGCCTGCAGAGAGAGATGAGAATATGCATGGTGGGAAATTCATTGCACTTTGTTTTGAACTTTCGGACTTTACCACTCACTGAAACACTAAACTTGGCGCTCATGTGCAGCGCGTCACCGGAGAAAGATATTTGATTATAAATTATCAGGCTGGAAGACTGTGACCAATGAGCTTAACAAGGCAGAATACTGGGCTGTAACAGATTTGCTGAACACCCCCACCAACCTCTCTGCCATAATGTGATGTTTATGGCCATTTTTACCCCCGGACTTCAGTCATGCGATGGAGCAATAAATTACTCAAGCAGGCCCGCTGGAGGGAAAGTCCTTGTGACTCTGTGCTGCGGCTCTAGCGGAGAGAGCGTGACATAGAGGGTCACATCTGCAGATAACCTTGTGTTTTCTCGATGTTTTTCTCCGACATGGCGGCCGCCTGGAAAGCACACATTAACCCACCCATGGAGGTTGGAAATCTGCTCTGGGTGGAACAGTGTTGACACGTAGCATCAATACATCTTTAGCGGAGCATTTTTGCTCGTGTCATTTTTGTGTCCAGCAGCAGATAAAGAGCCCGAAAACAGGAAATAAGCGGGAGTGTGCGGAATCGTGAAAAATTACACTGCTGATCTTGGAGCAGATTAAAAGTTCAAACTCAGTTGGTCTAGCTTATTATAGTCAAAGTCTTGTAGGACTACGATTGAAGTGGACGAGAGTTAGAGGTGTGATTCATCTTCAACATAGCTTACAGTCATCATTCAATAATTTAGCATTTATTTAGCAATTCCCAGGGAATGAATTGGAATGCATCAAATGTATATTGCAATGTAATATGAATGCATAAAATGTAAATCTATTGTAGCTCAACATGCCAAACATGGCGGTAGCAACGGCAAAGTCATGGGTTCTGTTCCCAGGGAATGCATCAAATGTATACCTTGAATGCAATGTAAGTTGCTTTGGATAAAGTGTCTTCCAAATGCATGAATGCAAATATACTGTTGCTCAACATGGTATCCTAGCAATGCCAAGGTCATGGGTTTGATTCCCAGGGAAAATTCATACTGGTTAAATGCGTAGCTTTTAATTTATGTCATGTAAATGCAATCCCAGATTCTTTTTAATACCAAAAGGTGTGTGAAGAATCTGCGCTTGCATCAGACACGGTGTCCAGGCAGCCTGGTTTTCACGTAGAAGGGAGGCCAAATTCCCCGCAGTTAAAATCTCAGACGGTGGTCTTTAACACATTCTCTCTCCCTCTCCCTCTGCCTCCCAATCCCAATAAAAACCTTCTGACCACCGGTTGACCTTTCGCCGTTCTTCCCCCATCCAATGCTCTTCGTTCACTCCACCACTGCAGTCCAGCGGAGGCCAATGGGGGCCAGCAGCTGTGGGGAGGGGGATATGAGGTCACGAAGGTCACGGTACTGGTAAAGTCATTGGCGAGGCTCCAATGTGGGGCATCATTTCCCCCCTTCAAAGGCAGTCCTGACGTCCACGGGGGCCGCCCCGATGGCCCCGCTGTTCCTGAGCTTTCAAGACCTGAGACGGACAAGGGTAAATAAAGTGATACCAGGTGTTAGCTAGCACCCTCCAAAAAAAAAAAAAAATCACCAAATTGGCGCCTCATTTCACACTAAGAAACCCCGTCCGGGTGCGTGAGGTATGGCAGTGCAGCAACCAGAGCCAAAACAACAGTTTGGTACTGCCTAATCCATTGAGGATTGAGTATGCAAATTTAGGCATTTTAGCTCAGATTTGGATTTGGAATGGGGGGCATCAAAGCTCACGACCACCACCACCACCAAAAAAAAGCTGACCCCTTGAATAACTGTGAAGATCAAGCCAAGTGAATGGGATTCATTGTGGCGAAAACAAATCGTCTCTGACAATGAGTGAAGAACAAACAGAGAGACGCCGTCAGCGCACAAGTGCTCCTGCCCTGGTGTTAGAAGCGAAATGGGCGGCTTTGAAAGCTCCACCATGTGCAGGGCGGCCCCTCTTCTCTTTCCGAAACCCTCTAAAAGCGCCCAATTAACGCTAATTAACATCAACGACAGGCAAGGGGTCATTAGTCCAGCTAATCCATGGTTTACATTTTCCTCCTGGAACCCTGCTGGCCAATTCTCACCCCAATCATAGAAAGGACATGTTGTTAAAAAGGCTAGCATCAAAGCTTTTCCACTCCACAAACTGCCCCATTAGTCCCAGATCTGGACTTCGAAGGGATGGAACTCAAAGTCCTCGAGGGCTGGGTGTCAAGCCAAGTCTCTGTTGTTTGGACCTCAATCTGAATCGTCAACAACTTGTTTGGGTTCTTCATGATCCACGGCCAGTTGCAGAGCAGGTGGTCCATGAAAGAGGTTAAATATGTGATACTGTAAAACGCCCCATTATAGGCGATTCATTCTGGCAGTTTGTACTAGTAGTGGAGGATGCAATGCTCTAAGGGGTGGAGAGGATGGCCCTGTTCCAAAAACTAGTGAGTTCCCTATGTAGGCAGCATTTTTAAGAACAGCATCATAGGCATGCTTTTTCCCTGAAACCTGTTATGTAATAATAATAATAGTTAAATCTAATTAAAACTACTATTTTACCTAAGATTATTTGAACTTATATTTGTGCATTTTGGAGCTTAGCAACATGCTACTGCCAAACTAAAAATAAAATCCAAAAATCTACCTTAATCACTTATAAGGTTCCACTTGAGTTAGGATGCTGCCTTAGAAGGTATATAGACAGTAGACAGCAAGGCAGCTCACTCGTTTTTGGAGCCGATGTCACTCTACGATAACATTACACTCTCTAGAGGGGTTGATACAGGGCAATGACTCACAGCAGTGGGGTTAAGAACAGTCAAAGATTATGAAATGGTTCATGACTAATTATTCTGGGAATATTATGGTCAATTTTCTTCTACTAAATTCTGATGAGACTGAGGTATTACTTATTGGACCAAAATACACAGAATCTCTTGTACTGATGTACTGTTACTTCATCTTCTACAGTTACTTGTCTTTCGAAAATCATATTTCATATTTAAAAAAAAAACGCCGCCTTCCACTTCAGAAACATCACTAAGCTACAGAACATCTTTTTCTGAAGCAGAAAAGATAGTTCATGACCTCTAGACTATTACTGTAATGTATTACTAGCTGGTTGTCCTGCATCCTCAATAAACAAGCTACAATTAGTCCAAAATGCAGCTGCTAGAGTTCTTACTAGGTCAAGAAAATATTATATAACACCAATTTTATCATCTCTACACTGGCTACCTATTAAGTTCTGTATCAATTAAGTAAATCAATCAATATTGCTTCTGACTTGTAAGGCCCTAAATGGTTTAGGTGCTTATGAAGACTTCAGATGAACAACACCTGTGAAGAGAGAACACAAACTCCTGCGAGGACTTCAGATGAAGCAAACTCTGAATCAACATGCATCAATGTAAAATGTTCTATATCCTAATCATTTGTTAACAACATGTATTCATTACATCAATGACCTCATTGTTTCTGTCTTCAATTAATACATTGTTTAAATTAATACATTGTTAGCTAACTGCGTGATTTGTATATGTACATTTCTGAAATACTTGACACAATCAAGTCAGATAAAAGATCACTCTAAATTGTCTGTAAAGCTGCTTTGAAACAATATGTAATGTGAAAAGCGCTATACAAATAAATGTGAATTGAATTGGATATTATTTACTGTTAAACAATTTAAATAATTAAAACAATAATTGTCAGTAAATAAATGGTCATAAATAAGTAGTCTAAGTAGACACACACACATATAGATGCATAAAATATATTGCAGAGAAATATGTAGCAAATATGTATTAAAAAAAATTATATTCTGGCATAGGAGTCACTCCTGAGACACAGAGCACATGTTGGATGATGATCATTTACAGAGTTCACAATAGAGAGACTAGAAAAGAAGACTGAAGCTGTTTATCCTTTATAGAGCCCGAGACTAAGCTTTCTGACAAACAAAAAAGACAGGTTGAGTTACAAGATTGATTTTGTTTGCCTCCATTTGATGTTTTAAAGCAGAAAGGTAAAAAATTAACCCACTAAAGCAGAAACTTAATTTGAAGAAAGAAAAAATTATAATTATTTAGAATTCATTTAAAAGTCTTCAACTTTTTCATTGGGAAAATAATCACATTGTTTGCTCAGATTAACTGATCAGTGTGGAATCATAAAAATACGTTTGGCTTTCTTTTTCAAACTGATGTTCAGTATTCTTTCTGAATATAATACAAATGCATATAAGAACTACACTTTAACTTCTAAATCTATTTTTAGCCCTCAATGAAACACTAAACTGAAACATGCATTTAAACTAATTACTTCTGCTGTTTTAACAAGAGTTCGCCACGTAACATAGCGGTCAGTGGTTATTGGGAAATCATGCGTTCAGAGGCAAAAATGTTCTTGTCTGAAGAAAATATGTGCAACCTTGAGTGAAACCTCATAAAGCCTCAGAGCTAAAGGGCGGTTAGGAGATGTTTTAAATAAAAGTTGCTCAGAAAAGTTCACACATATACTGGCACCTATTGCTCTAGGGCTGTTCCCTACCCTCCCCCGGCCCTGAAACCCGATCTGTCGGCATGCAGCTCGGAATTCTTCATTCACCCTGACATTTGACCTCTGGCCTTTTTGGCAGCGCACAGAAGAGAAGATGAAGTGTCCAAGGCTCTTTTTCTCCAACACAAAAAATCTCCTGTTCTTGCAACCCTCCCACACACTCGCACACACACACAGAAACACTTTCGGGAGGACTTCTACCAATGTATACCCCTTGTTCCTGTGATCCACAGAGCACAATTACGTATAATATCTGGCTAATAGTCTGTGACTTCAAGGGAGCATTTTAAAAGTGTGATTCTCCCTCTCCTGTTCAACTGCCCACAGACTACTGCAACTTAAAAGCTTTGCACAATGCTTTCTGGACCATCTGACCATTATGAGTGGTGTATTATGGAGCTCCTCTGTCATTTTCCTCTTTGATTGCACCATTACAATGTAATCAGTGTTTGAGCATGACTGAAAAGGCTTCTTGTACTGCGTCTGAGTAATTCTTGCCTTGCGAGTGTGTGCGCACAGCTTTAGTTCCATTCATGTGCACGACAACAAACTGACTGTTGAGTGAGTGTCGTGCCATTTGATATACTGCCTCACTTTGTCAAGCGGTTATCTCGCTTTGTTACTTTTCCCTTTTACTTGAAATTTGGGCGGTCGATACCTAACAGACAAACACACTCTCAGAAGAACAGGTTCTATATAGAACCTTCAAGGGTTCTGTGAGGCGCTTATTATTGAGAATCTTTTATGGGATCCCATCATAGGATCATTTTATTGTAATGAATTTTGTTTAAATGTTTTATTTTGATTACATTTTATGTGTTAAGCAGCTCGTAAACATACTTTAAAACTATGAAATAACCCGTTAAACATGAAAGTATTATGCAATCGTTTAAGACATTTCTCCTTACAGAACATTTTGGTATTTAAGTGAGCAGTCAAAAACAGTGTAGGGAAAAACTATATCGGATATCTCAGTTCAGTCTTCTAGCATTGAGATGGAGAATGGACTTTTGGTCTTCTGCTTAGATTTTTGTCCTGAGCAAACTAAATAATAATAACTAAATAAAACAATAATGGTTCACTTAAGTATCTTAACAATATCTCAAACTGTGTTCAGTTTAGATTTCAAAGCGTGAAAGACCAAACTATCTGAGATACATGGTCTATGTTCATATTTACTTCTACAGCAATTCAATCTTTATTTCTCTTTTTATTTTAGGAGAAACATCTGAGACAAAGTTAATACACAACAAAACATACAAGCATTATATCTCCCATTTCCCATATTTTCACCTGTGAAAAAGACCTTAATTGTTCGAATGGACCAAAATATGCAATAAAAAAAGTTATTTTTCTTAACTTAGCTTTCTGTCTCTCCACTGACAGCTACGCAACTACCATTTTGAGGTCGGAAAACTAATCCATATGAATTGGGCGGTTTACTCCAAATTTTCTGAAGAGACTCGATTGCTTTATTTGATGAACAGATTGATTTATGGGTTTTATTCACATTTAAACATTGATCAGTGAACATAAACAGAAGTTCAACTGAACCTGCTTGATGCGCAAGAACAAAACTCTCTGCATGGTTCTTGCTGAAGCTCAAATGTGATGCGTAACACAAGAATGAACCTCATTGGTTCTTGCTGAAGCTCAAACGTGATGCGTAACACAAGAATGAACCTCATTGGTTCTTGCTGAAGCTCAAACGTGATGCGTAACACAAGAATGAACCTCATTGGTTCTTGCTGAAGCTCAAACGTGATGCGTAACACAAGAATGAACCTCATTGGTTCTTGCTGAAGCTCAAACGTGATGCGTAACACAAGAATGAACCTCATTGGTTCTTGCTGAAGCTCAAATGTGATGCGTAACACAAGAACGAACCTCGTTGGTTCTTGCATGTCAAGTGAACATGCTTGAACATCCGTTTACCACAACTGATGTGTGAGTTGATGTTTATGTTTATATGTCTGTTTCATCATATAAAGCAATTGTGTCTCTTCAGAAAATTAAATTCATATGGATTAGTTTTACAATCTCTTTATGGACTTTTTGAAGCATCAAAGTGGTAGTTGCGTAGCTGTCAATGGAGGGACAGAAAGCTCTCAGATTTTAATCAAAAAGATCTTCATTTGTGTTCCGAAGATGAATGAAAGTCTTGCGGGTTTGGAATAAAATGAGGGTGATTAATTAATAACAGATTTTTGGGGGGGTGAACTATCCCTTTAATAGTGTTCTCAGTTTAAAGTTGTTTAAAGTTGTTTTAGGTTATCTGAGACGTTTCCTCTAAAATGAGCAATGTTTTCATACAGTTATAAAGTAGAGCTAGATTTGGACAGCAGCTCAGATCAATACATTTTGAATAAAAACTATTTGAGATCCAAATGAGATATTTTAATACAGTGCAATCTGAGCACTGTTTGAGACGTTGAACATCTTCTGAAACTATCATGTCTCAACATTGTCAAGCAAACTGTGCTCAGATTAGCCGAAGTCAACAATTAAACTATAAAATATAACTAAAAAAATCTCCTGAGCTAAGAAGGGGCAACACCTGAGTAATGAATAAATAAATTGTTCCCTATCCCCTGTTTAGAGCATTAAGTGCCATTCACCATGTAGAAAATAATAAATGAACAATTTTAGCCGCAGCTTCAGCGGCCATCTACTTATAATGTAGGGGCGGGACGTTGTAGATTCTAGAGAGCCTTTGATTGGACAGAAAATCTAATGAGAAGCTGAAGTGCGTGATGCCATCAAAATCATTGATCCATATTGTCGGAAGCGAGAGACTTTAAGTTTTTATTGCTTATATCTTCTAAATGCAAATTTTGTCATTGTTTTGGAGCACACTAGATTTGAGATAACAGTAAGACTAACATATCCATTCTAAAAGGCAAAAAAATAAAATTTTGATTTAAGATTTAAGGTTGTGAAACCATCACCAGTCTTTTATGAGTTCTTATGTGTTTTTTTTGGAATTCTACGAGAAACATCTCAGACACCAAGTTGATAGCTAAATAAAACATAACTGAGAACTTCATTAAGTCTCCTGCTATGAAAGAGCAACCGCTGAGAAATAAAATGTACCATTAATTATGCTGTTTGGATTAATAAAAGTAGAACATCTGTAAAGACAGCATGTGGTTTCATTTATTCTGTTATTTGAGGAATCCTTTCAACCCCTGTAACCAAGTGTGGTGGATCCTTAACTGTGGAAAATCAATGAAGGAAAAGCTCTCCTGATCCTCCACACCGTGTCTGATTAAATGTAGCCGATTTCTACGCCTGTTCTTAGAGAGCCACAGCCTGAATGGAGAGCCAGAGGGAAACCAGTGTGTGGCGTCGGCCCAAAAGCCCCGGAGGCAGAAAGAGAAGGATCCCACAAAATGGTTATTATGGTCATTCCTGATCACAGAGGGCATCCCCCCCCCCCCTCTCACCATCTTTTCCATAGCCGGAATCAAAACGACACATGGCTACACACGTCTGTGCCTCATAAGCACACAGAAACAAACACTACAACTCACAATAGGAGCATCAGAACCTGCCCTAACACTCTCCCCAGGGAATCATGGGAAAGCAGCTCAGCCGCCGCATCTGTCTCCTGCCTAAAGGGAGAGTGGGATGACATTCCTTCACGACAGTCCCACCCGCGACAGGCTGCCTTATGAAGCCATCATTCACCCGATCAATAGCTCAGCGGCCTCAACCAGCCTCCCCGGGAGCCAGAGAATAGGGCGAGGAGGAGCTGTGGGCTTCAGTGGGCCGGACGGCCCGCTAGCGCTGTGATCTTTCACTCCAGCCACTGAAGAGGCAGAAGGGAAAGTGATTAGCTACCCTCCTCTCACAGCCAGCCACAAACAACAACCTCCACCGAGGAAAGGTACAAGCTTTTTAATGGAGATACGACACTCAATGCATAACTTACAATACGCAAGTGTGATATTTTATACTGTGTTACATGTGTTATGTAGCCTATGAGTTTTTCAATGAACTCCTCAGTAAAACTGCTTACACTGAAACAAAACAATTTTCACTCAGAAACTGATTTCACAATTAATGACAAAGAAACGGATTTCAACACGTTTAAATTCTGACTTAAAATTGTTTATTTTGACCAAGAAAGACTAAAATAGCATTTTCTTGTAAAACCCAATAAAATGTTCTTTGTGTCCCATAAAATTAGTTTCATTTGCAACTTAATTTTTTTTTACAGTGTAGGCGTGGATGATATGATTGACATTTTTTCCCTGTCATTAATATGCATTATTTTACTATGTTAGTGATACACATTGCCAAATAGTAATTAGGCTTATCACTACATCAAATTGTTTCATAATTCTCATTTATGTTGTGTTGATTTAATAAAAGTTGGATATATAGTACATCCTGCTTTACCTACAAATACTATACTCACGTAAAGCAATATAGTGTGATATTTAATTGTATTATCGCACAGCTCTATAAAGTTGGATATATACCTGTATTCAACTTTATCCACATACAGTACACTCATGAAAAGCTATATATAATATATAGCAAATCTCAACTACCTGATTTTTTATTTTGTAGCAAAATGTAACTATTATCGCCCAGCTTTTTATATAAAGTTGGATATATAAGTATTTCCAACTTTATACACTTGTGTAGGACAATATATATTTACTATATAGCATCTCTCAACAGTTTGTTAGCTTGTATCGTCATAAAACGTAAACTACTATAAAACCCCATTTGACTTGATATTTCATTTTCGGCGCGTCGACAAACTAGGGGAGCACCATAGTCTTGCAGTGAGTATTCATTAACCAACATCTACTTGATCCTCAATTTGTCTCTGGTAATTCATCTACAGAGCACAAAGGTTGCCATTAACAAGAAACATCGGAGCATTGCAAGACTCAGCTGTCTTTATTTTGCATGATGAGAATGCTGGCACTGCATGATGGTTTAAATGGGCTTTTGATGACCTCAGCTTCTGCTCTCTGTAGGAGCAAATCCTGATCAAGCTAAACTGGGCTTTTATTGAGCTACTAAAGCACTGATTGCTCTAGCACTGAATGAGCGCCATTCAATGGAGTCACTAATTGGCCAAATAGGTTTATAAGGCAAATGGGTACAGAGGGAGGATAAGCAAGTGTGACCCTAGATGTTAAACCAAAGCCTTTTTTTGGACAGGACTAGTTAAGGAAGGTTAAGTTTGTTTCAGTCTGAATCAAACACCTCTTTTTCTTTAAATGACCTTCGGCTAACTTGTGCATTCTCTGAGAAATCTGAACTCGAAAGAAATATCAGTGATTGCAGATTAGTACAAATTTTCAACAGCACTTATCTTTGTTTATTTGTTGGATCTTACCGTACTATAACTAAAGATGCATTTCTTGTTGTGCTGCCTAATGCATCTTTATTAATATATTTGGACTCTTTTCTGGGTAAAATAAGGATAAGGAGAGTCTGATCGCAAACACTAATTTATAATGACCACTTAACACATGTAACTCAAACGTCGTTTAGAACAATAAAACTCCTCCAAGCGAGTAAACAGACAGGTTTTACCTTAGTTTTACTTATAAATGCAAGTTTCAGTTGCTTTGAGAGACATGAAAAACATTGCAAATTAAAGTTTGCAGAACTATTCATCTAATCCTGCCGATTGATGTGTGACACTCAAAATCCATTATCCTTTACAACTCCTCGTTAGATTTGGAGGGAAAAAAAACCCTCTGTTGTGCCAAACACACTTGTGTTTACCCTTATCCCTTAACTCGTATAGATTATGTGAAACACTTTTTTCAGAAAGAGGATCAAGTTAAAGCGGATATGGCAAAATATCATGGAGTATGGCTTTCAAAAGGGGGTGTGAATCAAATCTTTGTGAAGCCAAGAAAGGAAACTAAAAGAAGCCTTGTAAAGTAAAGGCTTGTATTTACATTTACTCATTTAGCAGGAACAAAGCAAAAGTGTGTGAGGAAATGTATGCAAAATGAATAAAAATACATGAATGTTTTGGTCGCATTTTCTGAAGAAAAAAAATGCAATGCATGCAAAATGAGCAGAAGATCTGACAAAATATGCAGATTCTATGTGGGCCTACTCATAAAAAAAAATTGAAAAGCTACAGTAATAGCAAGTTAAGATTCAGATAGATTTCATGGTTCATTTTCCACTGCTAAAGCTGTAGATTTTTTGGCATGATTGTATCTTCCAAATCAATAATTATTTCTGCTAAAATGGACAGCCACCTTCTCCTTTTAACCTCTGAAATCAGTCCACTTGTTAATCGCATAATTACACAAACACTCTACACAAACTACAATGGACCCGTGGCTCACCAAACCCCATGGAATTGCGGCGTGAATATTTTTACGTTCGTTAGCTCACTCTGATTTTCAGCTTCAGTCTGTGAAGGAGGTCATTATGATGCCACTCTACAATCCAACAGATTTTTGACCCCAAACAGCATTTAACACTGGGATGAGCAAATCTCTAAGCCGTGCATTGAAGGAAGGCTTAAATTCGAACTATGCATTCATTCACGCAGCGTTTTTTTCAACACAAGGGAGCGGAATCTCCCGAGAATGAACCATCTCAGGGAGTTTCTAAAACGGCAGGTTCTGGATGAGCTGCTAAGAAAGAAAAGAAAAACAAGAGATGAAAAAATCCCCAAAGGTCCCTGTCCTCCCCATCAACCCCCACTGTGGCCCGGCCTACAGGGCTTTTCTCTAGCGCCGGGGCCTCCGTTTGGCCCCCCTCTGTCTCTTTCAGCCCTCCACAAAGCAGCAAGCCACGTTATTTGAGGCACTAAAGAGTTAACCCTCCTCACTGCTCCGACACAATGGCCTCCCCATTGAGGGCTTTCTTCATTTAACCTTCCTAATGACAGGTTTCATCCTCTTTCCCCTGACAAAAAGGAGGAGCAGGAGCTAACCCACCACCTTTCTCTTTTACCTCCTTTCACATCTCCTCCCCTTTCCACACCTCCCAAAAGTGCTGGCTCTCACTTTAGGGTCTGATGTGACAGCTCTTTACAGTAAATGACACTGTCATCGCTTTGGGTGACAGTTTTGGGCTGTCAAGGCATTTCCAGCTTTTACTTGAGGTACTGTAAATGACCAAACTCAGAGCAGTGCTTGTGAACTTTCCCCTATCCTGGTTTAATGTGCAGATATAACTAGAAATGAACAATTCGTAAGTTGCTTCACCTGAAAAGTGTGTTTGTTTGGGCAGAGAAAAATGGCAACCTACCTTGACCAGTGGGTTTCTGTCTGTCCGACCCATAGGGGGAGTGTCCGGGAAACCTGTTTGAAAACATTAATTTGCACATGAATTACACACTTTAGATGCACCAATATTAAATTATGGCTAGTAAAAAGCCAACTTTCATGTTATGGCCGATAATCAATAAATGGGCGAAATAAAAATTCCATTTAGTTTTTCCTCAATTAAAAATGAAATCAATCATTTTAAATGCCACATTTTAGGCATCACAATATTAGGTGATTTTAGGCATCACAATATTATAACGCAAATATGAAAACATTTATTTTGACATTTGCTAAAAATTTAATTATTAGAGTTTTTAAAAATATTTTTAAACTTTAAGTAATCTTTAGATTACAGCAACAGTTAATCTAAAAGTAAAAATAGAAGAAATAGTATGCATGTTATATTAATATTATATTTATCCATTTATATCAAATTTAATAGTATTATAATCACCTTATTTTGAACGTAAGAGCAGGCGAGGCCATTTGTTGTCTGTCATCTAGTTGTACAAAACTGGTATTTCTTACTATATTATTTTAAGTATTGTTGCAATTATAAAAACACTGGTTTGTACCGCAAATAGTTTTATCATTCACTGCACTTTGTTATTCTTCTAGTTATTTACATATAGCAGCTCATGAATCGTAAGTCTCGCACATTCACAGAAAATAGCTTACTACCACAATGCAAAATAAGGTTTATACAAATATATATACACACACACACACATACACACTGTTAAATTTTTTTGTGTTAATTTACAGTGTATTCCAGGTTAATAATTGCATTACTTTCACAGTAATTCCACAGTAGGACTTCTCTTGTATCTTACTGCACCCTTGGATATTTCTTGTAAAATCTACAATATCATACTGTATTTCTACAGTGCATATGTACTATGAAGGTACCCAGCATGCAGTGCAGCATGAGTAGATTGTGGAGTTTCTTGATTCTTGTTGGTTTTATCTGTGCTGCTGAACTTATTTTTGGTTCACTTGTAGCCGTTTGTGTTGTTTATTTTATAATGTTCAGAATGTATCTTTTATTATTATTATTTGTTGAGTGTCACTATTGTTGTGTTTTGTATGTCGAGTATTAATGTCTGTGCATCATTAGGTTACGAAAGAAAAATAAATCTTGTGTTGCAAGATGATGTCACTCTTTTCAAAGATAAATCTCAGCTGCTTTGCTGTTGTGAAATATCCATCTACAAACAATTGTGAATTTGAATTAAGATGTTGGTAAATCTTTATGCTGAAATAACGCTAATAATTTTTTAGTATGGTTAACTTAAATTCAGCCAATTAGCTTATTTAATAATTCTAGCTTGTCATTGTTTTAACAAATGTTTTTCATTGGTCACACTTCTGACATGGCTAGATCAGAAATTTGAATATGAATATACAAGCTCCAAGATCCCAAGCTAATGGAACACTAATCACCATTAACAATTACAGTACTAAACAAAATAATTTCATACAGTGACATGGTTAAAGACAACTTTATAATGTGACTTCACAGTAAAACAAGAGCAGTAAATTACTGTGATGTCAGTAATTACATAATTTTGCTGTTGATTAACAGTAATTCGTAAGAAAATGACCCAGCATGGATTCATTTCACTGTAAATTTCTGACTACGGTAATGTATTGTAAAATAATACTCTTAAATCCTGTCAATTCCAGCCGTTGATATTGAACATTTAGCATGGGTCAGTTCTTCCCACTGTTCTGCTGGGATGAGAAGACACGTTTCCTGTTGTTTGTGCTCACAGTTACTCGCTCTGAAAGCTGGTGCAGACGCGAGTGAAGTGCGAGAAAGCTGCCCACTGCTGCCAGCGCTGAGCAGGGGTGCGACAGGGGTGAGTAGTTTTGACTGGGGGTCGACAGAGAACATTGACAAGAGTGTTCGCTCTAACTCAGCCTCCATGTCTCCTGTCTCTCTGTCCCACCCTTTTCCACACCAAAGTGGGGGGGATTTTTTACGGTTGACCTTCTCCTCACGCTTTTGTGAACTTCTTCACCTCATGTCAATTCTCTTGACCTACTTGGTCGCCCCGGAGCAAGCCACTTAAAAGAGCGAGATGAAATTCTGTAGGACACGCTCACATATGTTTCTTGTTGTCAGCGAATACTTATAGTTTATATTCGGATTTTTCCTATTGAAAAAGTTTGAGCGAAAAAACAGAAGCAACTGTTTGTTATTGCGCACATAAAAGTGCAGGAGGGATGGAGAAGAACATTCACTTTCAGTACATAAAACTTTCATTATCACTCTTTTTGTTTAATTTCACATTTAAATTTTCATACTGTAGACAATTTCAACATGGCAAAGAATTCATACATTCCAAAAATAACTATATATATCATAAAAGTAGACCGACATATAAAATAATAAAAAAAAATGTTGTGAACATTCCACTTTGAACATTATCTGTTTTCCAAACAGCTTCATTGTCATTCACGCCAAATATGGTATCTAAACTGACTAAGGGCCGTAACAATACCTCCAAACGTACAACTCCACATCTGTCTCATCTTCCTCTTTACCATCATCACTGACCTGGAATAAACAACTCAAGCGCTCCTAGACCTGACTGCTGAGCTGTTGAGCCTCAGGTATAAGACCAGAAGATTGCTGGCTGTCAGAAATCGGCACAGATAATGCACTTAAGAGCAAGTCAAAGAGCAAGATGCATTTCTGCTGGTAGATGCAGGATATTTTATGGTCAAACGAGTCCAAACAAAAAGCCATGAATGTGGGGAGGTTGTGTGAAGGGTGAGGTGGAGGGTTTCCGAGAAGGGCAGTTTTGCAAACGGTCAATAACCTTCACAGTCATGACTTAAAGTTTGTGCGAAATGTGTTCTGAACACACAAAAGCAACAGATAACTAAACTATATTACATTTTCTGATGTTCTTGCTCATGCAACTTTTACTAATATATTGCTACACTAAATAATAATAATATAAATTTTTGGCAATAATTCCATGAAGAACCTTTAACATCCATGAAACCTTTCCAATGCACAAAAGGTTCTTCATAGTGGAAAAAGAATTCTTGGTTTGGGTGAACAATTTCCAAAATGGTTCTTTTAAAGGGCCCCTATAGGGATTTTTGAAAATGACCTTTCATGTAGTGTGTAATATAGCTCTAAGTGAATGAAAACATCCTACAAAGTTTTAAATCTGAAAGTGCACCGTATATAAAGTTATTTTCTTTCAAAAGTAAGAGTCGACTCTGAGTCAATTTTGTTGAGCCGTTTTGTTGTGACGTCAAGACGAAACATTATCCCGCCCACTTATTACGCGCGCACCAGGGAAACTTAAACCTCAAACCGGCAGCTGATCCTGTGGATACTGGAGAGATCATGACATGTCGATGTGACAATGTGACGATAAAGACATTTTTTTTCCACTGCCAAAAAACGAGCATGTGAAGAATCTGTCGTTAAAATTAATCTTTACCATGATACTACAACAGTATAATCCTAAACTTTTCCTGTTACCTTTATTTTACTGCTTCTCAAATATCAGAGTCAGCTAATCAGCTGTGGGCCACTATTACATAAAACTGTCTATTAATGCAGATTGTCTGTCGTTCTCTGTCGTTATTGATACAGTTTCCACGTGTTCACCGCAATATATTAGAAACATACTCTGTAAATAAATTAGTACAAGTAAAATAATCGGTTGATGGACATGCACTTGTTAATGCTGCATGGTGAGGAATAGCAACATCTCATAATGTACATTACCTCAAACTGAGTAGTGAATCACTGAAGCGTCCTGCTCGAGTCGTCCTTGCGATGGAGGTTCTGATTATGAGAAAATGAAACCGTTTTTTGACGTTTGATGCATGCAAACCTGTTGTAGGAGACTCCAAAACAACATTAGGAAACTTTAAAATAGTTTAGTTTTAGTCATAAGAAAAATGTTCTTTTGGGGACCTAAAATGGTTCTTTTACACTCACAAAAATAGAAGTTAAAAAGGGGGATTTTCACAGTGATGCCATTTTATCAAAAAATTCCTAAAAGAACCATGTTTTCGAAGTTCACTCATACAAATAAAGATTCTTTATTGGCATCTATGGCTCCACGAAGATGCTTTAACATCCATGGAACCTTTCCATTGTATCCAAAATATATTTTAATTAATGTCCATTGAAAGGTTAATTGGGGAACCAAAAATGGTTCTTCTATGGCATTGTTGCGAAAACCCCATTTTGGAACCTTTATTTTTACGAGTGTTGGAATAACATTTTAAAAAAACTATAACCAACTATATATCTTCATATAACCAGATGCCAATACATTTAGATTGTTTCTATGTGCTTGACAAAAGAGCTCACCCTCAAATATCTACAATGTCAGGCTATCTTTGTCTTTAGATATGGCTCAGGTAACTACTTCAACAAGTATGATATTATGGTGAAAATTGTACAAATACACTTCTACTCAATTGGCTACTTGATTTGAGGTATCATTCATTCACAAATGTTGCGGAGTGAATTACGTGGCACAGTTTAATGCTTAGGGTCAGGGGTTGTAGCGTGGCGTGAACCACCTCAGGGCTGTAACCAGAGCGGACCTCTCCCCAACCAAACCAGCACTAATGTAAGGCAAGTGAGAAACAGGAGATGTGTGTGTGCTGTACTTCTCTATTCACCTTCACAAACTCATTGAACACTTTGGCAATCTCTACATCAGATCAGCTGCCAGCACGGAGAAGCAGATCATGTGTTAAACTTAAAGGGTTGAGAGGAAATGCAGTAAACCCTCGGCCAACCTCAAGGTTTGTTTGCTCAAATGTTTTATTTAACCCCTAATCACCACATTAAGGCTTTCTTTCATTTGGCCTTTTACGCTCTCAAAGGCCTCGTTTTAGAGCACTAATGAAAATAAACCGCAGGGCCCCCGTCTCTTTATTTTGAGAGGGAACACTGGAGCCTTGGGTTCAGAGCGGGGTGAAAAACAGAGGGCATCTGGAACAAAGACCAGAAGACCCAGAGGTCAAATGGCCTGGTGTCCAGAACTTCTTCAGCGGACGCTGTCGGGGAAGAGAACGCGGCGCTTGTATAATCACAGATCCGTTTTGTCCATGCGTGTAGGATAAAATATATCACGCGGGGCTGACACACCAACAATAGATCACGTTTTTTGTCTGAGCTGGTGCGAGGCGCTTTTGACTCTTTTTAGCGGGCCACGCATCTGGACAACTGCAGATTAACCCTCCATTCACTGGCCTGTTTTCGGCAGATGACCTCGGCGTCCGTCATTTGCTGACTGCGTCCACACAATTAGACCCTGAGTGGGAGATTTCCAGGTGAAGAACATTATCCCGAGCTCTTTAGGGTCAAAGTTAATGAGGGGAATTAGAAACCATCACAAACGTGTTGCAATTTTTATCCTCACGATTCTGGACAGTCACGGTTTGTGTGCTCTTTATTCAAATAGGGGTCATCACTTAGCTTTTGTGTTCTTATGGAGTGTGCTTGTATAACGGGATTTCAGGGCATTTGACTAGGCTGTGTTACTTTGACCCAGAGTTCAAATAGGTACAATGTGGAGAGTTCTTACTAATTAAACTACTAAATGATTTCTCATAAATAAGTAACCCCTAACTGGTGTGACTTTTGCATGGTGAGCAAGCACCACTCACATATATAAAATAAGTACAATTTGTAGTAGTGCATTTTTAACGCAGAGCTATACTTTTCCAGACATAGTTGCATTTTTGTGAACTCTTCCTATGGATTGTGTAGGCTTTAAAAGAGGTATTATATTTTAACTACATTTTAGGGAAAGATTTACAAGTCTTTTGTTGTTTTTATTAGTGTGGTATGCTTCAGATTGAGTTTCACCATTAAATAACACTCAAATATCATCCTGTCTTACTCGCTAATGTCCCAAACGAGGTAATGTCCTGTCATGTGACCCCCATCACCCACCTGTGTAGACTTTGTCTTAATCCCTGCTGATCTCCTCTCTGCTTTGAATACTTGGACTACTGAGTGTAACTAATTCTCCCACACAAGGATATTGTCCTCCCCATTCCAGCTTTGTCTTTCCTCTCTTTCACTAGTCTCATTCGTTTGCCGAGCAGCCGGACAAAAAAAAATCCTCCAAATTAAAAAGACTTAATGAGCTATACCCCTCATCTTAAATCTAATTGTCTACTTTGCCTCCAAAACGGATAAACAGTCATTGCAAAGAATATCCTCTCTGAATGCACTGTTTCAACTCTTTGTTTGAAATCGGAAAACAATGCAAGCTTTGCTTCGAGGAAAGATACACATGATTATGATGGGAATATGTGATCCAAGCATACATTCTTTTTAAAGGAATATTTCACCCAAACATGAAAATTGTCATGATTTACTCACCCTCATGTCGTTCCATTTCTTTCTTCAGTAAATCACAAAATTATATGTTATGCAGGTGTCCCAACTGTTCTTTGCTATGCAATGAAGGTGGATGATGATTTAAGCAGTCCAGCTCTAAAATGAAGACATCATAAAAAATAGTACATATCACTCATGTGTGTATACACAACTGTTAAAAATGTGGGGTTGGTAATATATTTCATCAAAAAAACATTCATGCTGTGAAATAATAGGGCTATTACAATTTAAAATAACTGCTTTCTATTGTAATATATTTTAAAATGTAATTTATTCCTTTGATGGTAAAACTGAATTGTCAGCATCATTACTCCAGTCTTCAGTGTCACATGATCATTCTAATATGCTGATTTGATGCTCAAGAAACATTTCTTACTATTAATATAATGTTGAAAACAGTTGTACTGCTTCATACTTTTCGTGAACATTTTTTTCAGGATACAGAAAGTTCAAAAGAAAGGCATTTATTTGAAATATTTAAAATATTAGAAATGTCTTTACTGTCACTTTTGATTAATTTATTGTGTCCTTTCCGAATAAAAGCATTCCTTTTACTTTTTCAGGTCAGTAAGTCATGTGTGTGTGTGTATATATACAAAAAGATGTATACGAAATTTGCTGTATTATGCATGCTGACATTTGAGAGATAAGATTAGGGTGAAGATTATCAGCAAACCATTATTATTATTTTTTTATTTTTTTATTATATAATTTCTGAGTACTTGGAATATAGCACAAAAGTAGCATAGACTACTTTTTCAATTGTTTTATTGTGCTTTTTTCTTTCATTTCAGGGTTGGAACTACATAAGCATGAGATTTTGAATCTTTGGGTGATCTATACCTTTGAGCACCACAGAGTTTTCCTCACATTAAATGTGAACATTTCCCAGCAAATGGTGTACGCGTCACCCCCCACAGTACACAAACAGTGCATCAGACGAGGAATGGTACAGACAACTATTCCATAGAGACGGCCAGCCCCTATAGGAGCTTTTTCAGACGACCATTTGGTGCTCCCATCCCTAACCTATTGACCCTCAACCTAGAGAGGTCAGCTGTGTCAGGGAGCCCAAATCCAGCACAAGCCTGTAAATCAAGCGCCGGCGGGAACGGCGCACCGTCCCGGGTCCCAGCCAGGCCTGGCACCATCACTCTCCCCGCTGTGACGCACTACCAGGCCGGTTCCCACTGAACCATGCCACCCTGGCAGGCCTCGTGACCCCGTTCGGGATACATCAGCCTTCAGCCATTCTGTGGATGGAAAGCGTTTGGCCATATAACCCTCCCAGGCCCACCTGCGTTTCAGGGCTTCCTGTTCTGGCTTGCATCACAATCATGTATCTTTCAGGCACCGCCGCACCTGGAACTCAAGCACACAAATCACACTTTCAGGAACGTCCGCGCGCTCCTGAGACGGCAAACGTTAAACACGCTTTGGTTTGACCTGTGTGAGATCACCCCAGGCCTGACTCTAATGGACAGAGCCATAAAATGATCATGTTGCAGTTGCATTTTTTTCCAGGCAAACGACGACACCAGTTGTTGTGATTCCTCACTGGCTTTGTGATCTGTTCCGCATGGAGGAACTCGGGAGGGAAACCTATTTTACCTTCCCTTGACTTCATTCTCCGTGAAGCGCAGATCTGTCCACTCCTCTTACAGTGGAGTAAGCAGCAGGGACTGACAGCCAACCGTCTACATGTCTCAGGAAGACATCATGTCAATAATACAATAACACAGAATAAATTCAGCGAATAGTGCAGGGTAGTAACTGTAATAGTTAGTAATCTGGATTACATATAATTGTAATTAGATTATATTACATTTTAAAATACTGGAAATCATACTACAGTTACTTTTTATTGATTACATGATTACTTAAAGGGATAGTTCCCCAAAAAGTCATCGTTCCAAACACGTAAGACTTTCGTTCATCTTCTTCAACACTTTCAGCTTTCACTTGTGACTTTCAACACAAATGAAGATCTTTTTTTAAAAATCTGAGGGATTTCTGTCCCTCCATTGACAGCTACGCAACTACCACTTTGACACTTAAAACTAATCCATATGAATCGAGCGGTTTAGTACAAATTTTCTGAAGAGACACGATCAATTTATATGATGGACAGATTGAATTTAGTCTTTTATTCACGTTTAAACATTGATCAGTGAACATAAACAGAAGCTCAACCGAACCTGCTTGACACTCGAGAACAAACATCTTGCTGAAGCTCAAACGTGATGCGTAACACGAGAATGAACCTCATTGGTTCTTGCTGAAGCTCAAACGTGATGCGTAACACAAGAATGAATCTCATTGGTTCTTGCTGAAGCTCAAATGTGATGCGTAACACAGGAATGAACCTCATTGGTTCTTGCTGAAGCTCAAACGTGATGCGTAACACGAGAATGAACCTCATTGGTTCTTGCTGAAGCTCCAATGTGATGCGTAACACAAGAATGAATCTCATTGGTTCTTGCTGAAGCTCAAACGTGATGCGTAACACAAGAATGAATCTCATTGGTTCTTGCTGAAGCTCAAATGTGATGCGTAACACAGGAATGAATCTCATTGGTTCTTGCTGAAGCTCAAATGTGATGCGTAACACAGGAATGAACCTCATTGGTTCTTGCTGAAGCTCAAACGTGATGCGTAACACGAGAATGAACCTCATTGGTTCTTGCTGAAGCTCCAATGTGATGCGTAACACAAGAATGAATCTCATTGGTTCTTGCTGAAGCTCAAACGTGATGCGTAACACAAGAATGAATCTCATTGGTTCTTGCTGAAGCTCAAATGTGATGCGTAACACAGGAATGAACCTCATTGGTTCTTGCTGAAGCTCAAACGTGATGCGTAACACAAGAATGAATCTCATTGGTTCTTGCTGAAGCTCAAACGTGATGCGTAACACGAGAATGAATGTCATTGGTTCTTGCTGAAGCTCAAACGTGATGCGTAACACAAGAATGAATCTCATTGGTTCTTGCTGAAGCTCAAACGTGATGCGTAACACAAGAATGAATCTCATTGGTTCTTGCTGAAGCTCAAATGTGATGCGTAACACAGGAATGAACCTCATTGGTTCTTGCTGAAGCTCAAACGTGATGCGTAACACAAGAATGAATCTCATTGGTTCTTGCTGAAGCTCAAACGTGATGCGTAACACGAGAATGAATGTCATTGGTTCTTGCTGAAGCTCAAACGTGATGCGTAACACAAGAATGAATCTCATTGGTTCTTGCTGAAGCTCAAACGTGATGCATAACACGAAAATGAATGTCATTGGTTCTTGCTGAAGCTCATTGCGAAGATGAACAAAAGTCTTACAGGTTTGGAACGACACGAGGATGAGTAATTAATGACAGAATTTTCATGGCAATTAAATGGCAATTTAATCATAATCACAATTCACTGATTCTCCCTAATTATGATAATTAGAAATGAATTATTATTTTCTCATTTTACCTTTTAAATGTTCCTTTCTAAAAAAAGCCTAATGTTTATAATTTTTCTGAAAGTCTTCCAGTTTTGTCTAATTGCACACACAAGTTTGAGAGGCCACACAGCATAAACAAGTAACATCTTTTTATTAAGCGTTTTATTTTGATTGCTTTATTTTAAACTACAATTTCCGAACCCCCTGCAGTTTCTACACAAACCCCAGTTTGACATATGTTTAATACACTTTGTGTTGTTGAATTCATTTTTTTCTCTTTGCATTTTTATATCAATATGTTACAAGATCATTCTATTCAAATCAATGTGATAAATTAGTCAAAAGTAATCAGATTATACCAAAAATGAGTAACAATAATTACATTGCAATTTTCATCATGTAATTTGTATTCAGTAATGGATTAGTTTGTCACTGTCAGCGAACAAGTACATAAAGTGCTAAAGTTTGGGTTTCAATTAAAACAAAATTTTAAATTAATATTTTCATTCAGCAAGGATGCATCAAATTCAAAAGTGACAGTCAATACCTTTATTATATTACAAATTATTTGTATTTCAAATTAAATGCCGTTCTTTTGAACTTCCTATTCATCAAAAAAAAAAAATGTAAGGGTCATGTTTTTCACAAAAAATATGAAGCACAACCGCTTTCAACAATGATAATATAATCAGAAATGTTTCTTGAGCAGCAAATCAGCATATTAAAATGATTTCTGAAGGAGTAATGATGCTGACAATTCAGCTTTACATTACAAGAATAAATTATATTTTTAAATATATTTAAATAGAAAACAGTTATTTTAAATGTAATATTTTACTGTTTTGAATAGAACTGTTATTTTATTTTTGTATATACAGTTGAAACTCGAAAAATTCAAATATTGTGCAAAAGTTTGTATTTCAGGAATTCAAATTAAAAGGTGAAACTAATATATTTAGTATATATAACTAGGCCATATATATACATATACATGATTTAAATTTTCATAGGGCCGAAATTTCTGTATTTTAAATCCTTTTTAAAAAATATTATTTCATGTAATATTCAAATTTTCTAAGATTTTGAATTTGGGGTTTTCATAAGCTGTAAACCATAATCATCAAAATTATAACTTTTGTGCGATATTCACATTTTTCGAGTTTCACCTGTATTCTACAATATTACTGTTTTTACTGTATTGTTGCTCAAATATAATCAGCCTTGACAAGAATAAGGAACTTTCAAAAACTCAACAAATATTGTACCAACAATATTTTGAAAAGCAGTGTAAAATTAATACTAAACTGGTACTGTAGATTATTCTGTAGGTGTTGCTTTATCCCCGTTCATAACAAAATCCCCTCATCGTCAGAATTTACTAAGTATAACTGAGAGAAATGAAGCAAGGGATGCACGGTTAGCCCATTATTATTACAAACCAAGCAGTCATTTTTGCAGTAATGAATGATGAGTGAGTGTACGTACTTACCAAAAAAAAAAAAAAAACAGGAATGAAATATTAATTTGAGTTTAAATTGTAAAAAGACAGTACATACAGTAGTGTGGCATAAGAGACATGAAACTAGCACAGTAGGAGATGGCTTTCCAGCAACAGTCGATAATACAGTTTAGTAAATATTATACAAATATATTTGACTGTAAAATGCCACAAGTGACCAACAGGAATTTTCCAGAGAGTCGTGTAATAATTAAAGTTGACATATCAAACAACGAAGCAAAAGTTCTGTGCCAAATTATATATATACCGGTATGCAGCAAATTCTCAGGGGCGTTGATTAAAAAAAATAATAATAATTTTGATTGATTTTTGGTGTGCGGATTCTGTCCTCTAATATATAAAAACATATTTCCATTAGATATCAAATATTTTTATTTTTTCCTGTTACAGACAGATTAGTGTCTAACACATTTCCATCAGCTCCATAAGTATTAGATGAGTCATTAATGAATTATAATTAATGAATTATAATGAATCATTTTTACACTGCTTACCTTAAGACATAAACTTCTTTCAGATGTGTTTAAGGTGCCGTGGGGATCCACAAAAATAGATGCCAGATCCAATTCTGGAGGTGTCAGACACATCGAGCTTGTTTTGCTTCCAATTAAGCTCTGCTTATATTCAATTACATAACCAGAAATCATTTTCAAGTGGAAGAGGCACCACTGACTCCAGATCTGTTATATGCTCTCTGATCTTCTGTTGCCCTCTGCTGGAGCAATTCCTGCCAGCTACTGTATGGATCTGAGATCATTCAGTCCAGTTTGAGAAGCAAGAAGGATAAAATGACCTGCTCTTGTTAGGCGACTCTTTAGTTTACTTGATTCTGATTGGTCAATAGCAGCGTTCAGCAGTCAAATATGTCTGAATAATGACCGTTGTCCATTGAAAACCTGTATAACTGGCCATCGGTCTCCTTCACAGCAGTGCCCGTCTTCTGTTTCTGTGTTCTCTAGAAGTAATCAAAGTTTCAGTAGGTTTGGAAATGTTATGTTTTTGAAAGAAGGGGTCGTTTATTGGATCAAAATACAGTAAAACATTACATACAAATAAAAATAACTGTTTTCAATTTTAAAATGTAATTTGTTCCTGTGATCAAAGCTGTATTTTCAGCATCATTACTCCAGTCTTCAGTGTCACATGATCCTTCAGAAAACATTACAATATACTAATATGTTGTTAACCGTTGTGCTGCTTCATATTTTTGTGGAAACTGTGATACTTTATTTTGTTGAAAAAAGAACAGCATTTATTCAAAATCAAAATGTTTTATATATATATATATATATATATATATATATATATCGCAAATCAGCAATTAGAATGATTTCTGAAGGATCGTGTGATGCTGAAAATTAAGTTTTACCATCACAGGAATAAACAAATTTTTTAAAACACATTCAAATAGAAAACTGTTATTTTAAATTTCACTGTTTTGATCAAATAAATGCAGACTTCTTTTAAAAACATTTTTTTTATTATTATTCCAAACTTTTGACCGATAGTGTATCAACTCGATAAGTAACCATTCAACAAGTTGGAAATAATTGTCACATCATTCCTTACTAAAGGTGATGATACACAGGGCAACTTTTTGAGCAATGTTGCTGGGCAATCTTGCCGAGCGATTGTTGCTTGGCCACTTTCTCATTGAAAATGAACAATACATTTCTATCTGGATATTTTAGATCGGCAGTGGGCCCTGTGTCTCATCTGGTTGCCCATTGACAGCAACATTGCTCAAAAAGTTCCCCTGTGTATCATCACCTTAAGAGTTCATTTATTTTTCAAATTAAAAAACACTGCTAAATGGAATTCAAATTATACATGATCTTTTATTATAGTACTGAACCAGTCCAAGCCAATAAGAACGAATTCAATTTATTCAAGTAATTTGAATATTGAGTATTAGTGTCGGTCAGCTCCACGTGAAATATATGCATGAAGCAAGTGTGTAACAAATTAACTCACTTCATATCGGATTATTATAATACCCCATAAACAGTTTTCGTTTCTGAAATGCAATGTCACGGTCAGTCTCTCCCTGCCTTCAGTTTCTCAGTCATTGTGTCATCATGTTTGGATCCTCCCATGCACGGGGGGCTTTTGGCCAGGCTGGGGTTGCTGCTCCACTGCTGGGGCGTCTTAGCCTGGATGGCGAGGGCATGAACACATGTGCTGAGCTCCTCTCGCAGAGACTCGTTCACAAGCCGATGACGCTGCAAGAGGGAAAGACCCTCAAACTGAGGACTCACCACCAGAACTCTGAAGTGGGACTCTGAACCAGGGGGCACAGCATGCATGTGACTCTCATTTATAACCTCTAGGTGCTCAGGTTTGAGGGCCTGGGTCAGTTTGGTCCGTATGGTGGTCTCTACAGGACGGGGACAACTGGGATCCATGTGGGGCCGGTGATGGGCCAGCTGTCTGGATAACGCAAGGGTGCGGGATGAGGGACGCAGGCAGCGGACAGCACAGGACAGCATCAGGCACAGGAGATCACCTGCAGGAAAATATGAAGGATCAATGACACATTTCTGTCAGGGAGTCATTCGTTAAACCCAGATTCTCATCTGGCACCACAAGCACAATTTGCCTTCTTAAAGTCCCCACCAATCAGAACTGACTAATCTTGTTTTTTTATGAAATATTGCAGGATTGTATAAATGTTTTATTCATGGACTTTTATTTTATTTATGTGCCCTCACAATTTATTAATCAAGATAATTCCCCCTCCCTCTAACAGTGACATCTCTTCTCTGATGATGAATTTACTGCGGGAGGGCGGGGCAACCTGTCACTCACACGAGATCGACCAATAGCAAACCACATCAATTCCCCATAAATAAAAATCATACATATCGGATCAGATGCAACTTTAAGGACTTAAACACTACAAATAGACACTTAAGCATTCTGTAACGTACTTGTGATATGTGATATATTTGATGTAAAGAAAAATGAGCGGGAATGAAATAAGAGCTTAAACTAGCCATCATTTTATCAAAAAGGTTGGATGCTTTGGATTGAGACAAACTAAGTAGTTTAGACATAATTTACTTTTTCAGTTTTGCTAAGAGATTTTACTAAATATGGTAACTTAACTCTTCTGATATTGAGGATTAATTTAATTTTCAAAATATTTCCAACCTGCAGTGTTTGAAAATGGAAAAGAAAACAAAGAAGAAACTCTTGAATAATAATTAATAAAATTACAGTTGTCATTTACCATTCCAGCTGCTGTTGCTATTATTTTGACAGCTTTGACAGCTATTAGACTAACGTTACCCCCTAATCTTGCACGCGCCTAAACGAACTAACTTGCTGAAACGCTGTCAAAATATGTACAAAAGGGAACTGAAACACAGTAAACACCTGTAAATATAACAGCAGAACTGAGAAACACTGCATGTTTATGCTCGTTTACACATGCTTGAAATCTCTTGCTCCTTTCAATCTCATAAATAAATGTCATGCTCTATAAAAAAGTGTAACGTTATTGATGTCTCAAATTCACCAGCTGAATGGGTTACAATTTATATGTTCTAGATTTACCGACACAGTTGCTCTTTAAAATGAATTTTCTAGCACAGGTTTATTTAAGCAAATGAAGTGGCCGAGAAAATACATGGCCAAAATGATTTCACTCACCTTTCGTGTTCAGCGTGTTGTTTTTTCACAACATCCACAGGAAGCGATTGCTGGAGATCCGCCTTCAGCCCTTCACGGTTTAGAATGCGGGCGGCAGAAACTACTCTACTGCCGCCTAGCGGCTAGAAAGAGAGTTTTGCGTCAAAGACATGCGATTGATGGTAGCCTACTGTTCTACATTTATTTTTAGATTGACTAAAATCCAGTCTTTATACTAACAGATTTGGTTTAATGTCACATAAATTACACCGTTTTCATAAACGCTTCAGTTACATGTAGATCCGACGGTTACAATCAAACCTAATGAATGTAAGCTGTGAATCGCTACTAGCCTACAATACATAACAAGTAAGTTAGGCCTATACTAAAATACGCCATTGTTTTGTTGTTAAAAAAAATCCATATACTTTGTATACACTAAACACAGTACAGTATACACAATACAGTAGGCTACAAAGTTGGCGTAACGTAACCACAAAAGATGACAAGACGTAAAATAAATAGTCTAATTACTTATCACTGTATATTGTAGATTTACCATTCAGAATTAAGCCTACATTTACAAAACCGTAATTGCTTTGTTTGAAAAATCTTAAAGCAATTTGGGGTTAGATAACATTTTGACTCTGTTTGAAAAATTAACACTATAGGCATAGACCTTGGCTATTCTGATCTTCACACAGATTATTTTGTTTATTTAGTCTTTAGAAGACAGACATGTCATACTTTTATGTGGCTTTCCCACCCTTTTGTTGAGCATGGCATTTCTGTGTTTCTCCAAAGTGGAAGTTGTCATATTTGGGTAAACCTATACAGTGGTGAATGAGAGACTACATTGAATTCATTTATTTTTTGTTCAAAAACGAGGAAAAAAGAGAGATAGATTGATAATGGCAATCAGAAAAGAGAAAAATTTTCTGTCACTATAGACACTGTATTAGAGACACCCTAAGCAGCGTTAACTAGTTTTTAAAACATTTGATGCAAAGGTACTATAACACAAGGTATGTTATAAATGTACATGCATTTTTAAAACCTTGCAGGATTTACGATGCTGACGACTATTAAAACGTCATCAGTCTGTGGAAAGATTACATTTTCATTCATATGGAAACAGGACTTTGAACCTTCTGCAAAGCATGTATTTGTGTTTCACGAAAGAAAAAGTCATACTGTACGAGGTTTGAATGACATGAGGGTGAGTAAAACACATTTTTTGTTTAGTATGCAACTAAAGTTTGTCTATGTGGTGCATCAAGAACTCAAATAATCTATTCAAGCAATATACCATTTGTTTATTATTCGTATGTACGTTTTAAATCCACCGAGGGACAGTTTCAACTGCACAAGCGCAGTCCAACCCCCTGAATACGAGTCAAAAAACCAAAAGTAAATCTCTCACAAACTGTAATACAGAACCATTTTGGTAAGGATGGAATCTATATTCAGTGATAATGTCAACATTTCCATTCTCATGTACAAAAAAACAAATCACAAAATGAACAACATACAGTAGTACTCTATTTCTCATGTTCAACATTTTTATCTTTTTTGTTTTTATTATTCCACATATTTATTCATTTACATACAAACATCTACAATCTCTACAGCACAGTACAATGATAAGGTGATAAACTCTCTGTCACATTTAAATTATGGTAATACATTGAAACTGACAAAAGCATCAGAAGACCTATGGTATATTTGTAGAGTACACGGATGTTGGCCTGTTTTTGTTTTTTTCAGTTGCTGTTTCATCAAATATGGCCAGCGGACATTTTAGGCCCGGTTCCACAGACAGGGCTTAGATTAAGCCAGGATTAGTTCTTAGCTCAATTAGGACATTTAAGTCACTTCTATAAACGTGCCTTAGGGGGGAAAAAAAACTTTACTGGTGTGCATCTTGAGACAAAACAGTGACACTGACATATTTGAAGTTGCTTTCAGTTAAAACACCTCAAACATGCATTTTAGTCTGTGACCAGCTTAAGCCTTGTCTGTGAATCCGGGGGTTAGTTTGCTTTCTTGCCCAATAGTTTGGGGGCAGAGCGAACATGTTTACCACTTATTGCTTCGATTTCTTTTTGCACACAAGATTGGTTGTTGCTAATTGAGCACGTTTAGAAATACAAAAGACCCTGTAACAAAACCCATATGTCTTGCAACCAGTACACAATCTTAAGTGATGATGTGCACCAAATCCAGGACTGCTTGTACACAGAGATAAGTCACTGCTTCACTGAGATTAGTTACTGTAAGTCACAGCATACGACAGCAAATATGACGTAATTCAATGAAGGGAACAACAGCGACACATTAAAGAGATGTGACCATATGAAGGGTTACAAACTGCAGGACTGTTTGGAAATGGTGACATCAAATAAGTTCTATATTAACGAACGATTGGTTGTGCGTACAAACAGTTCACTGACAAACCAAATCTTTAATAGTTATATTTTTCAAGCATTCTCTAATTGTAACCAGCTTTCGGCTTATTGTAACCGTTTGCACGAGCATTAAGTGCGTAATTTGAGAGATATGTCTATAAGCCTTGTTAGGGGTGGGCGATATACAGGTAGAAATTTGTCATGTGATGTTGATGTGATACATTTTTAAGTATTGCTGTTTAAAAACTAGTGATGTTAAACCGTTAAAGCGCAGTAAGCACAAAAGACAACTCATTTCGCTATATGCACGTGCTGTTCCTCAGCGCGGTCTGAAAGACGCGCGCACATATGAAATGAAAAGTGATTTTTGCCGACTTACTGGGCTTGAACGGTCACATACACATACTTATGTGTGAAAGTGACCATGTCTTTGCAAGTAAACGCAGTCATTTATTCATTGTTTTAAGTGAACGTGAACCGTTGAGAAAGAAAACACACGAGTATATTGGATCCGTGCAGTCGTTCTTAAAGAGACAGAATCCCAATCTACCAGCTGTCGTTATTAATGTTTATCAAACAACAAAAAGAAAATTTCTCACTGCTCTTGGCTGAATAACTTTTGTAAATTTAATAAGAAAAAAATATATATATGTAATGCACCGTTTTTTTATACATTTGATTACTTTATACAATGTATCTAGTATTTCTTATTTCCAGTGCTTGAAGTTTTTCAGCTAGGTCTATTTAATTTATGTCTATTGTAGTTTGTTTTCCTAAATGCCTGTAATCAGTTTCTTTGCCACTGTTAACTGGTCTTCAGTAAACTTGAGAGGTTTTTTTTTTTTTTTTTACTTAGGCTAGTATTAATTTTTTGTGAATGGTGACAAGAATTATGAAATTTCAATGGTATCAAAACATTTTATACAGTTTAAAGCAAAAATATCTATATTGTGATATCGTTATCGTGAAAAACATACTCATAACTTGATGTAAGATTTTGTTCATATCGCCCACCTCTAAGCCTTGTTTTGTTTCTCATATTCGCTTGCTTAGATCACCACACCCTGCTCAAACGTCAATTTATTACAAATCATGTTTTTGTCTGCCGTGATGAGAGATCTGCCAGTACAAACCGAGGAAGTAGAAAATATTTGGCAATTAAAGATGCGCACGGTCACACATGGCACACATACAGATTGTCACTACAGCATCTGTGACACTACTGGTGACCGAAGGTCACGGCAGGGATGGCAGTTTCTACGACGGTTCATTTTAAAACTATGTGACAATTTCTCCAATTGAAATAATGTAAGGCTGTTATAAACATTTTAAACGCTTAAAAGTTCAATTTGTGCCTAAAATCAATAGTTTGTGTTTGGTAACCACTTTGGTTAAAGTATTTTTAAATCTAAAAATGGTTGGTTGTCTACTCTGAGCACATAATATGGCTGCTATCCTACAAAATGGCAGTAAAGAATGTTGAATGACACTAAAAACTGTTGTTGTGTAAGCGCTGGCTGTGTTTAAAAGGAACGGGGCTGAAATATAGCTTCCAGCCGGGTGGGGTTTTGTCTTTTCACTTTTTTTTTTTTTTTTTTGCTTCAATATCTGGTCATTAAACCAGTTTTCCATGATACTAGAACTAGTATTAATTGTGCTTGGTAAAATGTAGCAAGTTGGACATGTTGCACGGTTTAGTGCTTGTCCTAATGGGATATCCATGTTTTTTGCTTCCCATCAAACGTTACAACACATCGTTTTTAAAATCCATTGAGTTTTGACTTTCGCCTCTTTTTGATGCTATATTCAGTTACTGCTACCAAGTCACCAAAAATTGAACATCAGGTCAACAATGATACAGCAAAAAAATCACCCTGCATGTGGCACTACATCTGCTTCTACAGATACTCAAAGTAAAAAATACTATAAAATCAAACTCTCATAAACAGTTATATAAATAAATACAAATATTCAGAGAACACTCAACATTTCACATGCAAGCACACGTACTTCCATACTTTGCACACACACACCCACATACAGACGGATACCTCTGATTCTTTACAAGAACACAAGAGAAAACATGAAGGAGGGCGTTTGTGTGTGCTGCAAATCAGTGGACTTATTCAGACTTTTTTTTTTATATATTTGCTTTGATAAAAAAAAAATGTAATTCCTTAAAGTCCCTGTAAAGTCAAAATGAAGTATGTGTTCTGAGTTTGTCACACCACAGACAAATGTGTTATTAGTCACCCAGCCAAATTTGAATGATAAAAAAAGCCGGCAAGTACATAAAATAAGCTTTTAAAATCTTGAAAAAATTAGCAGTAGTCTCTGCTCTCAAACGCTGGGGGCGTGTCCGCTGGCTGCGCTGAAACCACGCCCACTCGCGGGAAAGCTGCCTTCGCCACACTCAACTCTGTCACCGCTACAGCCGAAATGGATGCTTTAGTAGTGTTACTGTGTGGACTCCGACTACCAATTATAATTATAACATAAGCACACAAGGCAACTTACACTCATTGGTGGGCACGCACTGCCGATGATGGCACCAGTTGTCGGCGCGACGGGAGGATAAAGGGGGGAGATAGTCGGTTCGGCCACATTCACCAGTAACAGCGGATTATCAGTGAATCCCAGTTGTCTCCGACGAACATTAAAACTATCCCGTGTAAAATGATCACTACAGATGTGGGTTTTGTCGGTGATCCTCATCTCTCCATCAAGGTGGCTCTTCACAAAATTAATACACCTCTTCTTGATGTGATCGTTTTTCGGAAATGTAAATAAGGACACCGATCTGTTTTGTACGTGATGGCATCCAGGTAGTACGCATTTCCGTGATGAAGGCATAGCTAGCTAGCAAACTGTAGGCGAGTATCTAATAGACTGACGCGATTGATCGGCAAACTGATGTGAATTTGCTCTAGTGTGGCTCCAGTGCGTCATCAAGTAGGGGCGTGTCCAGGAGCTCAGGGGCTCCAGTGCGTCATCGAGCCCCCTTTTAGCCCCGCCCAGAAAATCCGGAAAATTGCAATGGTGAAAAACTGTTTAACGGTCTAACTCCACAATTCAGTACTTCACAGTTCACAGTCTTTGTAAAATGTGTTAGCAATACATTTCTAACATTTATAATGTGTTTAGAATTTTTTTTTAAATTGCCTTTACAGGGACTTTAATGAACAGAAAACCTGTATATACATACATCAAATGGAATCTAAGACATTATGTTGATACTAGTTCAACATCTGAACATGTAAATATTTTTCTTATATATATATATATATATATATATATATGTTTGTATATTTAATAATAGTTTTTGAGTGTTCAAACAAACAGACTTGAATTACAGCTAATTTTTATATATTTATATTCAATACATAATTTACATAATCATCAAAATAAACCTATTGGTTTTAATCAAATCACTTTGTGCTTCATTTTATTTTTTCCGTTTTTTCACGTGTTCAATGGATTTTTTGAATGAGAACAGGGCGAATGTAAGGTTTGTCTCAATGTTCACACACATTCAAAAGGGACACAACTGAAACTGATGAAAAATGAAAAATATGAATAATGGCTTTCTTAACTACAACCTGTCATGTCACTCTCATATTTTACATCATGTCCAAAGAATCATGGGTAGAGTAGTGTAATACAGAGCACTGTCATCAGTTATGTTCACCATCTTCAAGCATATGTCACGCTTCATTGCATGCACAACACTGTCAATATCAGACATTTTGAAAGAACAACCGAATTTGTCAGATGGAGTACAACAAAAAATGAGTGAACCAATGATACACTGTATATAGTTATGTAATGTTAGCATTTATGTTGTAAAACATCTAAAAAGTGAGGAGTGCTTGAGCCGATATAGCAGACAATTGCGGCATCACACACTTCTCGGGGACACAAAGGACTAGAGTAAAGTAACAACAACCATCACCAGCACCACTAGATCAACACTGTCCATTCAAATATAGCTATCTACTGATTTCACGGGTCCTCAGTGATGGTTTTCAAACCGCATGATGGCTTGGATGAAGATTAAAGGGAAAGTCAAAATGAACATGTTAAATTTCACATTCGTACCATAACGCAAATTTGGAATGTGTTTAACATGGCAGTTTTTCTACACACACACACACACACACACACACACACACAGGCACGCACAATATTCCTGTGAGACAATGAGATATCAGCAGGGAACATATTTATACATGTAGATTTGAATGAAATGAAATAACAATGCAATTGCACATATTGGAGGAATGAAGATATCTGTAAATGTGGGATTTGTTTTGGGTGCTTCCAGCATTGCTCACTCACGGACTGGGTTTGGGGGCGACAAAGTCGAGCATTCCCTACTCAAACGCTGCCAACTGCTGGCTGGAACACCGCACTATTGAAGCACCTGACCGCGAGTCTCGGGGAGCTTGAGAGCCAAGAAGCTTCCGACCGCCAAAGCCCCCGACGCGAAGAGGATGGGCACCGCTTTAGTGATGCCCACGAACGACTGGAAGATGCTGATGCCCAGAACTGCTGCTAACTTACACAAGGCGTTCAGAAACCCGAAGGCTGTAGTTCTGAAAAAAGGGAGAAAAATATTAAAAATGACATCAATTGGATCTGTCTATATATATATATTTTGTCCTTGAGAGGAAATTTGTTTCCACTGTAGATGCGTTTTTAAGACGATTTCCTATGTCTTTAGGGCTCGTGTAGATGCGGGAACAAAACTCTTACTATACCTGGCCTTTCTACACATCAGTAACCTATACCAACAACCAGAGGGCAGGGAATTAAATATTTATAGAGAAGGTGGTAAATTAAGGGTAGGGTAACTGTTAGCATATGAAAAAAACAAATGGCACCATAAGTAAGGACTGGCTCAATAATACTGTGATACAGAAGACGACGAGGCTGAACAGACAAGTATCTAAGTTTTCGAATAGCTGTCAGTCTTTGTTGACAGCACTTGTAAACCCCTCGAGTGTGCTGGTTGAAGTTGAGATTTTGATCCAAAGTAATGCCCAGTTATTTGAAATAGTCTACCCTTTCAACTACCTCTCCGTTAATGGTAATGCTAGAAGCAGAACCAGTTCCTTAATCTTTGAAATATTGAGGTGCAGAAAGTCATCCTAACACCACGTACTAAAATGTGCTATAGAACGTTGATAGTCCAAAAAAAAGTAATTGTCCTTATTAAGCAGATCAAGAATGGCTGTATCATCTGCATATTTAAAGTAATGAGTAGTGGTAAATGAACTCTGACAGTCATTTGTGTATAGAATATAAAGAAATGGGCTAAGTACACACCCCTGGGGGGCGCCGGTATTAATATGGTTGGTGATAATGCACTGTCCACCTTTACCACATGCGGTCTATTAGAAAGAAAATGATGGATCCATTCAATTTATTAAATCTATCCATCTATGCGTTCATCCTTCTATCTATCTATATAGTATCCACACTACCATTTGGGGATCTGTCTGTCTGTCAATCAATCAACCAATCATCTAACTATCTCAAAACATTTCTGAACTCAAAAGTTTGTTCAGTAAATGTCCTCTTAGAGGTGCTAAAGAGCACACATTGTTGAGCAGGCACTGTCAACATATTTTTTTTTAGAGATAATGCATAAGGACTCTGGCAGAACCACTGAGACTTCATTCATTTTGACTGAGAGTTTTTAGATATCCCCTAAATTATAATGCATTTGATCTGCACTGCAGTGGCAATGCAGCATAAAATGAGTGACATACGTTTGATCTATTAATGTTTCTAATCATTTTCATTTAGTATAATGAAAAAAAAGAAATTATTAAAGGGGAAGAGAATCGTGTTTCTATCTAATTCCATGACAATTATTCATTTTAAAGTGTGGCGTAACATGCGAGTGTCCAAATACTTACTGAGGTCATTGTATTAATACAATGCAGAGAGAAAAGTGGCAATTGTGGTAGATGCAGTAATCACAGAAATATGAACTTGGCCCACCTCTTGTCCGAGGGGTACAGCTCCACCGTTAGTACATCCAGGGCATTCCATGATGCAATGCTGATGCCCCCAAATAGACAGAGCAAGGCTATCATAGCGGATTCGCTGTTTCCAAATGACAGGAAGAAGCAGCTGACGCAGGAAATCACACTGGAACCCGCTGCGCCAGAGGAGGAGAGTGAGAACAAATGTTTATTATTTTTTTAAAGTTCAATTGCCTCATTTTCAAAGCTCTAAAATGTGTTCAGCTCTGATGCAACTTGTTTTTTACCCAGCATTCTTAGACGTCCGATCTTGTCCATTAGCAAAGCAGACACAATGTTCCCAGGCAGGACAGCAAGTGTGCCAAGGAAGCTGACAAAATAGATCATGTAGGCGTTGTTCTCATCACTGAAATCCAGCATACAACCCTCTTTGTTATGCAGAAAGGTGCTGTTGATGAGTTTGCTGTTGATCAGCCGGTACTTGAACAGGTCTAAAAACAGATGAGGGCTCTTGTTAACAGACACAGCAGATATTCCTCCACAACAGTTTACCTAAACACTTCTAGGTCCGACCGCTATAAGAATCAGTAGATAGATGGATGACATCTTTATGCATGTGTTCTAAACCACTGAGCTACTTAGAAGGCTTAGAAGACAACAGCATTTCTGGCCCTGTTTACACCTGGTATTAAGATGCGTTTGGTCGATCGGATCACAAGTAGACGAGGGAGACATACCCAGTATATACACCTAGTATTTTAATCCGTCTCTTTGGTCCGCTTTGGACCTCTTCTGTCCTGATTTCTTTGAGGGGAGGGTAAATGTATGGGCTTTTTCAGATCTTCCGATATAGTGGACAAAAAAAGCTTGCACAATTTACATTATGAACGTTACGAAAACATACGGAGAGCAGCAGCTTTCATTTCCCTGACAGCTGCAAGACTACGCCGAACACTGTGAGTGTTTGTTAGAAATCAGGAATGGCGAGAGAACATTGTGGTTTGTGCATTGTGGTTCAACTGAAAATCCCGTCTGGCTAGTGCGCTTCCCATAATGTTTACACATTAAGTCAGTAGGGGGAGAGTAGGCGTCTTTTGTGGCTGTTCAAAAGCATTTGAGCACATGAGCGTTCACACTACAAAAACAATCCAGTCAAATGCGTTTTCCGCTACCTCTGGAAGTGGTCGAAAGTGGACAAGCTCAAAACGTTTTAGACCTTGTTTCCCCCAGTATTCAGCGTCGTCCACTTGTGATCCGATCTACCAAACTGCATCTTAATACCAGGTGTAAACACAAACAGGGCCTCTGACATTTTGGCTCTGAACTAAAACCTTGCTTTCAAAGGAATATGGTTATTAAATGCCCGGTTTCACAGACAAAGGTTAAAGGAATAGTTCCCCCAAAAAAGTAAAATTAGCCCATGATTTACTCACCCTCAAGCCATCCTAGGTGTATATGATATTCTTCCTTTAGACCAGGGGTTCTCAACCTTTTGCAAGCTGGGCCCCCCCAAAGCTGGTTCATTGCGGTTGGGGGCCCAGTGGGGCCCAGTGGGGCCCAGTGGGGCCCCCCCCCCCCCCCCCCCCTTGCATAGATAGATAGATAGATAGATAGATAGATAGCCAGCCATATGCTATTTTTTTAGGCCCACATTATTATTAATAATATTATTATTATTATTATCACCAGTAGCAGTCGGTAGGCCTATTATCATTACTAGGCTATTGTTATAATTGTCAGTAGCACCATACTTCTAATGTGAGCTTGCAGGCATTATTATTATTATGAGAACTGGTAGGCCTATCATCATTTCTAGGCTATTGCTATATAATTATATGAGGTTACATGCTTTAGTGTTGTTGTTGTTATTATTATTATTATCATCATCAGTAGGCCTGTTATCATTACTAGACTATTGCTATAATTGGGAATTGGCACCAGACCTCTGATATTAATGTATGCTTTATTATTGTTATTATTACTAGGCCTAATAGTAGGCATCATCTGCATTTTTTACAGAAGCTTGCAGGTAGGTGATGTTAATGTGAGACCTGAGCCTGCTTTGCCTTGCAAAGATCCTCAATTCTTGGCTCAATGTTTGATAAACATAGCCTCAAATAATTCTGAAATAAGCAATAACAACTAAATAATTGATAACACCTATAATGATCAATAAGCCATTGATGTCTGGATAAAAATTAACTGTGTAACAGGTAGGACATATACAGAAATGGAATAAAGTTATCAAAAAGTCTGCGCTGCATAAATTATAAATTATAAGTCATATATAGACTAATCCTTATTAAAGCCACACAAGTTCAAGAGCAGTGAGTCATTTTCTCTGTTCTCTTTGTTCTTTGATTAACTTTACTGACAGAACGCTTTATTGGCAGCTGGCCCTTTAAGATCAGCCGCTGGTGAGAGACGCAGATCTCACACGAGTCACAACTCTTTATGTCCCTCATAAGACTGCTCTTATGTTATGAAGATACTCGACAAACAACATTTTGGCATAATTGTTAGTTCAAGCGTGAAAGAGAACTGTATTCTGGCGCGCGGTCTGTGCATGATGCGCATTATACGGGCGCGCGTCTTTCAGTGAGTCACATTCATTCACAGGCAGCGCGAAAAATGTGTGCGTTTCAAATCGGTAAAATTAAATCTGTAAAATAGACGTAATAAGTGGCACATAACGTGAAGTACCATGGCATTTTATTTTGTTTGAAATTTAACTTGTCCAGTGGGACAACTAGTTTTCTCTTCCACTTGTCCTACAAAAAAATCCACTTGTCCGGGACAAGCGGACAAGCCTGTCGAGCCCTGCGTCCGTCATAAAAATAAATGCGGATGGTTCGATTTTCTGCATTTTTGGCATCCGTAGCAAATATTTTGAGGAGTTTTGACAATTGAAAGCCACGAAATGACGAATATGGAAAAACGAATACGACAGTTTCGGATTCAGTCAGGGTGCAAGGACCTTAAACTTGAGGCTTGCGCAGCTTCTCGATGAGAAATCAAACAAATGAGCGCCGTTTTCTAAAGTCTATGAGCGCAGCACACACAAATAAACTAAATTGACATACTGCAGTTACATTTTGCAGTTAAATGAATACACTTCGACCTGACGACCGAGAGCTGACAATTGACCATCACTTAATTTACCATCACCTCACGATTGAAAATGTGACACTGATTTCATATGACAGCTCAACAAGCAAGTTAATAATATTAAGTCACTTACATTTTAGACGAAATAATGACTGTTTTGGTATATTTTAGCAGCCAAAATAGATCCGATGAATCCAAACAAAGATCACAGCGCATCTCACAGCAACACTCAATCGTGTTTTGAATGATTCAGTGTTTTGAACGAATCGGTTGAGTCAAAGATTCAATGACCCATTCACAAACATCTGTCTCATTCTTGATGAATCGGCTGTTTGAACGAATCGTTTGAATGAACGACTCAATGACTCGCTTAATAAAACCGCATTTGCGCTCAATATCGACAAACCAATCAAATTTGTTCAAAACTTTTTTTTAAAATCAGTCCAAACACATTTTAATTTTTATTCAGGAGTAACGTATATACAAAACTTTAACTTTTATGACGGTAGTTAAGTGATAAAAAAAAAAAATGCAAAAAAAATGTTTCCCAGTTTTTTCCCCCCTCCCATCCTGTAGCCTACTCGCGCCCCACCGGGAGAGTGTCGCCCCACCGGTTGAGAACCACTGCTTTAGACGAATACAATCAGAGTTATATTAAAAAATGTCCTGGCTCTTCCAAGCTTTATAATGGCAGTGAATGGCTGTTTCTGTTTTGTCCATAAAAGTGCATTTAAGTCTAGTCACAGACTAAAATGCATGTTTGAGCTTTCTTACCTGAAAGCAACTTGCACTGACATATCTTAAAATATGTCTTAAGATGCACACCAGTAATGTGTTTTTATATGGTATGTATATAAAAACTACTAAAGTATCCTTATTTAACTAAGGCCTAATCCTGGCTTAATCCAAGCCCTGTCTGTGAAACCAGGACATAGTCTCTCACTTTATTGCCATCTTGAATTAATGTATTCATTAAGCTCATTGCAATCCATTCTGGGATTTGCCTACCTTTGGAACAGCAAAATGATGCATGTCAGGGAACATGGACTGATAAAATACACCTCAAATGCAATGAAAACTGCTATAAGTAAAAGTGTCTGCAAATGCATAATGTAAAAGTTAAAATGTAGTCTAGGTAGGCAGATTACTAGATTTTAGAACAGACTCAAAGCTTTTGTTTTTAAGTTTCATCATTCATCTGCAAGCTGCTCAGAGAAACAATCATAAACGTCCAGGACGACTGATTCAGGAAAAGCAGATTGTCATTCCCTCACAGACAGGCGGAGGACGAATCTGAGCTGGTGTTGCTAGGATACCTGAAATGCGTTAAATAGCTCTAAAACATGAGGCCATTTTAACCATAGCAAAGCATGTCACATGAGTGTCTTATAAAGGATCATAGCTTTGAATGCCTACGGCTTAAATCCAAATATTTTATACGTCTGAATGTGTCGATCACATTCGAAACATTCAGTAGCAGTGCTATATTTGTTTATAGTGGTCTTCTCACCAGTGTTGTAGAAAAGGGTGGAGATAAAGGTGCAGTTTCTGAAGAAGGTGTTGCTTGATGTGATATCTTCAAAGTAGCATTCCTCAAACATGGAGTCTTCAAATACCATAGATTTCATCTTCAGATTCAAGAACCTTTAATGGCAAAGAGAAAAGATATATTAGTTTAGGGTCCAATTCGTACTATTAACTAGTTGCATTATTAGCATGCATATTACTGGGATATTGGCTGTTTATTAGTACTTATAAAGCACATATTAATGCCTTATTCTGCATGACCATATTCTACATCCCTTAATCCTACCCAACACCTAAACTTAACAACTACCTTACAAACTATTATAAAGCAGTAATTAGGAGTTTGAGGCAAAAGTCGTAGTTAAGAGTGAGAATTGGACCCTGATCTAAAGTATGACCAGACATTTTTATTGTTTAGCGGTATTCAGATTTCATTTAGCTTTCACAAAGTGCTCCAAATAAAAAAGGAAGCTGTGATTGTCAGAAATGTACCATAAAAAAATATGGTAATAATTTTTTACGTTTAAAAGATTAAAAAAATAAATAAAATAAAAAACATATTTTATTAACTGATATAATGTTAATATACCAACCTATTCTAATATCTGTTTCTTACCTTTGTATTATACTGACAACCACCAAAAAACAGAATCAAAGCTCATCACAGAAGATAAATACTAATATATAAAATGTGTCATTCATACAAATACTAAACACCATCATGGTAACACACTTGACACTAAAGTAATGCAATAAACATTCATTATACTACGGGGCTGTTTAATGCTTGAATCTGATTGGTTGACGAGCGTTCTAAGGTGTGCAATTATTTTCAGGGAAACGCACGGCTAAAGTAGATCCAGGGAGATCTTGACCGCATTGCAGTTCCATATCACTTCACCAAATGATTTCAGTTATTTCAAAGGTCCTTATAGCCTTCAACAGCAAAAGAACCAAAACCCACAACGACACTGACCCAGCAAATAAATATAGTAAACAACAGGACAAAAACAACAAACTATTTCCATTTTTTGCCACAAAATTACATTTTATTTACAAACTCTCTTTCTCCCGCTCTCTCGCACACTTAAACGGACACGCATACAGTATGGGCCAACACTCGCACAGACAATTTTATCAGTAAAATAGTTTAACAACTTAAAAGCATTTTTGCAGTCGAAAATTTTTTTATTCCGAGCGGAAAAAGCGGCCGACATCATGGATGTTTTTTTCCACTGTTCAATCGAATGAATGGAGAGGCAGGGCTTTTGTTGTAGTGATGAAAGCTACAGTTGCTTTGAACGCCCGGAGAGTGCGAAGATGGAGGATAAACTTGTGGTGCTCGACTTCTCGAACCGTAACTACCACAGTGTTAACAGAAAGTAAATCAAGTTAATAAAAGGCTGAGTTGACGTTTACTTGACTGACAGGACAGCCGTTTCGGTGGTTGCCTAGCAACATAAAAAAAACGCAGCGCACTTCTCGTTGTGTGGGATCGGAGCAGTGCTGTGCGCCTCGCGGTTTTAGAACCTGAAAAAACGTGCTAGGTGTGATCGGGGCCTTAAAATGCTGTGGTTCGGTAGTCAGCTGACTTGGAACAGAGATAATATTGTGTGAGACATTTTAAAATTTCTTTTACTATTATTTTCACCATCCAAGTTGCATTCTTCCAAAAAAAGAACAAAAACAGAAGCATGTTCAAAAGACACTCAAGGATGTTAAGCCATTCTATCACACTAACATTGCCTTTAATCTGGAATATTCCAAGCAGAATGTCACAACACAATTCACCTTTCATAGAAAGGTCAGCTCTATTTACTGAAATATGTTTGGCATACTGCCTGTGAGCAGCCCTTACTTGTTGTTGAAGTACTCTCCATTCCGGTGGATCTGGTTCTCCAGGGTGAAGTTAAAGGTCACATGCTCCACTTTCTCTTTGATGAAGACCTTTGTGCGTGAGGAGTACTCTTGTTTCTGCAGGTATTTGATCATGTCAGGGAACCAAACTGTCAACCCGTAGTAGCTGGAGGCAGAGAGCAACAAGCCATGAAACAATGCAGATGGACAAATCTTTAGATGGTCTGTAAAAGTTCGGTGTAGTTCACCTGAAGGACATGGAAAACCACACGGCCATCATCATGTAGGTGATCCTCCGGTACTCTGGATTAAACACCGTCAAGAAGTTGCTCCACACCTGGAATCCCAACATAAAAAAAATGAGTTTGATGTATTAAACTATGTAAAAAATTATTCAAAATACATTATTGGAGTGAGTATGTTTCACAAGAAAATACTATTTCAGTCTTTCTACTTCAAAATGTCATGTTTAATCCGATTATGTGTGTCAAATGTGTGTCAATCAGAATTGCTACAGTAACAATATCACTATTACATACTGTAAGCATGTTAATATATGACTATCCACATTTACATATCAATGCCTGTTCGATATTTGTCATTTTTATTAGTTTTGTTCTTTTCAAATAATCCTATTTACGTTTAATTTTATTTATTTAATTAATAGCGTATTTTGTTTTGTTGGTTTTATTATTAGTTCAGTTTTAGTTTTTATTTTATTTCCAGTTAGTAATTTTAGTGCTTCAACTTAAAACTTTTGATTCAGTTAGTTGTTTTTCATCTAATATTTTTATTCTATTTTACCTTTATTTCAATTAAAATGCTTGTAATAGTTTTAGATTTGGTTAACAATAAGATCCCGGGTGCTGCTTAATATTTTTGTGGAAACATTGTGGATACATTTTATTCAGAATTCAAAAGAACAGGATTTATTTGAAATAGAAATCTTTTGTAACGTTATGAATGTCTTTACTGCCACTTTTGATCAATTTAATGCATCCTTGAGGAATATAAATATGAATTTCATTTTTAAAAAATGTTTTTAAACGGTAGTGTATAAAGGGTTAAAAATGGTTATGTACAATGAAATAATGACTTTTTGGTGCAAGAAACCTTGACTGATATAAAATAAAATGTTACAAAAGTGTAGAATAGGTCCATTTCAAACGAAAGATTCGTATAGCGGTAATATACTTTCTCATGACTTTGTCTGTGTTTGTCGTACTCTACCTGGTGGAAGAGGTTGGTCAGCTTGATCCTCCAGCGCTGGTGCCAGGCTGTGCCCTCTCCACCCATGTCAACCAACTCATCCATCTGTTTCACCGTCTTAATGGTGGTGACCTGGGGATTTCACAGCACGCTTGAAAAACTGCCTTGATACTTTACTGATAGGTCTGTGTGGTTAATTGATAGGAATCTACTCATGAATAGCCTATATATATATATATATATATATATATATATATATATACATACATACACACACGCCTGGGCAAAAATGGCTAAACACTATACTTTTAATTGTCTTAACCACAAATAATTGGTCAGGGAATTAGCAAAATGTAAGCAAATGCATTTCTTAAAAACTGTCTCAGAAAATAAAGATTGAATGAAGTTTTTGGCAGAATATGGGTTGTGTGTTGAGTGATGAATCACAATGAAACACGAGTTGCGTGGTGATTCTCCAGAGTGGTGTCTTCGAAAATCTGCTGGGAAACATAATAATAATAAATGCATCTCTACCACAGCGAAGCATGGAGGAGGAGTGTCATTGTGTGGGGAGCCTTTTAGCTGCTGGTGTTGGTGAGATGCTTCACTGTGAAAAGTCATTTAATGCTTTGGAGTACATGAGAATATTGCAGAATGGCTTGCTTCCCACAAATGAGGAATGATCAGATGTTATTGTTCAGCAAGACAATGCTCCTGCCCAAATTACAAAGACAACCAAGAAGTGTCTTGAGAACAAGTTCATCAGGCTGGTGTTTTGGCCTGGTCAGAGCCATATAGAGAGAGAGTTGCGACAACTCCATTCACTCCAATGGAACGTTTTTTTTTCAGCAATGGCGGCTCACGGAGCCTCTCAATAGTTCCCGGAAGTAGCAGCAGCGCCGTACAGTTACAGCAGAACAGACCGTTTGTGATGCACTTTTAAAAGGTAAGACGTTTAAAGAATAAGATTGTATATTATCAGTACATCTGAATCAAATTAACTTGTGTATTAAAACATGCTAGTTGATTATTGCTCTCTAAATTAGTAGTTTTAGGGGACGTTATCAAAGAAAAGATGGGTCATGATAGTTAGTAGCGCATAACAAACCACGAACAGCCTATTATAGTTAAAATTAACGTTATATTAATGCAGTTTTGTCCTTTGTTGTGTAATAAGAGGGAAAGGCTTCTAACAAGGGTTAAATATAACATTGGGGATTGTGATAGTGATAGAAGTGATTTAAATGCAGACATCCGCAGTAGTCTCCCGGAAGTTCCGTTAGTCTCCCGATAGCGGCTCCCTGATGACCATAACTGTATATTATACACTACTATAATTTGTCCTATTTGTGTCTCCTTTATCTCTTTCAACACAAGAAGCACAAGTGATTCAGTGGATCCTGAAGACTCCCTGCACTGACGCTGTACCCTCACCTTCAGTCTCAGCTCCTTGGATTTTGCAAGACTTTCCTTGCTCCCTATTTTTAATAAACATTAAACCTCCCAGTGTTGGTCTTTGTGAAAAAGTGTAGATACACCTAAGTATGATTAGCACAAAATTGAGCATATTTTCTCCTCTGTGCCGGACAGTACAAGAACAACATGGAGGAAAGTACAGACAACATGCTTGACGTTTATTAGACATTTATAAATCCCATTGTGCTAAATCAGTGCAAAAGTATATGTATATATATATATATATATATATATATATATATATATATAATGTCATTGACAAATTAACCTTCAAAAAGGTGTTTTTAAATAGTTTTTAGACTTCATTTGTGCGGACAGTTGCACAACCTGACATTTTTTGAGGATTTAAGATAAAACAAAAAATGTTTTATTTATAACCTATTTTAAATGTACTAAAAATGAAATTAAACTAAATAGGTTTTATAGATTAAAGTGATGTATGCCATGAATTTGTTAAAATTATTTTAAAAGGAAATAATGCACTTGGACACTTATGAAATAATGTGTGTGTGTGTGTGTATAATCATGTTTTGTTTTAAAATTAATTAATTAATTAAATATATTATGTATTAATTTATATAGTAATAAGTGCATGGGGTGCTTGAGCATTGTAAACATTATGATTAAAGAAATTGTACTTGTTTGCAATAGATTTTTTTTTAAGACAATCACCTGTTTCCTGCAAGTCTCCTGTCCTTGTGAAACCATAGTGAACATTATGTGATACCCTTAAATAACATACAAGTTTAAGAACACAAAAATACTTCAGAACAACTGCAATATGGTCTTTAACCAAGGTAACGTTAGCCAGAAATATGTTAACAAAGGCAAATAAGGCTGGTTGAACACACTAAAAATTAAATATTATCAGATTTTTATCTTTTAAAAACAACATTGCTGTACCTACGTACACATACTATATTCACGTATCAGTGTATTATATACATATTGTAAATCAATGCATTTATTGACTGCAAACTACCAAAAAGCACAGTTCTGCTCTCTAACTCCATCGATTTGAATTGGCGCCGAAGCACTTCCTGGAACTATCTGAGGTCTACGCAAATCACGTGACAACTAAGCATTTCGAACTTCCGTTGTCGCAACTCTCTCTCTATATGGCTCTGGGCCTGGTCAGAGTCCAGATTTGAACCCTATTGTGAATATTTGGTCTCACATTAAACTCAAACGAACTTGGAGACATTTTTTCAACTACTCATGAACTGTTTGAAGCCATTATGACATTGAGTGGAACAACACTGACCTGTAAAAAGCTATCTGCAAGTTATGAAAGAATATTCTGTGCTAAATTACTATATCAATAGTATTTGTGCAATTCTTGCTAATTTTCTGACCAGTTATTTATAAACAAAATGGTTAGACCATTAAAAGACGTTGCCATTTTTTTGCTTGACCCATTCTTTTGCCCAGGATATTTCTATAAAACTTGTCAGTGAGAGGTGAGCAGAGTTTAATTAAGTAATGTGATTAAGATTTACAATGCTAATTATTGTGAACTATGAAACTATAATAGTTTCCCAAAATATCAAATGAAACATATTTGCATAATTTACATGTAAATAATAACTTTATTGACCTTGATTAAATGTGCATGAAAGCCAATTTGACTCCCAGCTCGGCCATTTAATGGAAACCTATTAGCGTGACTGCATAATTAATTTCTAATTCATATTGAGAAAATGAAATCCCCACAAATCACTTCTGTCCTATTGTTATTGTTCTTTCTGAAGGAATTAGGGGTCAGCCTAGCTGTACTCACAGAGAAAACCCTCTCCGGGTAACCCTTAGCCCTCATGTTGGTGTCATGGACCTGCTTCAGAATCATCCAAGCTTCATCATGTTTCCCGTTCTGGTAAAACACACACAATGTCATCTTTGATTAGTAGTTTATTCTACAAGGTTTACCTACAGCATTAACCAAAAAACACTGGTCAAAGCCCAGATGTGGGACGCCACTAACCTCCAAGAAGAAGCGTGGGCTCTCTGGCATGGTGGTCAGCGCAGCGATAGCAGCGACGGCGGGAAACGCACACACCAGCACAAACACTCGCCAGCTATGAAACTGGTAGGCTGATCCCATCTGGAAGCTCCAGCCTGGTTTAAAGAAAAGGCCATATATTAGTGAACTCATTTCTGTCATGAAAACTTGGGAGTGTTTAGCATGGTAATGGATGTGACGATGTAGTTTTGTCTTGGTGGAATAGATCTGCTTTGTTGCTGCTGCTGTTTATTGTTGCTGCTGCAGAGCAAGTATGGGACCTACTACTGCCCATACATAGACAACACGCTGCTGTGAGCAAGTAGACATGCTGCTGCTGTACAAAACAGCTCATTATTAATATTTTCATACACTATAATTAATATTCATGACCCAAGCCAAACCTGGCTCAGTTTGTGCATCAAGCCATATTAGTTGTTACAATGTTTAGGCTTAATTATAAAACTTCTATGACAAAAAAATCACAATTTTTCAAAGTTTTTAATACAACAAAGACTTGAGTTAGTTTTACTATAAAACTATTTCATATGGGGTGTAACAGTTCATGAAAATGATGTTCGGAAGGTTCGGTACGTAACTTGGTTTTGAAGTCACGATTTTTTTATTATTAAACAGTGGTTTACTGAACAAACTATGTCTGTCTTTAAATAAACAAAAAGTGTCAATAGATATTATACACAACAAACTTCCACATGCTGTAAAACAAACTCCGGTTCCGGTGTTTTGTATGTGCTTCGTTAAATACTTTGTTTTACTCAAGATACCTTCAAAGGAGCGAGAGAAGAGGAGTACATTACACATATGCAGACTGATTGAAGTTTTTATTTTCCCTCTCACTAACATTTAGATATTTGAATCGAATAAAACTTCAACAATAAAAAGGGCTAGCTAGGTTAGCAGATTACCTTAAAAGTCCATAGATATCGCCATCAGTTCTCATACTGCCATTAACTTTTTCTCAGACAAGCGGATGCAATGAGACCGGTTTTCCAGTTTGTTCATGTGACGTTCAACATAAAGTCTATATTGCTGGCAGCAACACACACTTCAGTTTATGGTGCCGTTGAAATTGGGCAAGAGATTGTGCTTACACTTTTGGATGCAAAATATGTTAGCAAAATGTCTTGGAACAAGGTTAGAATTATTGTGCTTAATTCTAATCTGCTCCATCTATTTGGTGCACAAGCTTGTGCCGGTACTCATTAATTGAAGTCTGCAAATTTAAATGTAGATTTGTTTGCGGTCAGGATAATAAAAATGTTCAGGTAAGTAAGTATACAACCATAAGATGTAAGATCTCAAACGCATTAAACAACACACGTATCTGACAGTAGGGAAATCCATTTAGGCTTATGTTTATAAGTGCTTATAAAACACATAAATATAATATAAATATAAAACACATCTCATGTTTAGGATAACTTGGATCGTGCACTTCTCCGGAAGTAGCTCACTCCGTCCTTTTCAGATGTGTATTTATAAGGTAAGTATTTTTGGCAAGGATTCATGGCAACTAGGCATTTAAAATCATGATGAGATTTATAACCTCTGGATTGTTAATACATCCCTAAAATCTTTATTGATCACCACAACATGACACAACACGATAATTAGTGGATTTACTTTCTGTGACATCTCCATCTTACGTTACCGGTTCAGTCCCCTCTGGAGTAAGCTGAGGTTAAGTGTCTTGCTCAAGGGCACAGCCTCGAGTTAATGGATCTACAACCTTTCAGCTACCAGCTGAGATCAATTAACCATCAAGCTACAGTACACCCACCCCAACCATTTAAGTGTGCTAGTTACCGTAGTGGGGAATGATGGCCCAGGCCATGGCAGCAGCGTAGATGCCTCCAATCATCCAGAACATGCAGAGCCAGCTCAAGTGCTCACCACGCTTCTCTTGAGCCAGAAACTCAGAGTAATATGAGAACACAATGGGAATAGAGCCACCGATCCTACAGCATGACACAGACAGGCACTCCAATATTAGGATATTGTACATCATTTCTAAAAGAAAATATCTCATTTAATATTAAACATAAAAAAACTCAAACATCATTGCAATACATTTCTACGTTTGAATTGAGCTAATAAAGATTTCAGTAAGAATTTTCAAAAAATGTAATAGCTTCTAGCATAGTTCTTAGTACTATTTTAATGATTTTAGAGTATAAACATGCTTATACACACAGTATATGGAGAATTTCCAGAATATTTCTATAAATAATTTGTTTAAAACGCCACCTATAAAATTTGTAAATATAAGAAATTATAGAAACTTATAAATTAATTTAAACAACTATATATATATATAAAGTATATAAGTTTAAGTCCATGTATATGTTTATAATATATACATATGTATTGTAGTTGTTACTGGTAATAAAAACTATTAAAAATATTACTTACCCACTTACAATCTAATTTCCCTCACATCTAATCACAATTTTTTTTAAATAAATATAAAAGAGAAATGTGCATTTACCCCACACCGGAGAGCAGACGACAGAACAGGAAGGAGCTATATCCTTGGACAAAGGAGGAGAAGAAAGCAAAGACACTGTTGATGGAGAGAGAGATCAGAAGGGTCTGTCTGCGCCCGATTCTGTCAGCCAGACCTCCCCACACAAAGGCACCCACCATCATACCCAGATACACAATTAGACCTGTGAGAGAAAGACAGACCGAGAGAGAGAGAGAGACAGGGGGATCAATAACCATACCAGCATCCTGTCCAAATCAGACCGCATCAGATCAAGATAACTAATGGTGATACTCCATATACAGACAGTAAATCAAAGTGACCAACAGAGCAGTATGTTCGGTAAAATGACCATTCTGGAATTGGCACTTGTATTCTATTAAAATGTCAACGTTTGCTTCTTTGATAGATTTTAATGCTTTCATTGTTTTGTGTCTGAGAGCTGAAATTCATTTAGTCTTTTGTTCGTGTGAGAGGTTTTCTTTGGTTTCGAGAATTCACACTGACTGCTGAATGACGACTCTTTCACAGCTCCACCAGCAGCTGGTCATGTGACTGGTCGTGTGAACGCAGACTGCTTGCACCGCTGCCATGGATGTGCTGCCACGACACTGATAAAGCAGTGCATGAACACAATATAAATGACCCATGGAATGTGATATTCCTCAGATGTTGCTCTTTCACATCTGAAGAGACTTAATTGAGATTTCAGTTATGTTTTTCACACTACATTTAACCCTGGATTAACATCTTTTTACACCTTGGGTCTTGTTGGCTAAGCTACTTAAGCAGCACACAATCATCCGAAACACAACGGCTCTGTTACAAAACCTAGTGAGCTGTCTTACTGTTAGCAGCCTAGATAGGCAGCATCCTACATGAAATGTAACCCACTGCATAGATGACTACTCTGGATCATACACATGGGAATCTCAAATCACTCCATTAAGCATAAAATATATATTTAGTATTTCAAAATATATATATATAAAAAAATGGAAATACTTTAAAAAGAAAGAAACTTTAAAAAGAAATGTTTCTTGAGTAGCAAATCAGCATATTAAAATGATGTCTAAAGGATCATGTGACACTGAAGATGCCTTTTGACATCACAGGAATAAATTACATTATAAAATATATTAACGTAACATAACAACAGTTATTCTAAGTTGTAATAATATTTCACAACATCACTGTTTTTACTGTAGTCTTGTTGAGCATAAGATACTTCTTTAAAAACATAAAAGAATGTGTATGTGTGTATGTGTGTGTGTGTGTATATATATACACACACACACAAGACAGTATATAGATTTTTTCCCCCATATATCTTAGAATAAAGTCTCTTAATTGAAAGTCTTAAAAGTATCTTACACAATTGTCAAGTAAATATATTTGGTTTTCATGTTATTGTCTTTCTGTTGTGCTGCAATTACCCAATCTGTCATGTCATCAAATTCAACCCAGGCTGCATACACAACTTTCAGCTGTTAGTAAGAGTATGGCATTGTCAAATTTAAATCCCAGTGTCTCATTTTAGTACATACTCCTGTCTGCCATTGCGTTGCCCAATGGACACAACGCTTCACTGGCACAGTCAGAAGGTGTTGAGAGCTGTGGTTTGTGCAGTGTAAGCCGATGGGCCCAGGAGAGGAGGGGTTGAGATAACAGACCCCTGCTGCGCTGCATTGCAGTGATGCCTATCAAGGCCCATCATCACGGCTGTCTGCCATAGAGGCCTAATATGAGGCCAAGGTGAGAGAGAAGTAGTGCTGACAGCAGCCACACAAACTCAAAGATACTTTAACATTTGCAGAAGCATCTCAAATACATGCAGATCCTATCTAGATCTATCTATCTATCTATCTACCTATCTATCTATCTATCTATTTAATCTGCAGTGCACAAAAGAGTTCTGTTGTGTTAAATGCCATTTTAATTTGTTAAAAAAAACTGTGAAATGATTAAAAATAGTATTGTTTTGTTTAGTATATATAGGGGGAGGGGGGGTCCTTGGCTGCACAAATAAAATTCTCTAAAAAACAACAGACTAGATGAAAGCATGATAATTTTCTCAATAATATTCCATAAACAAACATGTGTACTGTATATGTGAGGAGCGTTTGCTTTCTGTGGATTCTGCTGAACTCTGCTCTCATGCAGGCCTGCTTATGACCTTCAGAGCCAGTGATGCAGAGCACATTTGCTAGGGAGACCTGAACAATGGAGATGACAACACTTGTGACGCGATTTTACACAACTTACTCAGCTGAGAGCATTAATAAACACAGCTGTGTTTGTGGTCAACCACATGCCTTGAATTTAAAGGGAAGGTGTGTGTTTTATGCTACTCCTGTAGGACCCAGCCAATTAGGGCGCAGTGATGGTTGAGTGGGCAGGGCCGTCTGCATTATTCCAGAGGGGTGTCAGAGATGCAGGAGAGGGGAGTGCCTGGAGACAGCTGACCTCCGCCTCCTCAGAGAGAGAGAGAGAGAGAGAGAGAAGAGGGGGAAGGGAGAGAGAGAGAGAGAAGAGGGGGAAGGGAGAGAGAGGAGGCTGTGATTCTCCCGCACAGTGACAGGAAAGCACACAGGCTCCAGGGTTGAGGAAGTGAGGAAAAAAGAGACAGAAAGCGGGGGAGGGGCCGGGACACTATTTTTAGTGCATTTTTTTCTTTCTGCAAGTGTCTCTCTGCGTCACAGATGAGGGGAGCGCAATGGACTGTGGCAGGTTTGTGTATTCTGTTCTTCAGTTTCACCCAGACTAATGTGCCGTTCGGCACCCGGCGTTCTGGTGAGAAACAGACTAAACGCTCTCTGTCAAAGGTAAAGATGATGTGGCGTCACCTTACACCCTCACCATTCTCACGGTAACAGGGTAAAAAAAACTCTGACATAAAAGCTGCTGTCATCGAGAGCTATCTCTCTCTATATATATATAGACATCCATCTGTCTATCTATCTATCTATCTATCTATCTATCTATCTATCTATCTATCTATCTATCTATCTATCTATCCATCCATCCATCCATCCGTCTGTCTATCTATCTATCTATCTATCTATCTATCTATCTATCTATCCATCCATCCATCCATCCATCCATCCATCCGTTCATCAATCTATCTATCTATCTATCCATCCATCCATCCATCCGTCCATCCATCCATCCATCCATCCATCCATCCGTCCATCAATCTACTTTTCCATCCAAACAAACAATGAATACAAATCCATCAAACCATAAAATCTCCTTGACGGCTGATTTGTCATAACATTTAATGAGGCGATATACTTTCAGTGCCGTGATAAATAATAATAATAGTGTTTTCTTCATGATATTTTCACATTACACAGACAAATTACACTGTCTCTGCTAGGTCTCATTCACTGCATTTTAAGCCATCGGTAGATAAACATGCAGGTTGACTGCTGGGTGCAGTGAGCAGGAAAAAAAACTCTGCGGGCCATTTCATCCCACACATCCACGCTGTTGGATTTGATTGGAGCATGTCATGTGACAGAGGCTGAAGCATTTTTGCTGCAGAGCTGCAGCTGCGCATGCATGGAAACTTTAGGCACAAGGACCCAGCAGAGATCACTTCAGCGTGAGTCAGGGCTGTTTTGTAACAGGGAGAGACCAAGGGCCCTGCTCCCTAATGGCACTCCACACATACACACGCTCAAGCTGAGACCCAGGCAGAATATCTCAATGAACAAGCAATGACATGAGCACACTAGCTCACATTGTAACACAATGAACACAATGATGTCACAATAACCATATAAAATAATTTGTATCATACATCACAGCACAGGAATCAGTAGCTATAAGCTTTGAAAGCAAACTGTGCTGTTCGGCAGTCTATTGTCAGTTAATTATAGCTCAAACTGCGTCAATGCTGCGTTGGGTTCGACCAGGATGGTCGAGTGACCTTGCTGGATGGACCGACAGATGGTGAATTGGGCACAAAATGGCAGTGGAAACTAGCCTTAAGATAAATATTGTTTATATGTCACAGAAAGCCATTTTTTGTAAGCAAAAGTAACCATTGGACATGGTCTTCTACATCCCTACTGAAAAAAAAACATCTTACATCTTGTCTTCCCCAGGCTTACATCAGGCTCCCAAACTGGCCAGCCTTTTGGCTGGTGGTTTTTATCCAAAGTTTTTAATCCAAAATTGCTTACAAAAGAGAACTAAAGCAAATCGTCAACGAGCCAATAATAACTGTAATACAGTAATATATTTACCTCATTAAAGCTGCTAAGTTTTTGTCTGATTTTCAATCTTTGTCTGGCTTTAAATCAAAGTTTGTAATATTTTTATACTTTCTTAAAATCCCTATTGTAAAAAATATATTCCCAGAAAAGATTGCAGGAAAAGCTGTTGCTCTCCATAGCAAAAACTAAAAATAAAAGCTAATAAGCGGTTCTTGACTTACCTAGCATCCCTTTGTTGGGCTCAGACAAACACATGTCCTTCTCAGCACTGGGCAGGACGAAACCCACCACGAAGATCTCCACGCCGTCAGCCATCAGAGCCAGACCCAGTACAAAGTAGAGGGTCCACTGGAAGCGGCCGTGGCCACACTCCTGAAGGATGGTCTCATACTGCTGTGCCAGCTCCTCCTGGTCCTTCCTCCTCTCGCCCTCATACTGCGCTACGTCCCGGAACTGAGATTGTCCCACTCCGTCCACCTGTCTGTCAGCCTTTTCCACTGAGTCGTTTCTGGGGATGCCCTGGTACTCGCCCTCATAGATCTCATCGTCCTCATCGTGGCCTTCTGTAGAGTCACTGTGAGCCCCTTCGTCGTCATTGGCCCTGCTATTGCTGCGGTAGTAGCTGCCGTCCTGGGCCTGTACGGGGTAGTCGTCATCATCGTCTTCCTCTTCGAAGCGAGTATAAGAGCGTTTGGTGTACTCATCAGCCACCTTGTCCACGTGGCGGCCCACCTTTTTACCTGCATGCCTTTTGACTTCTTTGGCAATGTCCTTAGCGCCTTTAATAAAGGCCGAACGATCTCTGTAACCCTCATCCATGGTTGAAAGTGGTGTGTTGATGTAAAGAGTGCTGGAGCCGGGTGTCAGGAGCTGCTTGTTAGCATGTAGTAGAGTGAAGCTGGGCTCGAGAAATTCAGGACCTTGGACAGCACCCACCAGAGCACAAAGCTCTAAACGACAACCTGAAATTATAGAAGAACACATGCAGTTATTAAAGATGACACACTTACAGAAATACTGGAATTTAAAATATATGCATTATGTACTGATGTAACCATCATTTATGGTGAATTGATGGTGCAATAGTCAATAGTGTGAAATTATTGGACAAATTGTCATAATCATGTCATAATCATGTCATCTTTTTACATAAAAAGACATCATTGTCATTATCATCAATTGTATTACAGTTATTCTTTTATTTGGATAATTATTATGAAAAATGTCTGAAAGTGCAAAACTGAATAAAATGCAAAAACTCCAAAAGGGCTTCATTGTCTTTATACTGAATGTAATTTCTGTAATTAAAATGTTGTATTATTTGTTACATGGGCATGTTTTTATGAGATTTGCTCTTTTAGAACTTACTCTTTGCTGAATCATATACAGGTAGTCTGCATATTCTGATGATATACAAAGAAGGCAAATATTGCCTGACTTATTTTTTCATATTGACTTCCAAAATACATTATATGTATTCTTGAACTATGGATGACTAGTTTGTACACAGTTTACCTGCTTAAAACAATGCATTTACAATGTCAAATAAATAATGCTAGAAGAAACACAGCTGCCAGTTGTTAAGACAATCTACCTTTTTATATAACTGATTTTAACAAGTTAGGACATGTCTTGAAGAAAACATTTTTAATGACTATCTTTTAAGACTAGTCTTAGGAGTTTATGTAAGCGGTCATACCAGCTTAACCCAAACTAGTTTTAAAAATTAAAAATTGGTAAAAAACGGATCCACCGGCTGCTCCTCTAGCTAATCAACCATCTTCACCAGCTTGGATCCGCTAATGACCTGCTTGGACCAAGTAGAAATCTTGTAAAACAAGCTATACACTGAGCTTTGCTTCAGCAGGATTTTCCAGCAGAAATTTTACCCGTGTAATCTTGATTATCACAAATCACTTTTGTGATAACAGCAACAACAAAAAAAGTATTATACATATAATTCAAATTCTCGTAAGCTTACAAATGAATAGATGGGTAACACTGACAGCATAGGTGCAGCAGCTCTCGCAGTGACCTGGTTTCCTCCACTTTACATTCTGGGGGAAAACACTTTGAGAAACCAACTGAGCCTCCCTGAAAAACGGCTGATTAAAATGTTCCCGAGGGAAATTCATGAAACCATCAGTTTGTGTTGCCTCGTACAATCTGTTGTAAATTGGTCTGGATCCAGTTATTGCATTAATAATCAAATATTCATAATTGAGCCACATTAATAATATCTCAGAGGGTACTTAGGAGCTCTGCAACACTGATAAAGATCTGTACAGAAATCTTTCACTGCGCAAACCTGAAAAGGATCATATTTAAGGTTAGGAATCAAAAACCGGAACTGACAACGCCTCTTTCACCTCGAGTTGTTCATGAGTAGTGTAGTATGATTTTTGAATGATTTTTGAACTAATTTATTTTTGCTTTTTTTGCTTTTCACTATCCTCGAGAGTGGGTATTGAATCACTCACTAAATCACAAGTTATTACTTTTTATCATATATAAATTCTATATATATATATATATATATATATATTATATTCTACACACATCACACATCTTTAGGATATGTAGACAATGACATGCATACATATAGATATACTGGATGTATACAGAGCCAGAATCATTAAATTCATTGCCATTCCTATTCCTAATGACAATGCTCTTCTTTTTTGTCAGTCTTAATTTAGTAATTTGCCTGTTCTTTTCTATCTCTCTGGCTGTGTTTTCCTCTCTGAATAGAAGTCATCAGCCGACGGTCATCTCTCAGCAACCACATCACCCTGTGTCTGTGAAGATAATGAGCCGGTCAGTCTGACATTCGGCCTTCTCTGTGACAGACAAAAAAAAAAGAGCAATCTCGGATATCTGTCAGCAGCCCTGCTCTAAACACCTCGGCACAAGTCCTATTACTTTATCGTGGCACTGATAAGTGAATACACAGAAACTGAACAGCCATGTGGATCGTAGAGCTGTAAATGCCAATAAAACAATAAAACGTGCTTCCCTTGTTACTCAAAGTAAACACAGTGCAATAGAGGAGACGGTTGTAAAACTATAAATGTCTGTAAAGGTGGATCTGGAGCGCTATGAGCTCATCAGGAGTTGCGATTGGTCCAAGTGAGAAATGGCCCAGTTGGCGGCAACAGACAGGGATCTGCGGTATACTGTCCTCTGTGGTCGTTCAACTATCACTAATATAATTCTCTGGATGTCTTCCCATACAGAGGCCTGCACTGCCATTGGGAAAATCATTTCTAATATTGATTGCTTTCAGGGCTGGTTAGATAGTGTTTGGTATAGAAAAATGCATGCATAAGTGGGTTCTGACGAGCATTTGATGGATAAAGTGCTGACACATGATGAAAATGCATCAGCAACTTTGTGGCTAAGTTCAAGAAAGCGTGATTTCTTTCAAAACAACACAAATATCGATGTTGCTTTCATTACTATACTGAAACAATGAAATGCATTCTGACCTAGGGCCTAAAAAAATCAATCTGTTCACTCGGACAGAATCAGTATTTTAACTCGTAGCTACAATAATATGTGTAATCTGTGAGTTGAAATGCAATGCGATGCACTTACTGCCTCAGATGCGGCCATTCTAATGACAGACAGAACACAAATTTCTGGTGAAAAACCTAACTTCATTACAGCTTGATTTTGGTAAAATGTTAATAATATAATGACACAAAATTAAATGTTTTAATTGAATAGTAACGGTTACAATCAAATACAGACCTATGGAACCTACCCCAACCCTAAAAATTAGCCTAATCCTACCCCTTCAATAAAATTTACATTTACTGTAGAAGAAGTGCAGCTCATGATGACATCAATGGTTCTAGAGGGAGGTGCTAATTGGCTATCTCATTGTAAGGGGGCGTAACCTGTAGGGGTGTGGTATTTTTAATTTGGGCATTTTCCTCACATTGGATGCGTCAGTGTCACATTTCCATAGGCCATATTAATTGGTTGACTGCCAAACAGATCGATAAAATAATGTTATAAACCGGTTAAAGGTAATTCATTTCAAATAAGCGATTCGCTGGTCCGAACAATTAAACTTGTATAAATAATACTAAAATAACACTGTCATCATGTACTCACCTTCATATATAATTCAGTGGAACACAACACATTACATACAATGACACTGTCTTCCACACAATGAAAGTGCACTGCTAGTGTGGTTGCCAAAAAAAAGGCCACTAAAGCAGTCAGCACTACTCTTATGCTACATTTCAAGTTGTCTGAATCCATATGATGGCTTTATGTGAGAAACAAACTGATATTTAAGTTGTACTAATTCGCTCTGCTATTCTGGCATAGCACTTCCAAAGAGATTTGAGAGTAATAATTCTTTAAATTTCAGTCTGATCCTCACACAAATCTATTATAAACATTCTTTAACAGGCAGGTGAGTAAATGACGACAGAATTGCTAGATGAACTATCCTTTTAAGAGACATTCAATGTCAAACCATTACACCTGTAAATAACCCATGTAACTAGTGCAGAGCACACAGACTCCGCTGCAGTGGTGCAATGGTAACAACCGTCTCCCCCACAGTTCCCAAATACAGCTCTATTCATGTCTGCAGACAGGACAGCAATAGTGGCGTGTAGGAGCAGCGGCATGTGTGAGATGATTCTGCTGGGAAAAACACTCAATCAGCTCTTGGTGGAACACTTGCGTTTCAATTAGACTCGTACAGGAACATATGTCAGCGCTAAAGAACAGGGCCTAAAAGCTCTGTGAACCAAAGCCTAGCCCAGAGCTGTCACATCTCTCTGATACACTGCTCTAATAGCAATATGAGATTATAGGCCATTTAGATGTGATTTAGTACTGCAGTAGATCAAAAATGGAGTAAAACACACAGACAAGGAAGACAGTGCCATTCTTAAACAATAAAAATTAGATTTCTTCTAGATCTGCTATGAATCAAGAGAGACGGTGCACTGCAAAAATACTTGTTTTTTTAAATAAATATATATTTATATGACACTGAAGACTGGAGTAATGGCTGCTTAAAATTCAGTTTTCACATCACAGGAAGGAATTAAATTTTAAAATGTATTTAAATAGAACAAGGTTTTTTAAAGCCGTAATAATATTTCACAATTTTACTGTTTTTATTGCATTTTTAATCAAATAAATGCAGCCAGTGAGCATAAGTGACTTCTCTCAAATACACTAACTGACCCCAAAGTACCTTTGAACGGTTAGCGTGTGCATGTATATATATAACCAAACAAACTCTAATGAATTGTTGCACTTGGAAATATATCGGATAATGAAAGTAAAATGGGCTGTGAAACACGTTTCATGTTGTAGTTATTCATTTGTAATTTCTCAGAAGTTGCAACATATCAGTAAAAGATCTGGGACCTTTATTCGTAACATCTCTTTAGGATCAAGCTGATTGTGAATTAACTCTGATATAAGGGGTGGGCAATGACTTTGCCTCTTGTTCACCAGTGATGAAAGACCCAATTATGTAATTCAGTTTTTGAAGCAGAGACTACGCCAGCGTGAGTGTAGATCATCATTTTCAACGAGAGACGACAGGAAAGCAGCGCATCAGCTAGAGTGTGAAGAGGCTCATGGGACTCCAGTGAATCTCAGTGTTAGCGAATACAAACTGCCAATGAAAACACAAACCTATGATGACAGCCCTGAGGGGCTCATTTCTGTTTTGGAGTACATTTTCATGTCCCCATCTTAAAAGCATAGTTCACCTAAAAACGTTCCTTCTGTCATCATTTACTCATCTGTTTTGTTCCAAACCTGTATGAGTTGTGTTTGGTTATGTTTGGTTGGTTACCAACATTCTTCAAAATATCTTCTGAAACTTATACAGGTTTGAAACAATTTCAGGGTGAGTAAATGATGACCAAAAAAATGGTGAACTATCCCTTTGAGCTGTTTGTATGCAGAAACACCATCAGGGATTATAAAGTCATCTTGTTTGGGTGTGTATTCTGGTGATCTGATATCATGTTACAATAATTCCATTAGGTGGCTAATGTCAATGAAAATCCCTAAAGCAGATGTCTAGGATCAGAGCGCTGTTGGTTTGCCGGGTCACATCAAATGCCTTTGACAGAATGTCGACGACATTCATTGAGATAAACGCGGTTTGTCAAACCAATGTGAAGGCTGAATTTTTCTCTTTCTTTACAAAAAAAACATGCAAATAAATAGTCACATTAAGGATAATCTGCACCCGTGACTAGTACATTCATATTTATATTTTATCTTTTCCTTCAAAAATGTTTCTTTGCAGTGGCAAGAAAACAAATCAGTTGTTTGCAACATCCGTGAATGTCATTAAAAAACGTTACTAGGCAACCAGTAGTGGGAACGCCCACTAGCGACCTAACCGCCGGTCACTGACCACATACAGCGACAAAGTCGCAGGTAGTGTAAACGCAGCTTTAGAGTATTGTGTCAAAAACCTAGCAACAGGCTCATGCCAAACTGTGCTAAAATCAACCGTTGAGCTGAGACTGAAAATTACTTGTCCTAAAGAAGGACATTTGGACACCATGCGGTGCTCTAAAGAGGATCTATTATGCTTTTTCACATTTTTAACTTGAAACTCTTGTCTTGGTTATGGTAAAGGGCATGCCATTTCCAATCAGAGAACATGTGCTTTTAGGAAGGAGGGGCTTCATAGAGACAGGAACTAAACAGAGCGTTACTGACAGACTGGGAAGAGATACTGCAACAATGGAGAATATGTCAAAAAACAATGTGTTTTGAACATTCAAGCATGAAACCTATTTTAGCATATCTGAAAAACAAAATCAAGACTTTGTAAAAGGGCACAATATGGCCTCTTTAAAGGGTCACTTTGGCAGAAGATTCAAGCCAGTTAAATGTCAGCGGTCAAAGATTGGCGAAGAGAGGAGAAACCTGCTCAACAACAGTGACCAACAGAGCGGCAGCACATGTCGAGAGAGAGGAAGAGTCTGTACTGAGAGCCATCATGACTAATGACAGCCATGCAAATGCACCCAAGAAAAAAGAAAAAAAAACAACAACATGTGAATGTTAAACTAAGACCACTTATGGATCATTTCCACCATTTCCTTGGTTCACATTCATATTTTGAAGAAAGGAGGGGTCCAAATAACGCTGGACCCAATTGACTTTCATTGCATGGGCAAAAAAACTAACAAACAAACAATAAGACTTTCACTAAAAAATAAAAGTCATATGCTTGGATCCGTGTCTAATGAGGAAATAAAGAGGGGCAAATAATTATCATTAAGCAAAAGCACTAGCCTATGTACAAACACAGAGATTTGAGAGGAGAAGAAACACTCAAAACTAATTTGAAATATTCAAACGAATGCCTACATTATTCCTACAGTAGCAATGCCATTAACCAATACTTGTAACTTAAAATTACTAACAATATTTCATACAAGGCATTATAAATCCTTTACATGTCATCCCACATAATAACCCTATTAATACACCTAACAGGCTTATTGATTATTCATGTGAATTATTTGAAAAGCAATTTAAGCCTTAACTGTGCACCCTTCAGGAACAAAACATGCCGAGTCACTTGTCTTAGCAGGGTATTGAAGCCATTTTCAACATTGTGAACGATTATTTGTACAAAATTTTAAACTAAGCTATCCATTATCCAGCAGGCAGATGGAATATGTGTATGGTGGTTACGGACAGCCCTGGGGCATCCCAGAGGACAAACATGAGAATACCAATATCCAAGGTATAACGAGAAGAAGCAGTTAGCTTGATAGAAACAGAAGTTCATTTAACAGTAAATGGGTGAATCTCAACCAAACCTGTTCAAATCAGAATTTGGCCAATGGAGTGAGTTTTGGGAGGGAGGGACTATATGTTTGTTCAACCAATGTAGAACAGGGGGAGTGTTCGCGAAACCAGTTTGAAAACGAGCATTATTTTTTCGATTTCATTTAAAGGTATCAAGGTTATTTTCATAAACAAAAACTGAAACTAAGACTAAAACTATTGGTAAAAAAACATTTCCGTAAACTAAAATAAAATAGAAATTTCAACATAAATGAAAAACTAAAACTAAACGAAACCAACAACAGTTACGGAACACCTAACTGAATTAAATTAGAAACAAATCTAGAAAAATTTGAACAAAGCAGTTTTAATATTATTATGCTCCATCCTCTTACAACAAATGTGTTTGAAGTCTAATCTTACAAAGAGTAATAAATTGAAGATAAATTGATCTAGCTTTCTCTGACACATATGCTCAGCATGATAACGTATTGCCAACAGGGCCAAAGCTCAATGCATCTGGTGTATTTCAAAGAGCAAGAGTGACAGCAGAAGCCTTGAGTAGATGGATCTAGGAATGAGTGCGGTGGAATAGAGGGAGGAGAGGAAGATGTTAGCGGATGGTTAGAAGCGTCTCGACAGCGGTCTCGCAGGAAAGGACAGAGCCGCTGTGAGTCACGTTAGCCCTGGAACAAATCTCTCGGTGTGCACTGTCACCATGGCCACAGTCACTCCTGCCCTCTGCTACATCAGCACCACCAGCATCCTCATGCCCTGCCTCCATTTTAGCCCCAAATATTCCAGCACAAACTGGCCTGAGCCACATTTGGATGGGTGTTGTCAATGCAACATTTCATTAAAAACAGGAAGTCCGTCTACTCTATCATACTGTCGCTAGTACTACAAATTGAACACTGAAAAGTGAAATATATAATATGCAAGGAAATCCTTAAAGTCAACATGAAATTAAAACTGACCTACTTTACTTTCTTAAAATGATAGTTCACCCAAAAATGAAAATCCTGTCATTAACTTCTCCCCCTCATGTCGCTCTAAACTCATAAGACTTTCGTTCATCTTAAAAAAAAAAAAGAAGTAATTTTAATGTAATCTGAGAGCCTATTCACCCAAAACTGATGCTTCAAAACGTTCAATAAATGATTGTAAAGTAAATCCATATGAATCTAGTGGTTTCATCCAAGTCTGATGAAGGGTCACGCACGGTCCCTTTATATGATGAACAGATTTAATTTAGGCTTTTATTGGCATATAAACTTTGATCAACGCACATTATACATAGAACCCTCAAATATATGATAAACCGCACTTACTCGACACGCAAGAATAAACCTCATTGGTTCTTGCTGAAGCTCAATCCGGCTGGTGTGACACGAGAGATTGTACCTGGTTTACCGTTTACCATAGTATTTGAATGCTCTGTGCGTTCGCTGATCAGCGTTTATTTGTGAATAAAAGCCTAAATTAAATCTGTTAATCATATAAAGCGACCGTGTCCCTTCATAAGACTTGGATTAAACCACTCGATTCATGTGGATTTCTTTTACGATCTCTTCATGAACATTCTGAAGCATCAGAGTTTTGGGTAAATATAGACTTTTAATGGAGGGAGAGGAATATCTTCATTTGTGTTTCGAAGATGAGCAACGTGAGGGTGAGTAAATGATGATAACATTTTCAAATATCCTTTTAAAGTTGTAAACGTAACTCAACAGGTTTAAATAGCAGAAGTAGTCAAGGCACATTCTGCATGGTGTATATAATGAAGTCCAGAGGAAATGAGAATTCCTTCTGTAAGAGCTCATATTTTACCGCAGGGATTAATGGGTGAGAGATTACAGTATGATTCAGTTATATGCAGACTCATGCAATACACTAAACGTAAGCATTCAGTTTCAAAGAAACCTCTAACCCTCATTGCATTATCGGGAAACTGAGGACATCTGGACCAAACCTTGAAGAAAATTCTAAATAAATCACATATCTATAGAGGACTGTGATGTCACTGTTATTTGTTACGCTTCAAAGAGGTTGGTGGCCTTTACCCTTCTCTCTGAGAACACATGCTGAGAGAGTAATGTATAGATTTTGGTTCAAACACGAGTTTACACATGGCTCCACCTTGGTGGGAAAATAGGCTCTGCTTCAATTTAGATGTTCCCATTCCACTCTACAAATTGCAACGCATTCTCATCCTTTTGCGTCATATAGGTGACGCCATATGACAAAACGTCGAAATACCACGCACATGGTAGCCTTTAGCGTCAATATAACACGCACTGTTATGGGTAGGTTTAGGTCTGGGGTAGGGTTACGGTTATGACGCCTTGGGATCTGCGTCTCATATTGACGCTAAAGGATGCTATGTGCGTCGTATTTAGACGAGCGTCACATGTATGACGCCTTGGGTTCTGCGTCTCATATTGACGCTAAAGGATGCCATGCGCGTAAGATTTCAACGAAATGTCACAAGCGTCACATGTATGACGCCAAAGGATGAGAACGGGCTGCAAATTGGCATGCCTTCGATTTCACTCTGAACATTTACCCAGACGTTAACCTGCTGTTATGCAAGTATATTTTGAAGACTAACCGGATGGAAAGTGATATTGAAGACACAAAGGCAAAAGACGTATCAACTGACCACCAATTATAACAATAATTCCAAGAAAACATGTTTTGTTTAAAAAAAAAGAAAGGAAGAATCACTTGGAATATTTCTTAAAATCACCATGAAATCAAAATGGACAATTCTTGTTTTTTATGAAATATTGCAGTTTTTATTATGAATGATTTATCCGTGCACTTTTTTTTTCATGTCACCTCGTAATCTTTACTCAAAATAACTTCGCCTCCCTCTTGCAGCAACTTCTCTTCTCTTCTCTGATGATGTGTTAACTAGTGTGAGTACTAGTACTTACTAGTAGATTACTAGGGGTAACCTATCACTCACATGAGATCTACCAATAGCAAACCACAACCATCCAATCAATCCCCAAAGGACAAAAACAAAAAAGTCCTTTTGTTTAATTTTGTTTCTAATTTGAGAAGCCGTTTTACTCAGATATACATATAATTGGGAAGAAAAGACTATCGCAAATTCCATTTCAAACTTTAACAAATTGGCAGTTTTTTATATTAAAAATAAGAGCAGTACCAGGGGATATGGAATTATTGTGAAAATTGCAATATTGCAATAAAAAGAAAACTAGCCAAACTAACATGATTTCCAACCTTAAAAAATGTAATCTAATACATGACATGGACATGAAAATGTGCTGCACCAACCTCAAGTGATAATCTTGTTCCTGACTCCTGAATGAGTTGTGAATGATGGCCGAGTCAGATAAGGCATCAGCACCAGCAGAGATCAGAGACAAACCTTTAAACACTTTTTCTGACCCTGTTCTCTCTCTTCCTCTGAGGATTCCTCTCAAGGTTACTCTGAAAAGAGCACTGCAGCGCAGAGAACACACAATGATTGAGGAACAACTGCAATCCTGAGCAGCACCAGAGGACTGGAGCTAAAGCTGCGTACCCCACACAGCCCGCAAATCAATTCACAGAAACAGCTTCTCTCAAAGTCCTTCACACGGGCTGGACACTTTCAAACAGATCCGGATCAAAGTTATGATAACACAGTAGCTCATCCTACCAATGACACTGTGTCATTGCACATCAAACTTTCAGACTTTTCCATATCACTGAGCCATATTACTGTTAATATTATTTTGCATTGTGATGCTTTTTGGGTAATTAAAGACAATAATAATTCTCCTTAGATTTTAACTACTGTGATAAAATATTTGTATTGTGTGCTTATGAATATAGTCACAATGTAAAAAAGAAGGATCTGAATTTACAGTCTTCAGTTAGCACTCATACTTTACCCAAACCAACTCACAAACGTGAATAAAAAAGCAGAAGTGATTATTCCAACTGAGAAAACATCACAAATACTCCTAACATGCTAAAATCTTACTAGAAATATCTATCAAATATACATCTCTAATATCAATACTAACTAAAGCTCTATATAGGCTAGACCCTTAAGTAAAGGTTCTTTATTGGCATCAATGGTTCTATGAATGACCTTTAACATTCATAGAACTTCTTTAGATTATTTTAGATTCTTAGATTAATAAAACTTTCTTAATACTAAGACAAAATGGTTATTTTAAAAACTGGTCTATGGGGAACCAAAATTGTTTCTTCTATAATGGCATCGCTGTGAAAACCCCCCATTGGAACCTTTATTTTTAATAGTGTACTAACAATACTGTCAGATATAAAGCTCTATAATATCAATATAGCTAATACAAAGATCTGCATATATAGGAATGTAACAACATATAGGATTCAATGCAGTAATGGCAATGTAAATCTCTGCATTGCTAGAACATAAAGATCCAGCATTGTAATACTAAAATTTTTGCATATTACTTCAGCTCTGCACAATCTACTCTTATGTAGGAAACGGTAAAGAACACACTTATCATTTTTTGCATGCACTCAACAGTGATGGTTGGTTATTTCCAGCTCAAATGCATTATACTTCACTGAAAGAGGAGCAGCCTATACGGACACATGTAGATCCATAGAGCATCACAGTAGTGAATTCAGTCAAACCAAATGCACATGCTGTCGTGACAAGATTGAATGCAATCAGCAATGGAATAAATCATCGAGGAGATTCACACTCACACACGCGCACACATGTACCAGGTTTCCATTCTTCATGACTGCTGCAAGGTCATTTTGATGCTTCAAGATAGCACGAGAAAAACATCTCGTTTTAATCTACATTTCTCGTGATTAATCAATTGCAGAAAATATGAAACCCGATAGCAGCCTAAAATCGAGGAAAATAGAAAAGCCCGATCAGTGTTAATCTGACGGAGAGATATATTAGGTGAAGGGGCGAGGTTTAAGGTGCCTTGTCTCTATGGGAATATGGCTTTTATATAAATTGCTCTTTTGATCTATTCTTTAACACATGGCAAACCTAGATTAACATAAATACAATAAATAAGTAACAATGTGTCGTAGGATAGCCCACTGAGCACAAAAAAATCAGCTCGCCGTAAAATTATTTTTGAGATGATGCATGAGCCAATGAAAAAAAAAATATTGCCTTAAAAAAGATTTGTGTATCATTTACGTACAGTGTTGTTTTATAAAGATATAAAGAATAGAAACGAAAAGATTACGTTTGCATCCATCATTGATGTGCTCACATTATTTTTCAAATGAATGCATCTAGCTTCTCCCTAAAATAGCCTGTAGAAGCTTAAACCTGCAACATATAACATAAAACACGTATGTATGCCTATATAAACGTGCAATTTAACATATGGACGAGCATTAAATCATATTTAGGCTATATAGATTCACTAATTATAAATCAGCTCCAAAACACAAATTAATTAGCAATAGATGTCACTTACCAGTGCGATTCAGTTATTATTTTTCCAAATGCTGTCAAGAATAACTGTATAAGATACGGTGAATTTTTAGTCGTGATGATGAGGAGGGCTGTGTGACATTGCCTGTATCTTCACCCTGTAACGAAGGCGCGTGTGACGTGTAACGGGGTGCAACCCTACAACACAGGCAAAATTACGATTCCTACTATGGCGAACGCTAGACTTATTAATATTAATAGGCAGACTGACGTTGCATGGTAACCTTCCTGGAGCGTCCAGTTACGTAATCTAGTTAGTATTCATGGCCGAGCCTAGAATTGTTGATAGGCCAACCGACTATCGCTCACTCAACTCTCTTTCAGCCACGGGTGGGCGATCGTCACGTGATTTGCACTCTTCGCACTCTGCCTTTCGGCCAATAATTTAAGTCTATTTAGGCAAACGTGAGTTACGTAATTAATATTCATTAGCCAAGCCATCGCCATAGTAGAATTGGTCAATTCGTATCCTAGAGCGATCCCTTCATCCCTCACCGCTCTCCAATGTGCGAGCGATCCAAAATTAATTTGCTATCAGCATCACCAATGTTTTAATTAAAACGGGTTTTTATTATGATAAAAAAACGTCACATGTTTAATCCAAGCTGCCTTCAAAAGGGTTTACGCAAACGCCAGTGTTTTCCTCGAGCAAATGATTGTGGAAATAGAGGTCTTTTCTTTTTTTTTCTTTTTTTTAATAATACATGAATGTCATATATTGTGTGTTTAATGCCTTTTAAGAGCATGCACTGTGTCTGAAATCACTGGTCTGTGCATGATTGCACGTGCTCTAACTCGTGCACATAATTGGCCAAAAGGACGGACTGATGCGCTTTTCTCTCCAAATTCATCGACTGTTATTAATGTAAATTCGACATAACCATGCCTTATCAAAGATTAAAATACCTTTGCCAATTAATAACTGTCTGCTAGACGTAAGTGTAGGAGTTTGCGACCTCAAAGATGCCACTGACCCTCAAATGACCATCTTCGCGCAAAGGACCACCACATACTAATATAAAATGCAGCTAACCTGTCTATTTTCATGTATAAAGACTCAATATATATAGAGATGGTCTACATATAGAGAAGCATGTTGAGACACACACACACACACACACACATATATATATATATATATATATATTTAGGGCTGTCAAATGATTAATCACGATTAATCGCATCCAAAATAAAAGTTTGTGTTTACATAATAAATGTGTTTGTACTGTGTAAAATAATTTTGTATATATAAGTACACATGCATTTATATATTTAAGAAAAATGTGTTATTTATATATAAAATATTTATATTTATATATAATATAAATGATATATAAATCTATATATAGTATATACATGCAAATATTTCTTAAATATATACAAGCATGTTTATGTATTTAAAATAATTATACACAGTACACACACATTTATCATGTAAACACAAACTTTTATTTTGGATGCGATTAATCATTTGACAGCCTACACACTAACTTTTATGTTAGATGCCCATGCGTATAATCACAAATCAATTTTGTCCCCAATTTATGTATTTATTTTAATTTTTTTACACTGTTTTTCTCCAAACCTTTCCACAAACCCCCTTGTGGTCCTCAGACCCCAGTTTGAAATCCCCCTGGGAGTGGAACTATCTCAAAACAGAATCACATAAACCAATATTTATGTCAAGAGGTTATGATTTTTTCAACAGCTATCACTGACAGCGTTTTGAAGCCAGACATCAATCTTTTTTTTTTTTTATGATAGCACCATCAATTATATGGAACAGCAATATGAAATTACATAAATATTCAGTAAATAACATTCATTAAGAATTAAAATGCTATTCTTCTGCCACACAATATAGTCCATAGGTCTAACTGTAGGCCATATGTCAAGCATTGTGGAAGCATGTCATATTAATGTTGAATATTACAACAATTTCACCCAACTTAGAGTCGGATCTCGTTTTTAAATCTGGATATTAGCCTACCTAATTTGATTAACAGTTTATTTTTTTCAACAGTTTTACATGATGAGGTTCTTTGGTTGTAGTAGCTATACACAGCTGCTGATTCCTTCAGCATTTTTAAAAGCTGTTGTTTTGAAAAGTACACCTTGTATGAATCATAACATCTGCATATAAAGCTCAGCAAAACTGGAAAAATCTGGTTCCCCATCATTTTGAGTTATTTGCTGCAATCTGTTGTGGAATTAGGTATCTGCGATGAAACCTGCACTGCAAAACCTGTGACTGTCAGACAGTTTCAGAAGTGCCACTATTATTGGACATAATGGACTAATGCAGTGCTTAGCAACAGGCAGAATGACGATGTGTCATGGTTTTCAAATAAGGCTGGCAGTCACCATTCTCCTGCTGACAACAGGAACATCTGCTGGTTTCTCAAGTAGTATACTGCATCACATACCTTTACATCAAAACAATATGGCGAACTAATTCATTACTCCAAGAGTTTCTTTTATTCTTTTTTTTTACTATGGCCTGATGAAATTGAGACAGACAAAACATTTACTTTTCTTAAAGGACAAGTTTGGTATTTTACACTTAAAGTCCCGTTTTAAGATCGTTTCTGATGAAATAGAACGGTTAAGATTGAAAGTTGGACACATGCTGTTTCTGTGGTAGCACCCACCCACCCAATTTAACAAACAATTTAATCAAGAACAGTATGCTTGATCTGATTCCACCTCATCCGAATGTTAGGAAAAGGAAGAAACCAAATCACCCATATGCTGCTATACTTATAGAGCAATCATCATCAAGCTGTAACAAGCCAGGATGAGTGCAATGAAATTATTTGTTCTATTAAATTCTCCGAAACCTTGTCACAACAATGGATTACTTAATTAATGCTAAATTACACCTCTCCGCCTCATGAGGATACAGCACCTTTCAGCTATTAAAACAGAAAACCTCCAGCAGATGCTTCTGACTCAACATCTTAATTTGTGCTCTGGGTTTCATTCCTGCCTCGTCTACACAGAAAGAGGATGTACTACTAACTGCTCCCTGCAGACTGGCTTTTAAATGCCGTAAAAAGTGTCACACTGCAGTGTCAACAGGAAAGCAAGCTGGATATTTTTTCTCTTCCAAAAATATTCAATGCCAAATAGCCAATAATTCATGATTATTTTGCTGCAGGCACTGAAAAGTAGTAAAATGTCTCTGAAATCTCAATGAGTATACATTTCTCCGGTGCAGCCGCTGTGAGGCCTGTTGGCATGTCATATCCTTAATATTATCATCCTTGTTTAAATAAATCAGCAAAGCACACTGCATGTCTTTAAACGCCTGCTACAAAACAGACAGACCATATCAGAGCGGTTCCAGCTGTATAGGATGGCCCTAAACAATTAAACAGATGGAAGTCTTCAGTTTAGCATCTCATTTGCAGAATATACAATCTGAATATGATCCTTAACTTATTCAGCTTAAAAATTAAATGAAAATGCAAATCCTTTTAAAACTTGAACACAGTGTCAGTCAGTATGTGGTCCGTATTGTCATGACAGCATCAAGCGGTTGCTGCAGATTTGTCGACTGCACATCCATGACGAGAATCTCCCGTTCCTCCACATGCCAAACGTGCGATTGAGATCTGGTGACTGTAGAGGCCATTTGAGTATAGAGAACTCATTGTCATGTTCAAGAAACCAGTTTGAGATGATCTGAGATTTGTGATATGGCGTGTTATCCTGCAGGAAGTAGCCCTCAGAAGATCTGTGGTCGAAGATGGACATGGCCAGAAACAATACTCATAGGCTGTGGTGTTTAAATGGGGCTAAAATGGAACTAATGGGCTCAAAGTGTGGCAAGAAAATATCCTCCACACCATTACACCAGCATCAGCCTCAACTGTTGAAGGTGTTTCCATGCTGTTTACGACACATTCTGTACCATCTGAATGTCACAGCAGAAACCGAGACTCATCATGCCAGGCAATGCTTTTCTAATCTTCTATTGTCCAGTTTTGGTGAGCCTGTGTGAATTGTAGCCTGGGTCTCCTGTTCTCAGCTAACAGGAGTGACACCGATGTGTCTTCTGTTGTAGCACATCTGCTTCAAGGTTTGATGTGTTGTGTGTTCAGATATCCTCTTCTGCAGTAGATCAGCAGTTTCTGAAAAACTCAGACCAGCCCGTCTGGCACCAACTACCATGCCCCGTTCACTTAAATCACGTTTCTTGCATTCTGATGCTCAGTCTGAACTTCATCAGATCTAAATGCATCAATTGCTGATGTGTGATTGGCTGATTAGATATTTGCATTAATGAGCAGCTGAACAGGTGTACTTAATAAAGTGGTCAGTGAGTGTAAATAGCCTATATATGGTAAAAAGAAAATATGATCCATCCAGGTAAAAGGTAAAACAAATATGATCCACCAGACTATATAAAAAGGTACAAAGGTGTACCAGTGAGTATAAGCTGCTAATCAAATTCAAAATGTAAATTTTCCCGTTTAGCACATTTGCATTCTGCTGTGCAATTTATGATATCAAATTATAAACATTTTCATAAAGACCAAACACTTAAAAATGTTATAGCAATGAACACAAATATTAATTCAAATACCATCTCAATGAATACTGCATATACTATTTACTATTTAAATAGTTACTAGTAACTACAAAAAAGTACTAGAACCTAATGAATAATTGGAATAGGTGTAAAACGGATACAGGCAACTCGATTAGCCTACATAATAGCATTAATTGATAAAGAGCATATAATAACATACAAATATGATAGGTTTAATTAACAAATGTTAAAACGTCTTGCCATAAAAACATCTCTAAGTACACAGGGATCGAGTGATGATTTGATTTGCGTGTTTTGACTGAAACTTTCTGAAAACAGGATCCTGTAGAGACGCTCGCGCAGCGCTGCTCACTAGAGAGTCGCGCGCCGCGCTCGTGTGATGAGCAGATTTTCCAGTTCTTTCTCTCGCTCAGTTTCTATCTGCATCTCATTCGCGCTGACCATCGAGAGCAATCGTCTCCTATTGATTTATATCGACCTGCTTCCCACCTCGAGGACGATAAACCACCGAGCGCGTCGTGAACTGCGTTTTAATGACCCATTTACTGACCGCGCGTGGCGTTCTGGGTGTCTGATCGCGTGCGGGAACATGTTAAAAAAAAGTCGCTTGCACAGATGTCACATCACTCCAGTCTTTTACCATGAGAGGAATGGACATGTGTTGGAAGATTATTGCGACACTGAGCTTGGACTGTTTTAAAGGTTCTCCGTCCTCTTCGCACAGGTACGCCATGTCTCAAAAACTGTGTCAGTATTGCGCATTATTTGTATGAATGTGTTTGCATTCATATGCTGGAATCGCGTTGGCTGTCTGAACAATGGCAGACTATAAATGGGTTGCTATGGCAATACCTGCTCCGAACATCATCTTTACAGAGATTGTACATTGTCACAATGCATGATTTACCCACAACCTAATGCATGGCATGCATGCTGCTTAAACAAAACCGTAATAATCATAGACTAAAATGTTTTGATGATAGTTGTCTTGTCTGGCTGTTTTTGGGCACTTATTTTAGCTTGATCAGGCTGTTAGACTGGCTTAAACTAGACCAACAAACCGTTTTAGGCTGGTCTAAGCTGTTATTAGAGGGTGACTTTAACACTGAAATGATGAATTATCATGATTCATGCGAGGGTCACAACACTACAGGTTACGCAACACTACTGTCCATTGTGAAAATGTTATATTTCTCATAAAATAGGTATAAATGAGACATTTACACACTATGAGTATGAAGCTAAAAAAATAATGCGAAAAACACAGTTTAGATAAAAATAATTATAGCATATGGAAATTATGGGGATCTAAAGTGAGATGTTTTACATTTTATATATCGTGTGTGTGTGTGTGTCAATGTACAATAAATACATTCATACATTTTTATTAAACTTTTTTTTAAATCCAGGTAATTTCATAAAAAAAATTAAATGTAAACATTTTTAAGAATGTTGAATGTTATTTAGAATTTGAAATAAATTAGTTTAATTTAAATACATTTTAATTCAGTGTATTTCCAGACAGTTTTTGATGAAAAATTTCAGATTTTATGTTCATTTCACATTCATTTGTATAGAGCTTTTCACTTTACATATCATTTCAAAGCAGCTTTACAGAAAATGCATGTGTCTACAATTTAATGTGATCTGTTATCAGAGGTGACTGTGTTAAAGTAATGTCCAGAATCCTATCATCATGTATATACAATTAGGCAGAAACAATGAGCTCATTAAAGCAATTATTACAAGTTGTGATCATACTGATTACAAAGTATACAGAAACTTCATCAGTTGTGTGTGTTTCAAGCTATACATTTAGCCTCATGTGCAGTTTCTTGGCATTGCTAGCAGCATGCTAAACCAGCTAAGCTACAAGATTCAAACACTAAAGAGATCTTATCTGTGATTTGTCTTCCCCGTGGTCCCGCAGGTCGTCCACTAAGCTGGGCTCGAGTCAGGCCGCCAGCATGGAGAGCAGTTCTCTGACCGGTAGCCTGTCTCTGGGCTCTGATGTTCCTCACTGCCAGTGCTGTATCACCTACGAGGCCAGGCTGAAGCGTCTCTCCTGTGGACACCTGTACTGCGACCCCTGCTCCGACCAGATCGTCAACCTGGCGTTTGAGGACATCGAAGGCCTGGCTGAATATCCCTGCCCAATGTGCAAAACCCTCCGTCACCTGGGAGGCTTCGTTCCAGCACACAGCTTCCACTGTTCGCCCTTCGAGAGCCAAAAGCAGCAGCTAGTTGAGGCCTGTGGGAAGGACTGTGTCATTTAATGCAGTGGTTCTCAACAGGACCCAGGTTTAACATTGGACATCACGTGGAAACACAAATCTTGTTCCAAAAGATGCAAACAACAAAAGATATTGGAAGCTTTTTCTCCTCTCTTATAAAATTTATAAGCTTGCTTTTCTAACTATATACACTATCTCATTTCAGTATCTCAATTCAGGATGTGACGCGTCAAGTTGAGATCTATTGCTTTAAAGTGACTGGGCTTTATATCAGGGTTCTGTATTCTGAATCAATTATCTGTAACATGAGAATGCATTGTTAAGTGGGGTCGTAAGTGAATTGTTTAATAGGTTTCAAATGCTCTCCAATGCCATAATGGAGGAAAAGTACAAGCATTTTTCTCCATTACTGGTGGAAGTTATTACACAAACTACTGGCTGTTTATAGATAGTGGATTCATTTTGTGTTTTTAATGCCAGATGATTTACAGTGGTGAAGCTTACCTAGTGTGTAACTGTAGGCATAAACAAGTATTTTTGTAATGAGTGCCATTGATGTAAACAATTATTTATTAAGTCATTTCGCAATTCATGAATTTTAAATGGTGTAATGCTTCATGCAAAGTGCTCATGTGGAAAATATCTATATTTTGATAAGATTTGAGTAGCTATGTCAGAACTATGTGGCTCATTTTTGTCATATTTTTAATAACCGTTATTAAGAAAAAACATAAAAAAAATGGAGTTAGGATTTATAAGATGCAATTATTTATCTAAGATGTGCCAATAAAGGTTGGTATAATAGAAATAAGGAATGAATGAAAAATGGCAATATGTAATGATTCGTCCCAGTGGCAGATGCAAGGATGAAAAGCACAAAACAACTGAAATCCGTTTTAAAGGGATAGTTCACCCAAGAATGAAAATTCTGTCAGTTATTCCTCACCCTCATGTTGTTCCAACCCCGTAAGACTTTCGTTCATCTTCGGAACATGAATTAAGATATTTGTGATTAAATCTGAGAGCTGGATCACTCCTCCATAGGCTTCTGAGGGACTGAAACTTGTTCCCCCAAAAAGTTATTAAAGACACCGTAAAAATAGTCCAAGTGACTACAGTGGCTCAATCTTAAGTTTATCAAGCGACGAGAATACTTTTTGTGCGCAAAAAACTAAAATATCGACTTTATTCAACTATTCATTTCCATCTCGGTCGGCCTCGACCGTATCGCTTCTGTGGTGTACCGTACGTCACACGCATCACACCCATGACCAGCGTCGGCCAATAGGGACCCTACGTGTGACGTAGCCCTACTGACGAGGCCAACCAGCCCGTTCTCATCCCAAGGCGTAATATAATGACGCTTTTGCCAAAGCGTCTATATCGAACGCGCATGGTACCCTTTAGCGTCAATATGAGACGCCGAAATATATGGGTCAGAAGGCGCCTCCTAGCGGTCTAACCCTAACCCTACACCATACCTAAACCTACCCATCTCTCTGCGTGTTATATTGACGCTAAAGGGTTCCATGCGCGTTCGATATAGACGCTTTGTCAAAGTGTCAGAATATTACGCCAAGGCGTAATATAATGACGCTTTTGCCAAAGCGTCAATATCGAACGCGCATGGTACCCTTTAGCGTCAATAGGCCAACAGAGATGGAAATGAATAGTTGAAATAAAGTCGTTATTTTTGTTTGTTTTTGCGCACAAAAAGTATTCTCGTCGCTTGATAAACTGAAGATTGAGCCACTGTAGTCACTTGGACTATTTTAACGATGTCTTTAACAACTTTCAATCCCTCAGAGGCCTATGGAGGAGTGATCCAGCTCTCAGATTTAATCAAAAATATCTTAATTCGTGTTCCGAAGATGAACGAAAGTATTACGGGGTTGGAACAACATGAGGGTGAGTAATTACTGACATAATTTAAATTTTTTCAGTGAACTAACCCTAAGGCACAAGCATTGGATCATTTCATTAAATGTAAGCAATTCTTGTGCCATCAAATAAAACTTTTGCTCAAATTCAGTCTTGTGAATTATGTTGATGCAATATATTTCAAGTCCACTTCTGCTGAAACTCTTAAATCACGGATGTGCGAGTGAAACAACAGGGTGAAATCTGAACACGGTGCCTTAATGTTACCAGCACCTTTTCCCCACAGGGGAAATAAAAGTAGGACACAAACCTCTGGAGCTTCTCTCAATTTTGGAACGCCACTGTTTTCAGTGGTGTAACGCTTCTTCAGTATAAAGTCTTGCAAAGACAGATCTGTCCTGAGGTGCGCGAGGTCTTTCCATCAAACCTAAAAGGAAAAGTTATCCTAAAAATGCCAATGGTCACATTCATGTATTTCCAAAATGCGGTTATTTTTCCCTTAAAACACAAAATAATTTAAAAGAAAAAACAACAGTGCTGGGATGAGTAACTTAAATAATGACACTTTTCTATTTTTGAGTGAACTTTTAAGAGAATGATGAGCAGTTCCAAACACTGATTTGTAGAAAATCCATCAATCTTACAAAAGAAATAATGCAAATAAACCACAGGAAATAATAATAAAAAAAAACATGTTGGAGAAGTCCTGGAAATCCACAGTTTTTCAAAATGGTGTATTTTCAAAGTGTGTATTGTGCAGAAGATAAAAATATAAAAATGAGAATATAAAATGTCCTTCAACACGAGCATGTGACTTTTTTGCCCTCCCTTTATACATGAATTGAGTTACTCTCATGACCAAATGATTATAAAAACACATCAGCGTACATTCATGAAGTAACACTTGTATAAATAGTGTTTGAAATGTCAACCATGTTGCATCTAGTGTCCATTTCTTTCCTATTTTGTATGAATACTTAATAAAATACAAAAATACATAACACACTACAGCATTGTGCCTTGCTTGTGAATGTTGAGGCAATACAGCATTTTGTTTCTGTCCAAATGCTTCATTGGCCGTCAACACTGAGGCTGAAGATTATTTTGTGTCCATCTTGTGGCCGTTCAGGGAACCGCCAAACCTCCTTTGTTATATTATTAGCATGATAGCAGCCATTTTCCCGCTTTTTGGGTTGAGGAAACAAATCACAATTTTTCTACCGTACCATGAACTACTGCTACATACTACTACTTCAAGCTAGATCTTTCTTGACCCACACAGTTACAGTATCAGATCAATATTTTGGCATGAACCTGACACAACATGCAAACATGTTTAATATCACTATCTACTTCCGTTTTTCACTTTTATCTAAAGGAAAAGTTAATGCAATAAAAGAGAAAATTCCTTCATTAAATGGTTAAAACAATGCGAGTATATGAAAGACGCTTAATTTTTTTCAGTAAACTATTCTTTTAAAACACTGGCCAAAACGTAATTTAGTTGAATCTTTTTTTCTCAAAACACAGTAGAGGAAGAATTTCACGTCATAAATTACTGATGCTTTTTTGCTAGGCGTTGTTATATTATAATTTTTTGCTAAATATTAAATAGCTGCACATGCAAACGTGTCATTTTTCAAATGCACATACACTACCATTCAAAAGTTTGAGGTCAGTAATGTAATAATAATAAGTGAATATTTTTATTCAGCAAGGATGCATTAAATTGAAATGACAGTAAAGACATTTATGATGTTACAAAAGATTTCTGTTTCAAATAAATGCTGTTTGTTGGAACTATCTATTCGTCAAATAAATATTTATTGAGCAGCAAATCATCATATTAGAATGATTTCTGAAGGATCATGTGACACTGAAGACTGGAATAATGATGCTGAAAATTCTGCTTTGCAGCACAAGGAATAAATTATATTTTAAAATATATTACAAAAGAAAACCGTTATTTTGGATAGTAATAATTTTTCACAATATTACTGTATTTTTGATCAAATAAATGCAGTGTTGGTGAGCAGAAGATACTTCTTTCAAAAACATGAATAAACCTTAATGACCCCAAACTTTTGACCGGTAGGGTAAATTTCATGTTTCTGTTTGTACCGTATTATATCGCTTTAGTAACACAAACACCAGAGGGTGCCGTTTCCTCCCGTCCTGCAGATCAGTGTGTGTTTCCTGGGCGTTTGGGAAGTTTGGCACTAGGGGAGGGAATGTGACGCTGCCCTGACTGCGGCTCTTGTTGGTGTCCGAATAGAAACGTGTGCTTGCTGTTGTTCCTCGGTGCAGGCCTGGGCAGGTCGGGTGCCGTCCGCTGGGCTCTGAGCGGGACGGAGGAGTGGGACACACCTCTGCTGGGGGACGCCTGTTGTTGAGACGTTCTAGAGGAAGAGGAGAAGAGGAAGGTCCCATTGTTGGCATTCTGGTTGAGGTTGGACTCCAGTCGGCGCGGCTCCTGCTGTTTGGTCTGGTTTTCGGGACGTGTGTTAGAAGCCTGAGCCAGTTTCTCTCGCAGCTGCTGCACTTCCCAGGAGAGCTGATCTAAAGGATGCTGACTGCAGGAAGACGCGGGGTGTGAGAAAGCCTGCAGGAGGAGGAGAGAGACAGATGTTACAAAAACTCACTCAATCACAATACTTTAACAACCTGAGTATCAATCTGTCAGTCCGTCCATCCGTCTGTCTGTCTGTCTATACGTCTGTCTGTCTGTCTGTCTATACGTCTGTCTGTCTGTCTGTCTGTACGTCTGTCTGTCTATATACATCTGTCTGTCTGTCTATCTATCTATACGTCTGTCTGTCTGTCTATACGTCTGTCTGTCTGTCTATCTATACGTCTGTCTGTCTGTCTGTCTGTACGTCTGTCTGTCTATATACATCTGTCTGTCTGTCTATACATCTATCTATACGTCTGTCTATACGTCTATCTTTCTGTCTATCTATACATCTGTCTGTCTGTATATCTGTCTGTCTATCTATACATCTGTCTGTCTGTCTATACATCTATCTATACATCTGTCTGTCTGTCTATCTATCTATACGTCTGTCTGTCTGTCTATCTATACGTCTGTCTGTCTGTCTGTCTATACGTCTGTCTGTCTGTCTGTACGTCTGTCTGTCTATATACATCTGTCTGTCTGTCTATCTATCTATACGTCTGTCTGTCTGTCTATATCTATCTATACGTCTGTCTATACGTCTATCTTTCTGTCTATCTATACATCTGTCTGTCTGTATATCTGTCTGTCTATCTATACATCTGTCTGTCTGTCTATACGTCTATCTGTCTATCTATACATCTGTCTGTCTGTCTTTCTATATATCTGTCTGTCTGTCTATCTCTACTATCTATCTATCTGTCTGTTTCTATCTATCTATCTGTCTGTCCGTCCGTGCGTCCGTCCGTCTATCTATCTCTGTCTGTCTATCTATACATCTATCTATCTATCTATCTATCTATCTATCTATCTATCTATCTATCGTCTGTCTGCCTATTTCTATCTATCTATCTATCTATCTATATATATACACATATATACATACACACACACACACGTCTATCCATCCATCCATCCATCCATCCATCCATCCATCCATCTTTGTATCTATCCATCTGTCTGTCTGTCATCCACATATTAAATTTATATAAATTTTAAATCAGCTACTATCACCCCCAAGAAGTGTCTGGCATGATGTGGCTCTAGATATAATGCACAAACAGGTGATCGCTAGCTAAGTTCAAAGAGTTTTGTCTGCATCCAAAAACTGCAAATAATTTGTTACGTTAAATTAAAAAGCCACCGTGGCCTCCCAAATAGATACAACTAATTCCCTGAATTAATGAGAAAAACACAGCTTTTGCTTTTCTTTTTCCACTGTATTTTGATTATTTGCGTGTATTAAAATAACGTTGTCTGGTCCCATCCAGAAAATGAACACCGTGACAGTGTACCTGAGCGTGTAGCGCGCCCCGTAAATAGCAGCTCCTCCACACTCTCACACAGGGCCCTAAGAGCAGGGGCAGCAGGGGCTCGTACGGGTCGTGGAGGGTTGTGCTGTTCTCCGAGGCTTCAGAGAGAGAACAGGCTCTGATGAGACGTTCCAGTCCAGACACACTCTCTGAGGAAGGAGCCCTGCGGTGGCTCTTCCAGTAAGAGCCGGAGGTCCCGCTCCTCCAGGGGAGCAGGTTGGAGGGATGGGAGAATGTGCTACGGGACAGCAGGAACACAGAACCTGGCAGTCCGTCATTGTGCTGGGAGAGAAAGAGCAACAGCATTAACACTCTCTTTAACAGGCTAATGAAGTGGTACACTCAGGTGACAGCCCAATTAGAAAAATGACCCAATTTTGCCGCTGGTTTATTAGTTGGCCTCCTTTTTAAAGAACCTCCCTTTTGATTTCCAGCCATCTAGGACAGCCCAGAAAACATGAATCAATGATCATTAACTTGACAAGCAAAGCTTATTATGTGATCATTAATTTCTCTGTCCTGTACTGTCTTGTCTATTCCCTATTCAACATTGTTCCTCTTTGTAAAGGAAGGGGGAAGACAGTAATCATATCTGATGCTTTTACAGTGCACTTATTACAGGGACAATCCCTCTGGAAAAACCTGAGATTAAAGGAATAATTCTAACTGAATATGAAAAGTCTGTCATCGTTAAGTCTAATCACCTTTATTTTTTACAGTGATCATGTCGTTCTCACCCTGTTTTATAATCTATTATTGTATTCTGGGAAACAGTGGATGGTGATTTGTACACTACCATTCAAATGTTTGGGGTCATTAAGGTTTTCTGAAAGTCTTTTATGCTCACCAACGCTGCATTTATTTGATGAAAAATACAGTAAGAACAGTTTAAAATAACTTCTATTAGAATATTTTTTCAAATATAATTGATTCCGGTGATCAAAGCTGAATTTTCAGCATCATTACTCCAGTCTTCAGTGTCACATGATCCTTTACAATATCAGAAAACAGAAATCATTCCAATATGCTGATTTGCTGCTCAAGAAACATTTATTATTATTATTACAAGATTATTATTATTATATAGCCCAGACCTTTAATTATCCCTTTGCAACAACATCCCTATTCCTATACAGGAGGAATATATCATTGCTGAAATGCGACCGTTAACGTCGTCCTCACGGCAGATAACTCTTACCCAGCCGCGGTCCAGGTTGGTGTTGAGGTTTCCGTTGAGGACGGGTGGAGGACAGGCAGGCTGGGACACGGGTTGGGTGAAGCGGACGCGTCTCTGGCTGCTGTACTGCAGGGCCCAGTCCCACACCGGGGGGAAAGGTGGGTCAACCGGCTCCTCCGGGCCGCCCATGGGCAAATCCCTCAGGCCGTTTACTGGGGTGTAGCTCTGGGGAAGATGCTGCAGGGAAAACGCAATAGAAAACTTAACGATCAAAAGGGCATCTAATAAACAAAAATAGTTAGGCTTTACTGTAGCAACTCTTTATAAACTGTTTTCTAACAGATAGTTCAGTCTTTGCATCACTCCACGTTTTCTTTCTTTCTCTCAAATTATAAAATAATAACTTTGATAAATACTGCATGTCCATTTATTTACACTACTGTTCAAAAGTTTGGGGTTGGTGAGATCTCATATGCTCACCACAGCTGTGTTTATTTGATCAAAAATACATTAAAACCAGTAATATTGTGAAAATCCAAAATAACTTTTTCTATTTGAATACATTTTAAAATGTAATTTATTCCTGTGATCAAAGCTGAATTTTCAGCATCATTACTCCAGTCTTCAGTGTCACATGATCCTTCAGAAATCATTCTAATATTTTGATTTGCTGCTCAAGAAACATTTATTGTTATTATCAATGTTAAGAAAAAGTTGTGCTGCTCAATATTTTTGTGGAAATTTTCTGAATTCTTTGATGAATAGAAAGTTCCAAAGAACAGCATTTATTTGAAATAGAAATCTTTTGCAATGTTATACGTTATCCCTTTCTAAATAAAGTATTCATTTCATTCATAAAAACACATACTACATGGTAAGTAGCCATGCAAAAAGAGGATAATGTACAAACGTATGATGCCTTATTGTAAAATCAACACCTTAAGGGTGATACAAGGCACAACAAGCAAAGATATTGCTGCATTTAATAGCTCTAATGCAGGTTTCAACTTTTCTAGGCGTGCTGTGAAACTATCTGCGTGGGTACCTGTGACCGGCGACATCTCTCCCTCTGACTGTTGGCCAGGAGGCTGCTGAAGAGAGGGAGATGCACGCTGTCATGCAGAGCCAGCAGGTAGTCTTCAGTGAGCTGGAAGCGTGCGGGATACTGCGCCCACAGCTGCCACACACAGTCCAGGAACAGCAGGAACACGGGCGCCTGCCGGAGCCCAAAGGTACAGCATTAAAAACACATTTACAACAGAGCTCAATTCAAACTGAAATTGAAATATCATGAGCATTTATTTCAGAAATGACAAAAGGTTCAGCTAAAACAGCCCATTTAAGCATCATATATGCTCACAACCTCAACATCACTGGAACACTTTACAATAAGGTTCATTAGTTAACATTAGTTAATGTATTAACATACCTGAACTAACAACGAGCAATACATTTATTACAGTGTTTATTAATCTTTGTTAACGTTAGTTCATAAATATTCAGCTGTTTATTGTTTGTTCTTGTTAGTTCACAGTGCATTATCTAATGCTGACAAATACAACATTTGATTTTAATAACGTATTAGTAAATGTTGAAGTTAATATCAACTAAGATTAATCAATTCTGTAGAAGTTGTAGGATCGAAAATAATCCAAGATATCTGAAATGAACAAAGACATTTGCTTTACTGGTTTCCACCCCCTCTTTCTACCACAAGGACCATTTGGAGTCCCTGACGGCACAGAGCGGCTGACAGTGATCAAGGCCTGTAGGCCAAGACGTGTGTACTTTGAAGGTCTATGAATTGTCACATCTTTAGTTGTATTTATCTGATTGGTCAGTTTGAACATCTCACATTTGGGTCAGGGAAAGGATAAAAGAAACTGTTGCTCTGTCTCTTTTAATGCTCTGGCTCTCTTTGATTCTCTGGGTCCCTTTCATGGGGCTCTCTCTCTTTACCTTTCAACCAATCACCGACAGGGGCGGGTGTCGTGAGGTTTAAGCTCGTGCACGGCTGGACAGAGCAACCCTGTCGGTGATTGGTTGAAACACTGTTTATTTTGGTTTTGAGTGGTGGTTGTCCCATTTGTTTTTGTGTGCAGATCTCAGAGCCTAGCCTGCCTACAGAGACGCGTTTTTTGGACGGCATGCTTATGGGGCGGCAGCTAGCGGATCGTTATGAAAGATTAGACATTTATTTTTGGGCCTGAAATCACTGATACAACCTTTAATGGTTGAGGTTTGCTATTGGTGGATCTCATGTGAGTGACAGGTTGCCCCGCCCTCGTGTCAGTAAACACGTCATCAGAGGAGAGTGCATAAGAGACTTTTTCCAAAAACATTTTAAAAATATGATCAACAAATTTTTTGGGTAATCTCGCACTGTTATAAGAATAGTCTGAATGTATGTGGGCAGATCACTAGGTTTCAGAACAGAACTTGTTTTATTTCTCTCTTTCTTCTACCTCCTCTTTATCACTTTCACGGTGGCAGTTGATCCGGCTGAGGAATTTGTGTCCGGCCGTGATCCATTCTTTCTGAACCAGGCTCTGGAATCCAGCCACAGTCCTGCAGTGAGGGTCACACATCACCTGCACCAGACTGCACACCACACAGTTCACGTCTCGATCCTCCGGCTCTGACGGGAAACAGAGCGAAAACCAACACATCATCTGATGATCTGCAATTCACTCCAGCTTTACACCTAAAATTGGAACAGTGGATGAGGGGGTTTCATCGCCCTCTCGTGGAGGTTTCTCAGTGTCTCTGCTCAGCACACATGTGGTGAACAGGCTTTTACAGTGATAGATGGGTGGGACAGCCTCATCTGAGAAACTCATTCCTGAAGTTATTCACTGGTTGTTAAGAAACACAGAATATTGATGTTTATTGGAGGGCGGCTGCGGGTCACGTGGAGAAAAACAAACGATTTAGAGGACTGTAAAATGAAATGAGAATTTAAAGAATTGAAGGGCACTGCCAGATGTCGCTGTTTGTTGATTTATGGGTTAGGAAAAAGAATAAATCACAACTGTGTGGTATGCTTTAACTTCTGCTAAGAGTGTGTCGTTAAAAAGAGATGAAATCCTATCGTTACAAACTGCAATCTCACTTTGTTTGAGATATGATTTCTAAAGGTTTTTAGAAATGCACTTAGGGGTCAGATTTCAAGTAGCATCAAAACTGGCTTTGAAAAAATGTGCAATTGAGTGCATTATGAAAAAAGACTGATTGATTTTAGACAGTAGTACATTTGCTAGTATACTCAAATTAGCGTTGAGTGTTGAAACTTGCGGTTATTGTAAGGGACGTGGTATTTCCCAAACAAGTAGACCAATCACAACACACCAGTCCAGCCAACCAATCATAGCTTCATAGAGACAGGAACTAAACAGAGTGTTACTGACAGACTGGGAAGAGAGGTACTGCAACAATGGAGAATATGTAAAATATGTGAAAAATAATGTGTTTTGAACATTCAATGAAAACCTATTCTAGTATAGCCCAAAAACAAAATCAAGATTTTGAGAAAAAGGGCATAATATGACACTTTTAAACAGTAGTGCACACTCGAAGGCTATATTTTTTTCAGCACAAATTGGATTTTGCTGTATGCGTGTGAACAGTATAAAGACACACATGAGTCATTGTATGCTAGTGGGGTGCAAAGTTCAGAGTCAGGTCAGATGGCCGTTAATGATCAGTGTGACTAACCTTGGAGAACAACAGTCATGTGACCTCCTCTGAGCAAACAAGCGACCTCTGCAGCTTTCCTCAGACAGCACCTGTGGAGACACAATCACATCAAACACAGCTGAGTAAAGCATACAGACAGCGTGATACACTGATAAAGGCAACATCAACTGCATTGCACTGGAAAGTTCAAATTTAGTGCATTGCATTGTGGGATGCAGTAGTATGCTCTTTTACATACTGCACATTTTAGCAAATGCAGTGTAGGTCTTCCAGGTATTTTATGCATAGACAAGCTTCACAAGACGCATGTCCATAGTATACATACTATATAGTGCAGAAAAAGTGATAGTGGTATGCTAGTGAGAAAAACCCCTGTCATGAATAGATGAGAGAACATTTCTTCATGATGCACCCAAAGTGTGATATGGTTTCAATTTCTAAACATGCACATACATATATACCTGGTATAGTCGAGCCAGCGAGTGCTTTCAAGTGTGGAGAGCCACTTGTCATCAGGTACCGATACTGATGATGAAATATCTGGGGGCAGAGAGAAAAAATACATTTTATTGACCGACACATTGTAAAACTTACCAACAACAATACTGGTCAATGGCTAATATAAATATACAATATATATATATATATATATATATATATATATATATATATATATATATATATAAATAAGTGTGGCTAATAAATAAATAACACATACATGCATACATACATATATACACACACACACACATATACATATATATATATACACATATACATTTTAATTACAGCAAACAACACGTACATAAAGTTGCTGAAATTAAATGAAACACTTATTTACCATACATTAGGAATTGAAAACTAACGAAAAACAAATGACAAAACATTTGGCAAAAAAATAAACTCAAGTGGAAACTACAATCTCTGAACATTTTGCAGTCTTTCTTGCACAGTCTATGCCGATAACCTTACAATCCATGTCAATATCAGTCTATCACACCTTCTACTCTGAACCAGTTGGAATTTTCCAGCATTCTATGGTATCATGCAACTGACAATGCAAAAATGCCGCGCACTCCAGAAAAATGTAGAGAAACAAAAGTGTGTGTTGGGATTGGGCGAGCTGCTCTTTGAACTCGCACCACTATGAAGAATGCTGCAGGCCAGTGTGGGTTCAACCACAGAAGGAATGTGAAGCCAGACAAGACAATACGACTGCATCTCTGTAAGACTAAAATTGATCTTTTCAAACAATAGAAGCTCTTGACCTTTGTACACAAAATCTTCAGATCCCCACCCAGGTCTCCCAGTCTCATAACAGCTGTTGCGCAAAGTCACAACATTTAACCACAAATGACGAAAGACATTTTAGAAAAAGTAAATAAATCTCAGTTTGGAACAACATAGTGACTAAATGAAGGAATTTTCACACTGGGCTGAATTATTCCTGAATTATTTCTTTAAAAGAGGCCATATTATGCCCTTTTACAAAGTCTTGATTTTGTTTTTGTGGTCTGCTAGAATAAGTTTTAATGCTTGAATGTTCAAAATACATTATTTTTCACATATTTGACACTGTTGCAGGTCCTCTCTTCCCAGTCTGTCAGTAATGCTCCGTTTAGTTCCTTCCTGTCTCTATGTAGTCCCTCCTTAAGAAAAGCGCAATGTGCTCCGATTGGTCGGCTGGACCAGTGTGTTGTGATTGGTCAATCGCCTCAAGCGTGTTCACGCCCCTTACCATAACCACGAGTTTCAACACACTACTAACTAACTCAACCACGCCTCGTCCCTTTTTTTGTGTATGCCTAATTTAAATGAGGAATATTATGACATGTTCTTTCCCGGAGGAAAACTCAAGACTAGAGTGACGCTGATATTGAGAATAACTCCCTTTGGAGTGGCTTTGTGACATTGCAGACCTTTTTTCATGCTTAAACAGCAACATTACAGACTAAAGAAAGTTGAACATGTAAAATAAACCATAATATGACCTCTTTAAAATAGGATGCTGATGTGCTGTTGCACCCATCAAGCTTGCCTGGCCAAGTTGGAAAAACAACAACCAGCATAAACCAGTCTGGAAATTTAAGATGGCCTTTGCACCAGGGTTTCATCAGTTCATCAAAAATCAACTAAAAGTACTGACCGCCCAGACAAAGAGTCCGGAGTCTCGTGTGGGCCAGCTGGATATCTGCAGGTGATGGCATTTCCTCTCCCAGATCCACAATCACACACAGCTGCTGACCGCCGAAGAGCACCGACTCCAGGTTCCTGAGGGTCACAGACAAGAGCTCTGTTCAGCGATGGATGCTTGACTGCTGCTAAGGGATGTCTAAGTTATCTAGAAATTATGAAAAACCTGATGTCATCCTTCTCATGGTAGATGTTATTTTGGAAGCTGGACATTCGTAGTAAGTCGCTGCCACGTGGATGTCGCCAGCACCATCGCTGAGGGGAGCGATAATTCACAATGATTTATTATAAATGATAAAACATGCTTCAATATATATATATATATATATAAAAAATAAAAAATTTGACATTCAGTAGACCAAACGGTCTCATATTAAACAGCTCACTCTGAAGATGAATATAATCGCACACAGCGCTATCGTATTACTTCATAAGACTTAAAGGAATAGTTCACCCAAAAATAACCCCTTGTGTACATGAATTTCTTCTTTCAGCCGAACACATAATATCCTGGCTCTTCACAGCTTTGTAATGTCATTGAATAGCATCCAAGTTTTTGAAGCTCTAAAAAGTGCATCCATCCATCATAAAAGTAATCCATGTATTACTCCAGTGGGTTAATAAATGCCTTCTGAAGCCGTACGTGCGTTCATGAGAGAGTCGAGTTCTGGTGAAAGGGTGACCTCTGACCCGAAGTATGACGTTCTTCAAACATTCCCTTTTTTCCATAGAAAAAATAGCATGCACTTTGGGAACAACATGAGGATAGGTACATGACGACAATTTAAATTTTTGGATAAACTATTACTTTAAGGACAACATGAAACATCATTCACAAGACTTTACTGTTGCAATGTGACACAATTTAAGTGAAACAATGTTCTGTGAGAAATGCTGGGAAGGAACTGATTTTATCCTTGTGTTTGTATAATTTTGCCTTGCTCTGCAGCCTTGGTAGAAAGTATTTACATTTTGATTATGATAACAATACAAAGTATTCTGAAAACAAAAGTTAGGAACATTCCATTTTGGAACATTCGTCGAATACGTAAATAGTGATTTTATCCTTATACCATGTCATATTTCATTTCATGTTGTGTTTAAAAGGGTTGGTGTTTTGTAAAGGCATGTCAGAATGAACTCACTGGGATGCGTCCCTCATTGAAGTGGGCAAATGTTTTCTTGAGCTCTGTGTCTAGGACCCTCTGAGGAACCACATTGAATCTGGGCAGACTACAAGAACACACAAGGAAAAAAGTGTTAACAGTTTCCACATGCGATTATGATTGGATATGCTTGTGAAACCATGATATTATGTGGTGAGCTCACTGTACTTGCAGTCACAAATAGATGTAGACTTAGGTTTCTACACTAGAAGATACTAGATCTTTAAAAATGTTTCTAAAGAAGTCTCATCAGGACTGCCTTTATCTGGACAAAAACATTACAAGTTGTGAAATAATACTACAATTTAAAATAACTGTTGTCTATCTAAATATATTTTAAAATGTAATGTATTTCTGCTGAATTTTCAGGATCATTACTCCAGTCTTCAGTGTCACATGATCCTTCAGAAATCATTCTAATATGCTGATTTTCTGCTTAAGAAACATTTCTTATTATTATCAGTGCTGAAAACAGTTGTTTGAGTTTGTTTCAGGATTTAATAAATAGAAAGTTCAAAAGAACAGCATCAATTTGAAATAGAAATCTTTTGTAACACTATAAATGTCTTTACATAAATGCTCAATAAAAAGTATTAATTTCTTTAAAAGAAATAAATGACCCCAAACTTCAACTTAAAAGTGTATATAACGCATTTGGATAGGCATGCAACATGCAACTATAGTACCCAGTAATAATACACACCCTACAAAGCTAAATTAAACCATCAAAATATGAGGAAAATATTTTTTAAATAGGAGGAAAGAACAAAACACTAAACTTGGTTAGGGTATTTATCTGACCAAATTATTTGGCAAAAAAGGGTATAAGTTTATTTCATTTACAAATAAAACAATTGACTCCAGGGACAACTACGCAATATGTGTACAAAATCATTATCACATTTTCATAATTAATAAAGTAGGGTCACTTTTGGCCCATATGGTACATGTAGCTGTTATATAACTTTACTACTTTGCATATAAAATGCATGTTATTTTTAAATGTTAACTATTATTATTTAGCTTTTTCCATCCAATTTGTGTAAATTGCCTTTATCTGCATACTACAAAAATGTGAGGAGAACACACCAAAGGCTGTTCATCAGAGAGTATGTGTGAGAGCAGCATTTCACAGTAACCCGTTACGGTACACAGAACATCAGTCGTGTCTGAAAAGTGGAAAAACACCCTAATGTCAAAACTAAACTGAGCACAGGAGGTCTGTAAGTGGATCTCTACCTGGTGGACATCTCAAAGCGGTCATTGACAGAGCTGACCCTCCAGCCCGTGGCACCTGTCCTCTCCAGCTCCTGCTCCCAACCCAACAAACTCTCGAACCAGTTCATGCTAGGGTCACGCCGCCTGTTGCTTAGAAACTGCTTCATTTCTACAGACAGCATAGAGAGGCATTAAACGTTTGGATTGGTTACAAGATCCGGATTATGGGCGAAACCTCCCGAGAGCTGCAAACTCAATTTGCTTTCTGGAGAGCAAGTGGACTGGTGCAATGAACATGAACTGACTACAAACAAACCTTGACAAGGTTGAAAAAGGGCTAGAAGGTGACCCGTTTCAGATTACTTTCCATTATTCATCTGGTTGACGGTCACTTTCCTTCTCAGAGATGTGGCTTGGCTCACATTTCCTTCTATGATTCGCTTAAATATCAAATATGAGTGGGACACACAGCTGGGACTGGGCGAAAACTATTATATTTTTAAATTATTCAGCTTTTTGAAAACATATATATTCACAATATTTATGTATTTGCTCTGAAATTTTCAGCCATTATAGCAAAGTAGATTCATAATGTTTCATGCAATACAATAATATATTTAGTTAAAAATAATCAAAGAATGTTTTCCACACTGATTTCCACTAGATAAGAAAAAAAAATCTGTGTAATAATACTTAGTAAATAACATGTAGCTCATTATTGCTGTTTATTTTTCATATACTTTTATTAATAAAATTTTGCTCACTCCTATAATACAGATCTGAAACTAATTTCCTCACTTGCTGATGCTTCAAAACCTGACAAAAACTACTGAAATGAACAAGAAATTCCTACATATTTGAGCAGTTTTACTATCAATTTATAAGTCGAAGACATCTGTAAATGAGCACATCATTTGAAATTACTATGTAATGTAAAAAGTGTAAAATGTAAAAAGATCATATTCACATTGTCTTCTAATTATTATCTTTGCAAAAACCCTCAGGGAACGTACTGCAGATAAGCAAAATTATATTGATAACTATCTATAAACACAGGATTTTCTCTCCTTGTGCGCTTTTATCTGTTGTGCCATAGTGGCTGTTTGCACTGATTATTAATAACTCACCAATACTACCCAACGCAGCATTTTGGAAGGAGATGATGGTCCCAGGTTTCAGTGGCTGGTAGGTCTTAGCAATGGTATACGTAATCTGAAAGCAAGTTAAAGTATTGTGGCAGTCATTAGTTTGTTGACCAACTATAAGGCTTGAAACATACTCTACGCAAGTATGCACAGTAAACTCAAACACTAAGGTTAGCAGTTGGGATGGTTATCATGGCCCTGGTGGTAGATGCTGTAACCGACAACAACTTGGTTAAAAAAGTTGTATCATTCAAAAGTTTGGGGCCATTAAGAATGAACACTTTTATTCAGCAAGGATGCATTAAATTGATAAAAAGTGACAGTGAACCATTTATAATGTTCTACGATCAAATAAATGTTGTTCTTTCGAACGTTCTATTCATCAAAGAATCCTGAAAAAAAAAATTTCACAGTTTCCACAAAAACATTAAGCAGCAACTGTTTTTAACATTGATAATAATAAGAAATGTTTCCTGAGCATCAAATCAGCATATTAGAATGATTTCATTATAATGTGACACTGAAGACTGGAGTAATGATGCTGAAAATTCAGCTTTGATCACAGAAATAAATGACATTTTATATATTAAAATAGAAAACAGTTATTTTGAATTGTAATAATGTTTCTCAATATTACTGTTTTTACTGTATTTTTTTAACCAAATTATAGCAGCCTTGGTGAGCATAAGAGACTAGGCTACTTAAATTTTTTTTAAAAATGAATCGTACCGACCCCAAACATTTTTAACAGTAGTGTATGTCGAGTTTTTCTTATTTGAGGACAAACCTCCACAGCTTGAGTATCAGGAGTGAGTCTGTCGAACAGGAAGCAGAGAACGCGCAGGTCTCGGCAGTACAACACCAGCTCCTCCGGGGTGAACTTCAGAGAGCAGGTAGGGGTCACGAGCTTGGTGCGCGACGGTCCCACTACAACAGACATTTGTCTGTAAGTAAGACCTTTTTTTGTAGAAAAGCACACAGAAAATGTCCCTACCTCACATAATTAGCTCACAGTCCTATCTATTTACTGCGTTACTTTATCTGTATATGATTTAGAACGAGCCGAAATCTGTGAGAAATATAACAACCCGAAGACAAAATAACTTATGTTGGAGCAATCTATCTATCTGTAAAGATTGCCTCACCTGCCACAACTTTGTCAATAGAGGCGAGAGCTACGTCATGATCTCCTAGCAGCACGGGATCTGCATTATCCTAGGAGAAAACAAGGAGAAAAAGAAGATCAAGATAAATATGTCTGCAGAGGATGTAACACTAGACTGCCAGAGACTTCATAAACGGCAAAAAGCACTTAACAGGTCACAGTAAAGAAAAAACAAAAGGTGTTCTCATTTTGGAAACATCTCAGCAATCTGTGGCACTCACGTCAGGTTTCTGGCTGTCCTGAGGCACGAAGGCTACTCTGAAATGAGTGCAGAACAGAGTCCCAGACAGCCAGCCTCCTCCTTCCTTAGCCGACAGCTTCTTCCTCACCAGGACGGCCCGCTGCAACACACACTCTCCTGAAGACCAACACACAATCACACCCATGAGGAAAACTGTTAGCTTGGAGTCATCTATATTGCTTCAAGTTTACTATAGGAACAGGGAAACGTGTGACTAAAATGTGGAAATAAAATTACACAAACATCTGGTTTTTAATTCAAAGACAATCTTCAAAAGCTCTGTAGGCCACATAAAGGATATGTGGCATTTCAAAAACAGTTTGAGGGAAATTATGAGTCTGTTGACATAAAACTCACACAATAATAAAAAATAAGACTAAGTGTAACGCTGGTAGAGCCTCTGAAAGCCGCCGAGTCAGGCATGAACACGCTCTCAACACTTGAAATGAGTCGGGTTGCTCTTATTGCTCTTGCGGTCACTTTGCAAAGGCGAATTCCTTAATTTTATGACTCTCAAGGGTGCGTTGGAGCTCATTCCTGAGGCATCATGGGCGCAGATGTCAGAGAGATCAGGACGGAAGCAGAGAGATCGGACTGTCACGGTGATTACTCGACTATTAGAAAAACAGAGCGCTTAGGATGCTGAAAATGCATTAAAAATAACAACAATGAAACAGTTATAAGCCTTGAGGAATTTAACTAAATCTAAAACTATATAAAAAATGGCCACATCAATTTTGAAATTACTGAAATATATAATGTTGAAATATACACTAGCTATATGGAAAATATTTAAAAGAAAATGTAAAAATAATAAAAATGCCAAAAATCACAACAAAATGGCTAAAACGGAACTAAAATTGTAAAAAATAAAATATAGAATAAAAGGTCATTTAAATAGTATTATACATTATAGTATACAATATGTATGTTTTTTTTTTATTTTCAATCATAATGAATAACACTAATTAATTATTTCAGATTTGCTACTGTGCTCATTTTTAACCACACATGCTTTTTTCATTTGTTTTGCATTCCCCTTCACTTTCAGGCAAGAGTAGCGTGTGCTACCACAGCACTGCTGATCATACCTCTCAGATTCACTCTGAGTTTGATTTCTTTTTCAAGGTTAAGGCTACCATATGACATCACGTGAATGAGGAACCATTAAGCATGGCCACATTTCACATTCCCAGTTATAAAAGAACAAACATCTATCTTATGATTTCAAAAGCTTTTACTTAAAACATTGTCGGCAAGCTTTACCAGTAGATCAAGTAAGACCTTTTTTGTTATAGAAAAGCACACAGAAAATGTCCCTACCTTACCGTCCTGGGCTCTTAAACAGCAATAAAATTAAATAAAAAAATAAAGTAAAACCTAAATAATAAAAATAAATAAATAATAAATGAAAAAAGTTCAAGATTAATACATTTACAAATAAAAATAAATAAATAATAAATAGAAATAAAATAAACTAATATGTAAAAAAAAAAGTAAATATTTTTTTAAATAAATAAATAAAAGTAATACATTAAATGGGTAGACAATACTACAAATAAATAAGTAATAAACTAAAAATAAATAAGTAATATATTAATAAATAAACTAATACAAATTAAAATACAATTTTTATATTAAATATGTGCATGTAAAAAATAAAGAATAAATAAATACATTCATTAAAATAAATAAATAAATAATAATTCAATAAATAATTAAGTAAATACATACGTGGTATGCTAATAGTTTAGCCAACAAAACTTCTCACTGCTAGAACTCAGAACTTACTGGAGTTTTGTCCCAGTTACAGGAATAAACCACAAAAGTCAAATAAAAAAAAATACCCTAACGCAGCTAAATAATACCATCTGCTGCAGAAACTGCCAAAAAACTAATTCCTTTCTTTGCACCCACCCTACAACACACATAAGAACATACTAACTCTACACAACAATTAAACAGTATCTCATGGGGTATGTTTAAAATTCCATACTACAATACTACGCATACTATTTTTACAATATGCAGTGTGTACAAAGTTATTTTCTGTATCCATCTGCCTAAATGAGCAGTACAACCAGAACACTCCAAAAAAAAAAATTTGCATCACAGAATGCAGTGCAGTTAGTAGAAAAAGTGCAAAATACTCATTTTGATTCTGAGATGCTATAACTGGATGCCATTCTCTAAATGAAACATAAGGTCATGTTACAACATTGCAGCGTACTACGTTTGAATAATGTATCATGGCATTACATACATATCTGCAGTCCACAGTATATACAGTATAATCTACTCTTTCAAAATCCCCGACCTGTTCCCCCCCAGGGACCGGTTCAGTTTCCTCTGTCCTGCGTTGGAGGGTTATCAGAGATCGTGTGGATGGAGGTCGAGACTTATACATGACCGTGTGTGTGTGTCCACGGGGATCTGCAATGTGAGCCCTTGGTCTCCAAATGGTTAATCTGTGTTTGTGCGATCCATATTCAAACCACTGAGGATGGATGACACTTGTGATTATCTATAAGCTTCAAATGAATGAGGATATCATAACAAAGGAGCAGTCATGACATATGCTGCTTCAGACTGGGGTTCAACCAAGAATATTATCTACACGGTCAATCCTGCCTATATTTCACTACTGTGTTTATGTCTATATATTACTAGTATATACACTACCACTCAAAAGTTTAAATCTTTGTAAGTTTATAAATGTCTTTACTTTTGATCAATTGAATGGATTCTTGCTGAATACAAATATTAATTAAAAAAAGAAAAAAATAGTACTGACCCCAAACATTTGAAATGTAACATTTGAACCGTTCAAAAAGAAAACATAAAACTAATTTGACACTATGCACTACCTGTATTTTTGTAGGTGTCATTTATACATCCAGTTATATATTTTTTGTAAAAAAAATATTTTATTTTTATACATTATGTTTTTCTAAATGTATACATTTAAACCAGTTGATTAAAAAAAACACTTCTCAGGAAAACTTTCTACGTAATTCTGCATACACACATGAATTTGATCTTCACCACGTTCTAATGTTTATGATTTTGGAGTGTTCTATATTAGTGACCATGAAAAGTTAGTTCATGCATTCATGACCTCGAGACTAGATTACTGTAATGCTTTATTAGCTGGTTGTCCTGTATCCTCAATAAACAAGCTACAGTTAGTCCAAAATGCAGCCGCTAGAGTTCTTACTAGATCAAGAAAATATGATCATATAACACCAATTTTATCATCTCTACACTGGTTACCTATTAAGTTCCGTATCAATTACAAGGTATTGCTACTGACCTATAAAGCCCTAAATGGTTTAGCTCCAGTCTATTTAACGGACCTTCTATCGCCCTACAATCCGTCGCGCTCTTTAAGATCACTAAATTCGAGGCTTCTGGTCATTCCTAGGATATCTAAGTCCACTAAAGGAGGGAGGGCGTTCTCACATTTAGCTCCTAAACTCTGGAATAGCCTTCCTGATATTGTTCGAGGCTCAGACTCGCTGTCCCAGTTTAAAACCAGATTAAAGACGCATCTCTTTAACCACGCATTCACATAATGCTTACCTTTTATACTACTGCCGAATCAGATCGAATGCATTAATATTATGAACATCAGCTATGCTAATTATTTCTCATGTGTCTTTCTGCTGTTATCTCGGGATGCAAGTATCTCACGGAGACTTCGGATGATCCAACACCTGTGATGAGACGACTAAACGCCTGTGGAGAGACGACTCGACGCCGGCGATATGTTATGCCCTAAATTAATACATGATGAACTAACTGTATTTTCTATGTACATTTTTAATGCACTTTCTGTAAAGCTGCTTTGAAACAATGTGTATTGTGAAAAGCGCTATACAAATAAATTTGAATTGAATTGAATTGAATTGACCGAGGTAGTGATTGAGTCATTTGGTCGGAGCCGATAGCCTCGTGGGCAGCGCACTGAAATAGCTCTGTTGCGCTTCAGGCGACCCGAGTTCGAGTTCTGGCTCGCGGACCTTTCCCGATCCCGCCTTTCTGTCCACTTAATGTAGACAGCAAAAATCAATCATGGCCTAATGGTTAGAGAGTTAGACTTATACCATGAAGGTTGTAGGTACGATTCTCAATACCAGCAGGAAAATGCCAATTGAGCCCTTGAGCAGCAAAATATTATTAAAATGCAACATCGTGTTCATTTATATTTTCGTTCAAAGTAATGGCTGTGTATTACTGTGGCAGTGTACGATGTGCATTTCTTTGTGCCATCACAGGATTTGAGAGTAATGTAGGCTACAGTGTGAGCGAGCGTGTGTAACCATGTATAATATCTGTTCATTTTTTTGGCTAAACTTAAAGTTTTTTTTATTCCATTGCGCTACTTTTCCATTCTTTTTCTATGTAAACATGCACTCGTAGAACATTTTTGACCGTTGCGCTCGCGTCTCGTTCTGCTGTGTTTTTGTTTATGCTCGTAAAGTTGCTTCGCCAAGTACGCATTTGCAGCATTGCCATGTTCACTTATTATAGGTATCTTTGGGCTTGTTATTTTTTCCATATTAATAGGTGAAGTGACAACTTAGTTCAGCTGGAGTGTGTACATGGCCTTTGTGCCAGTGTCATAGTTCTTTGAACTGAGAAAAGTCTGCTGTTAAAGGCATGAAAGTGCTTTTGCAACAGGGGTGGCCAGAGGGGTAGCCAAGCTTCAATAATGTATGTGCACTAACTTATATGTGTTAAACGCAGAGGATAAATTCTGAGTATGTGTTACCGTACTTGGCCATCACATCACATCACAAAACACAAACCGTGTCCATTTAAGTGTCTTCCGCACACCCTTTTAGAAGCACATATATTTAAGGTTCAATCTTTGTTGAAAATTTCATTTTAAAATGACACATTTTATTTTTATTTTATAAGGCCACCATGAGCGCGCGCACGAGTGGTTTCAGTTGTTCCTAAATTTTTTCGTAAATTTAGAATACATTTTAGAATGAAAGATATTGTTGAATCATGGATTTATTCGTAAAAACGTTCATACACAGATTTCACACACAAATTTGTGCGCATGTATGCTTAAGTGAATGAGACTTATTCAATTAATACTGCTCAAAAAAGTAAAATGAGTGAAAATAAAATATGAGAATAATGCAATAGCTTTATACGTCTAGGACATTTAAAAGTGTGGTTCAAGTGTCCAACGTTTTTGGGGCCACTGTATTAAATGCCGTCGAGAATTTGATTGAATTCACAAATGTAAATGGTAAAAACACAGACAGGTGTGTGTGTTTGAGACTCTGAAAACTGAATAACAACAAAGACTAAGCCTTGTGTGAGCAGAGCGTTGAGGTTAGTAGCGGCTCTTTTAAATGTTGATGCGTTGGGAATCGCTTTATGCTCCCAAAGGGCCGCTGAGAGTAAGTGCTGATATGAAGCGTTACAGATTAGGTTGTCCGGGTCGGACTCACGGCCTGCCAACATTCCTGAGTAAAGCTGCTGCTTTAACACACTGCTGACGCTGAGATTATGGTGAAGGGCTGCTGGGGTTCGACACACACTCAGCACACTAAGCGATTGTTTTCTGAGCCCATTCACACCCACATACACAGACTGTTATTCTCACGCACAGACCACAACCATCCAGACCTGGTGCTTTTTTTTTTTTTTAAAGCAGCAAAGCATTTTTAAGTAGGGTTTTCAAAACAGTGTAACCTTTCCAACAAAGAGCGGAGTCACATGCCAAAACACTACATCACTGTTTTCATGTCACGTTGTACTAAATAAACACACTCTCCTTGAATATTCCCCTCTCTTAATATTCAACAATATTATTGATCTGACTGTACTGACGCTGCTGTATGAGAACTGAACTGAGCTGGACGATGACAAATCTTTTTTCAGAACTGTTTTATAGATAAACTAATTTAATAAATGATGATCTTTACAACGGAACTAAATTAACACTGAACTGACCTAAGTAGAACAACAGCTGAAATGCATCATTTTCCTGTTATGACTGTAAAGCTGCTTTGAAACAATCTGTATTGTATAAAGCACGATATAAATAAAGGTGACTTGCCTTGCCTGGACTCTTATGTGGCGTTAGGAAGTCTGATTCATTTCAAGGAATCATTTGGTTCAGATGATTTGTTTTATTGAAATAATTTATTTCAATGAACTGATTAAAACAATTGATTTGCTTAATAAATCATTAATTCATTTTCATCCATGTGTCCACCAAAACGGCAGGTGTTCTTCTGAAACCACCTGAAAGCATTTCAGTGGTGCAGCGTTATACGTACAGTAGCTATGTGTTATCTTATCATTGTTAAAGGTAGGGTAGGCAATTTTCGTAGCAGCTAGCAATAGCAAGCTAGCTTCGAAAGCGTGAGATCCCTCCCTCCTTTCCAAAGCAACACCTCCTTCAAAACACATGAACGAACACAGCAGAGTTTGCATAGCGTCACGAGACGAGAGATGGCGTTAAGTCTGCTTTTTAAAACAATGAAAAGGAGCAATGTAGGAGAATAGTATGTGGAAACGGTGGGAAACTCTGTATATTCGGTGGGAAACTCTGTATATTCGTGCAGTTCTGATTTTAAGCTTGTGATAAACGCACACATCATCCCAATCAAGTGTTCTATTTAGCATTTTATTGAGCATTAGCATTAGTATTAGCATTTTATTTAGCGTTCATGTAAACACCGGAATGAATTAATTTAGATTGAAACAAAAGGAGTCTGTTACTGTTAGCTACTGTTACATATTTTTTCTTCAGCAAGGATGCAATAAATTGATCAAAAGTGACAGTAAAGACTTTTATAATGTTACAAAATATTTAAAGTAAATGCTGGTCTCTTAAAGTCAGAGTTTTCCACTAAAATATGAAGAACTGTTTTAAAAATGGATCAAATAAGAAATGTTCTGTGAGCAAAATAGCATATTAAAATGTTTTCTGAAGGATGATGTGACACACTGAAGACTGGAGTAATGATGCTGAAAATTTAGATTTGCATCACAGGAAAAAATAAATGACATTTTACAATGTATTAAAACAGAAAACAGTTATTTTAAATTGTAAAAATATAAAAAATTTTATCAAATAAATGCAACCATGTTGAGCACTACTTAAAACATTAAAAAAGAAGAAGAATATAATATATAATCTTATTGATATGAAACTGTTGAACGCTAGTGTAAATGACTATCAAAAAATAACCCCATAGAAAAAACATGGAAATCCTGTTGATAAATTTCAATGTTATAAAAATAGCTTGCATTGTGAGACTTCACCTGGTAAACAGCAGAGGCCGAGCACATCTCTCCCCCGTGCGTGAAGGCTACTGTGGCTCATCATCCTCTCCTGTAGCAAACACAGACAAAATAAAGAACTTAAGCAACAAAACTGGTTAATTTTACACAATATATTCAGCACAAAATGCTTTCAAATCATCTGCTTCAGGAAGTTCAGGTTCATGTTTATGCTAAAAATGTCTTCTGCCTTTGCCTTCTGATAGAGTGAAAAAGGAAATGGGGTTTAAAATTGATATGCACTGGTCAAAGTTGTGGTTTGTTTTTAACAAGCAAGAAAGCACTTTGTGAATCTATATTTAATTCTTGGTCTAAAATAGTCTTTCAGATTTCCTTGCACAGTGCAACTGAACCACACAAGAGGCTAAAACTGCACATGCTGATGTTATCGTCCCATTTTAAAACAAAGCGTCTTTCATTTGCCATCCACTACTGAGTAGAACAGAAGTATATAACGGGGTGACATACTTCCAGAGGTCTGAACCCACAGCTCACAACCACACCGCGATGGAGAGTTTGAACCAGAAGCATCGGACTACATCATGCACATAATAACTGCAGTTATTCAAATGTTCAGAGTTAAAGGTCCCGTTCTTCGTGATCCCATGTTTCAAACTTAAGTTAGTGTGTAATGTTGTTGTTAGAGTATAAATAATATCTGTAAAATTATAAAGCTCAAAGTTCAATGCCAAGCGAGATATTTTATTTAACAGAAGTCGCCTACAGTGAACGGCTCGTTTGGACTACATCACTCTACTTCCGTTTTTAATGACGTCAGTAGAACAGCTCTCTGACTAACCTCCGCCCACAGGAATGCTCCCTCAACTCCCTCAACTCGCGCACTTCTTATAACTTACTGTGTTTACTCAGCTCTTACGGTGATTTTCTGAAGTAAAACTGACGCTTCATCTTTTGTGTGATGTACAATAAACTTTATTAAACTCATCAGTTTATGTTTGATCATCATTCGAACCTGGTCTGACACAGCAGACTTGTAGGCTATAAATAATGGATACATACAAGCAGATGACAAATACGTTATAATAACCGTAATTAAACTACTAAACTATACCTGTTCCATCTCTATACAGCCCTCTGACTCTGTAGGCATTATTGTCCGACTCGAAATGAACACCGTTACTGAGAGTTGCTGATGTTATCATTATTCCATGAGATGAAATTGTCCTAAGAGTCTGAGTGCGAGCTCTTGACAGTGTTGCCAACTATTTTCAAAGGAAAGTAGCTAACGCCATCCCTAAAAGTCGCTAAATGTCGCTAGATGACGTCATACGTTAATTAGCATATTCATGACGTCATCCCGTCGTTCTTGCGTTCTGCCTGCCTAATGTGTTTTCTCTCTAAATTCATGCTCACATACTGTATTTTAATATCATATCATATAATATTGCCGAATGTCCAATAAAGCTGTTTTCATTTACTATATTATTTTTTGTAAGACAATAGAAGTAGCTATGATATTGAATGACACAATTTTGTATATGTTAAAAATATATGAAGTGAGAGAGTTCGGGAACTGGATGAAAGCTCTGTGATTACAAATATGGAAATTAAAATAAGGAAATTAAAATGGTCAAACTACATTCTTTAAATATAAAACAACAGAGAAACAGATAAGTGATAAGTCCGTCGGGAAAAAAAACTGCTGTGTGCTCAACAGAAGAACGAGCCGCTCAGCCATTCACTGAATGGGAGACGCCGAGAGAGAGAGAGTGACGGCAGGAAGAAAGCAAGAGCTCGCGCTCGCACAACTGACAACATTTGGAGGTTACTGGTTTGTCTGAAAAAGTCGCTAGATTTGTCGCTAGTCGCCTTTTTGAAAAAATGTCGCTAAAGGGGTCTGAAAAGTCGCTAAATATAGCGACAAAGTCGCTAAGTTGGCAACACTGGCTCTTGAAGCTCCGCCCCCTGTGTCGTGCAGCAGGAGCTTATTTGCATTTAAAGGGCACACACTAAAACAGCGCGTTTTTCTGAGTCCTCAAAAAAGACAATTTAAACATGCTGTAAAAAATGATCTGTTGGGTATTTTGAGCTGAAACTTCACAGACACACTCTGGGGACATCAGAGACTCATTTTACATCTTGTGAAAAGGGGCATAGAACGGGACCTTTAAATTAAAGTGCCTGTTTTATGCTTTAATTATGAGTCGAAACAAGTCTCTCACACTGCATAACAAATGTGCATAATGCCAGCCTATGGTCTTCATTGGCTGCCCGTGAACAACGTCTACTTTGACTCGTCCTCAAACACTAGCTGACGCCTGGAAGAGTTTGGTTTGTGTTGTCGACATGTTGAGAAGACATGTAGACAGCTTTTCTGCACTGAGAATCTATTCACCTCTAAAAGAGGAGGACTTGGGCTCGAATTGATATGGTAAAACCGACGTCATTGTTACTGTTTGTATCACTGTGTATCAGCGGGAAGACTCATTTTGTTTCTGACGCGAGCTGTAAGCAGTCGACCAATCACAACAGACTGGGCCATCTAACCAATCACAGCAGAGTAGCTCTCAGAAAGGACAGAATCTTTAAGCTGCAATGTATATTATGAGAACATTAAAGTGTTTTTTGATCTTGGATGCATGTAAATCTATTGTAGGAGATTTAGAGTATGTTCACACTTTGCATGTTTGGTTTGATTAAAACAAAATTTGGTGCGATTGCTCAGTTATTGCGGTTCATTGTTGCTTTCACACCTGCCTCATTTAGTTCGGTTGAATCGCACTAGAGTTCGTTGGTTTGGACAGGTGTGAATGCAGCAATCGCACTCAGGTGCGCACCAAACATGTGTGAGGAGGTCTCGGTATGCTTTCAAACCAACTTTGGAGCGGTTCGTTTATGGTGAGATTGTGATCCGACCTCGAACAGACCCAACTGCCAAAGAACTGCGCGTCAGCTGCGCTGTGCATTATGGGATGAGGACTAATGTTTGTTGACAGTTTGCACTTTTAGCATGGCAGCTCGCGGACAAACGTTGAATTATGAGGAGGTGCGGAGCCTCATAGAAATTTGGTCTGATGACCATAATAGGTCCCAACTTTCAAAAACTCACAAGAACAGCAAAATCTTTGCTTTGTTTAGCAAACAGCTCAGGGAAAGGGGGTTTCATAGATCTGTGGAACAGTGCAGGGTCATTTTCCAGCACTTTAATTCTGACCAATCGAAGTGCAGTTATGGAAATACGTTCAAGACACATCTAGCCAACGAGGTGGATGTTGTCACGTGCCTGCATTTTGGTTCGTTTGAGTAGGGTAGGAGTGTTTCATTAACTGATTTGGACCAGAGCAATCAGTGTGGTGTGAAAAGGAACCAAAACGCATGAAAAATGCTACAAAGTTCTTCCGATAGTTCGGTTCATTTGGTCCGGACCAAGGGCGAAACATGCTAAAAAGTAGCCTATCATTTTTCGCCCTTGGTACGGACCAAATGAACCGAACTACAGATGTGAAAGCACAAATATGAACGCAACACGGACCAAAGGCATGTAAACAAACCAAAAACGGGACATGTCACAAGATGTGACCCTAAAAACATAAAAATGCTCAAGCATGTTTTTTTTTTTCTCATCATAGTCGCAATGTTTCCCTCACAGATCGGTACAGCATCAGAACCACGTCTCCTCACAGCAGATCTCTGTTTGTGTGTGATGGAGGGATTCCTGACGCTGTTTTGACTCCTTTACACATTTTCACCTGTATTTATAGGGATTTTTTTTCTTTCAAACTTACTCCAATAACCTAAATTCCACTCTGCAGCATTCCTAAAGGAATATATTTCCAGACAGGAGTCATTATTCAGTCAAATCCCAGTGAACCGGACAGCCTAACGTCCCAGAGGAAGTGAATAAACATGCAATCAGAGCAGGACAGATAAATGGGGAAGAAAGAAAAAACCCTCAGTAGCACATTTCTGCTGAGGGTTCAGTTCTTCGAGTCACGTGGTCGCCACCGCTATCGTGTAATCTCTTTCATTGCCTCTTTCTTCTCCATTAAACACATCCCTCCCTCCTCTGAGCTTCTGAGGGCAGAGGCAGCCAAGACTCATTGCAGTTTCCATTGCTCATGGCTTCCCCTGGTTTCTGTGGCCAGAGAATGCAGCCGAGGGAACATACAGGCCTCTTCTCCCCTGAATCAGACACAAACAGGACGGCCAGTGGGAATGTGTGGATGCACTAGGCCACCATATAAACCTTACACTGTTAAGTTTATTAGTCATCGCCCAGAGCCACAATAAGCCTTTGTGCAGGGCATCAATCTAGAGCTAAATGAGGCAATACAGGCCCGGTGGGACGCTTAAACCCAACGCTTTAAAGAGCTGAGCTATTGTTCAGTGCTCATTATCTTCATGCACTCCATGCGTGCATCTCTCATTCTCTCTACAGCAAAGAAATGTCAACAAATGGGAACAATGCATCCATTTCCATAAAACGTTTGAAGTATTTTCTCCTTTGTTTCTTACAAAGTTTACATGCCTAAAATTAAAGATCATTCCTGTCTAGTCATGATGCTGCCTTTCTGTATTTACCAACTAAAACCAGCCTAAATACTAATACCATAAAAAAATATTTCTTGAATAAAAGTAACTGAAATAAAATTGATAAATTACTAATTAGAAATGTCTTTACGGTCACTTTTGCTGAAATTACTAAATTATTTTTATATGTATAAAAACTCTTACCGGGCCCAAACATATGGTTCTGTAAAGCAAAACACTGATAATAATTCAACATTGATAATAATAAATGTTTATTGGGCAGCAAATCAGCATATTATAATGATTTCTGAAGGATCATGTGACACTGAAGACTGGAGTAATGATGCTGAAAATTCAGCTTTGATCACAGGAAAAAAATTACATTTTAAAATATATTCAAATGGAAAACAGTTATTTTAAATTGTAATAAAATTTCACAATATTACTGTCATTACTGTATTTATAATCAAATAAATGCAGCCTTGTTGAGCATGAAAGACTTTTCAAAAACCTTAATTGTTCCAAACATTTGATCTATATACATTTCGCTTGGTGAACAATAAAACGAGCAAAGGGGAAATAAATCCCACAAAATGATCAGAGCAATATCTAAAGACCTTAGGCCAGCAGAACACCCTAACAAACAAACTTACTAAAAACATTTGCAACAGTCACAATACCCTAGAACTGTGACAATAATTTAGAATGGGCCAATGTCATTCACTAAAAATATTTTGCAAAAAATAATCTAGTTTTATGTAGCTTTATATGCACAACAGGTTCACTATTCCAGGTATTTGTAAGCTTACAGTGTCATCATGCTCTTTATGGAGCTTATTAAGATGGTAAAAGAAACCCATGTCTCATAAGGAAAGGCAGTGCAGGACAAGCTCCAAGTTCAATTAGAGGGTGTGTCAGTCTTGTTTATGTTATGCACTGTCTTTTTACATAATTTTAAGTAAAAAAAAAAAAATAAAAAAAAAAAAAAAAACCTTCAGCAAATCCGCACCAAACCCAGATGACGGCATTCACTTCAATAACATAAACTGAATTAATTACATACGCCACATGGGGTGTTCCCCTCAAACCAAACACAGCAGCAATGAATGAGATATTTCTGATCTAGGAAGTCGCCCTACAGTAATATATTTGCATTTTGACCCATGGGGGAACCAGCGAGCCATATTTATAGTTTTATTTTTGAAACCATGGACATTCCAAACAGGATCCAGACTCCCATTTGAAGAACTCGAAAAGTCCACTGTGAAACACTGTCGGCTCATGGATTTCCAAATAGAGGAGGCACATTAAGTGTAGCGGTCTGGGGTTCCTCTCCAGAGGATTTTTTAAAATGGCTTTTTTCTCTTTTAATTTTTTTTAAAATATAATTTCACTCAGCTAGCCTATCAAAATAAATGTTCGTGTTATTCGGCATTTGGTGAAGTTGATTTGTCCAACTGCAATTTCTGTGTGAAGTCTTCCTTCATTTTTTATATGCAGCTGCTACCTGAATGATATCTTATTTGTTGGTGATCAAATATTCAATATCTGTAGCCTACTCTCTCTTCATAACTAAGGTAGTTGGTATATTATCCGCAGGAGCAGTTCAAACTAATATCACATAATTTACATCTTTGTGATGATTGGTTGATATACCAAGGGAGGCTAGCTGCCTCTGCAATGTATTTTTTCTCAACACTAAACGCTGAAAGTGAAATACTCAATGGTTATTGGCAAATATATATATTTTTTTTTACCAATGGAGTCTATAAGTACCAACGCTGCATCCCCAATCAAATACTTCCCATATAGTATGCGAGAACAATAAGCGATAAGTCCACGGATGACCTACTACTTCCGGAGAGATTCTGAAGTCCGCATTCGATGGACACTTTACTATCCCATGAGGCCACGGGGAGGATTTATGAATAACAGTGAAGCGACGCAACTGACTGGTAGGTCACATGACAGTAACAACATGACGAATGTAGTACGTCCGAATTTCATTCATACTATATAGAACATACTTTTTAACAGTTGCGAAGCAAGTTCAAATTCAAATGTAGTACCTACTCAGACAGTATGATTTTAGGCCAGTCTCTAGCGATGGATTTGCACAGTTTTCCGAACGGATGATTCGGCGTGTTTGAGGAAGAGCAGCGGTGGTTCTGACTTCAGTAATATTTCATGGTGTTACAATAATAAAATTACAACAAGAAATGCACATTCTGAGACATGAAATGAAACTAATAACTGGGAATTTTATTTAACATTCAATTGTCCTCCCGTTTTCCACCTCAAAATTTAGGGTAGGCTGTGCCTCCCCTGGTGAACCGCCACTGAAGGACTGTTATGACTGAGTTACTGGTTTGAGCTGGTTTAATGACTTTTAAATGAAAAAGCCGATGTGGTGAAGTCTCGCCACAACTGCTACATTCACCATTCCTTTTCCTTTTGTTCATTTACAGCACTGGAGCAAAATATAGGTCTAGCCATTCTCAAATGCACCAGCTTGGGTGGGCTCCATCCACTAAATCTGACACCAGATCTACACTCAGACACTCGGATTCGTTTTGTGTGCAGGGAACAGCCACTTGGATTACATGTCTGACACTGCGCATAATCAGAATCCACACACCAAGTGAGTTGGGTTGGCTGTTTCCAAGGCAACAGCCAGATGTTGTGCACATTAGGGCCTCTACGCTCTCCAGGATCTGCGAGTGGAGGAATCTGGTAGCGTTTTCCCCCGAGCCAGCTTAAAATAGCCAGAGGAGAAAGTTATGCAGCCGAGGTGAGCACCAGCAGATTACAACAAAACATTGATTATTAGTTCATTCAGAAATGAACATTCCGTCATCAGATACTCACTCTTATGTCAATCAGACATGCATTATTTTCTTTCTTCAATGAAACACAAAAGGAGATGTTAGGCAGAAAGTCTGATGTCCTCTCTTCCATACAACAAAAGCGAAATAATTTAAACCGGCAATCTCCAAAAACAGTAAGCAAATGAATGAATGCATGAGCAAATATATAAAAACATCATGACAAAGAGGTGTGTATGTATGTATATGACTCGAGCATGCTAAATGCATGAATGAAATCACAAAAAATAAACTCACCACACCCTGTGAGTTAAAAGGTACACCAAAAAAGAAAAAAGAAAAAGTAATCCCAACTAAAAATCCTCTGTTTATACATTTTTAGACTGTATAATTTTCAGAAACGTAACAAATAGTCTACAAACAGCCAGACATAACTTAAAGCAGATGTATGCTTTCCTGTTGCTTTTAAACAGCATTTTTTATAGTTATATATTTTTTTCTCAATGGAAAATCTGATTCTCAACCACAGTTTCTGCTAAAAAAACCCTGAAACTATGTGAATGTCGTTTCTAAATACGATACGAATAGAATAGAAAAAGAAAAGTATATTACATCATTAAAAATCACAGCATCTGAAAAATAATAAACACTGAAGGATGCCTGAGTTCAAATTCATACACCAGACAAAATAAGTCATTGGAAAAGTTTAAAACTTTTTTTATTATTATTTTTTTTTATGGGAAACTCACTCCTACAACAAACGCAGATTGTGGCCACATCCATTAAAATAGTTTTTGGTAAAATTATGAATTTAATGGATGCAGTTTTCCCGGGAAAGTGACTAATCACATTGACATGAAAGTTGCACAAACATTAGCCTACATAAACATTTACACATCTGTTACAAACATACTGACAGATAAAATGAATACAATGTACACAGATGTGTTCGAAACCCTTTCTCAAGATTTTGCTTGCATATTTGAATACGAATTAGACACGGCAGACATGAGAAAACAATGATAAACTCCTAAATAAATGATGAAGCTATTTATATTATTATTTAACCTTAATGCTTACCTTCATGTCCGGTACCATCTGCCTCACTTTAAAGGTGGTTTTGGACCCTGTCAACATGATTTCAACCTAAAACGGATCCGGACTAACAGGATAAACGGTGTATTTGGAAGAGGTTTAGTGGTGAAGGTTTGATCTGGTCCATGTTACTGAAAGCGGATGGTCCGCGCGCTGTCTGCATCACTTTCACACATTTCTGCGTCCGTACTGTAAACATATCCAACTAAACGCCAAATCATCTCTAAAGCAAATCTATATTCACACAGAGAACGCACTTTTCCATCGCATTTGTTTACAGCCCCTTCGCCATAGCGAAATGACACGGGTGTTACTGAGTAACAAAAACCAGGAGCGAGTCTCTTAAAGGGCCAGTCCCGCGAAACACACTCGATGCGCTTTTGTGCGCTGCTTCCACCAGGGATCAAAACCTAGAGAACTGCAGCATTTTCGACATCAGTGGCTGTCCTCGAAGTAGCATACTACCGTAGTACTCTTGCTATTTACACAGTGCACAGCCGTTTAAATAGCTTGCACATTTTGTGTGTGAAATACCCACATGACCTCTGATAATTTGCGCTGTACACAACAGAGCACGATGCAGTGTGTAATGCATCTCACAATGTAATGCATTCGTTTTGAACTTTCATTTACAGGGTGATGGATTAACATCTGCGTCTGGTAAGAGGTGCTTGTCTAATGACGGGTCATTCCAAGGGGTTAAGTGTCAGGTTTGCCTGGTTAGCATAGCCCTAGCCCCTACTGGTAGCCTACACTAACACATCATTTGGAAAAGCAACTTTTCCATTGATATCCATTCAAAATGAGCTATTTATTCTTTTTTTTCCCCCTAGGCTAGCCTATTATAACATGGGGAAAAAATATTATAGTAGATGTTTTACTTTTTTGGAGACTCTTAAAGCATGACATCATTGAGATTGCAAAAGATCAGCTTCTAGTCATACATTAAATAATTTAGAGGCGAGCATTAATTTTGTTAATTATTATTTTTGCAAATTAAGACCTTATCAGTTCCCATTAGTATTTCAAAATTCTTAGCTTTTCCACGACAGTAAGCTAAGGCAATATGCTATTCCGAGCAGAGCCAGTTTCTTACATTTTTTATATTTGTTTGACAAAATTATTATTGAATATTTTTGTGTGTATAACACTATGAGTATATATCAGTTTTATAATATATATCTATCCATCTATCCATCCTTCTGTCTACTATGCAAAATGCATACAACAATCAGTTATTCATATTTCATTCATAATCCCAGTATGACAGCCTGACCAAAAATTATGCCAAAAAAATATGTTCGCACAATTTGGCATGTTTCATTGCGTTATCACAAATAAATAAAAAAGTACTCCAAGCACAACTATGCAATAGGCTTACAAAATCTTTAATCACATTTTTTTTTTATACAATATTTAAATAAAGATGTCAATTTTCTTAGGCCAGACATCCATCCATCTCCTTATTAAGATATCAATACAATTATTTTAAAAACTGTATAATTCAACTTACATCCATTTAGCAAGCAGATACATTTCTAAAATCTATCATTATCTAAAATGATAGCGAGGGATAGGCAACGTGATTAATCTTAAGGAATCAATAACATTAGACTTGCTGCAATACAAACTTTCAAAGTTAGCAATGAGGTCAATAAAAAAAAAAAGAGAAACATGCAAATACTATAAAACTAAGTAGGCTACTATAAAAAATATAAAGTACAATCTGTCATTCATAATATTTGAAAAAATACTCAGCACTGGAGTTCAGAGGTCTAAATGCTAAACCAGCAAACATTACGCCAGTTCCAATTCATGGAAAGGTTTTGCATGCTAAAGAAAAAATATATAAACGTCCGGCAAGCCTATTAATGAACATTAGGTAGTGAAAGCCAATGCATTTAATGCAAAGAAATGCCATTCGAGATTTCAGATTGCTGCACAATAATTCCCATCTCCACAAACATATTGCAATTCATAAATGAGCAAACACACTTGACATTCCCATAACTTTAGACACTTATACCTTGTCACTGCAGTATCAATGAACCATCTCACAGCAAGCTCCCAGACAGGCGTTCAGATGATGATGATGTGCGAGCAGCGTCAGCGTTCAGGCGGATATGAACTGATGCAGTGTGCACTGTGTGGAAAAAGGCTTCTTGAAATTGATACCTGCAAAGCAAAAACAAATGAAAACTGATCCCAAAGATATCAGTGTTGCGATTACTAATTCATCAGACTCTCACTTTGAATTTATTAGACCAAAAGAACTCACAAGCAATATCCCACAAAATACTTCATAAATAACACAATTGTCCTGAGTGCTAATCTGGCAACTACTAAAATGTAAGGTATATACTCTCACATTATAAAAGCAAACTAGCTTCCAATAATCCAATATACATCTGATTTAAGGAGAGTAAACTTTATTTACTCTTAACCTTGTTAACTGTTGACACAAGGCAGAGATCACATGCTGTGGTAATTAGCAGTCTTAAATGGCAGGCAGTGCTTTCTGGGAATTACATTTAAATGACTTAACCTTGCAGTAACTTTAGACATTTTTAAAACAATTGGAAGGAAAGATGTCAGCTGCATTTTGAGGAAGCATGTTGCATGCATGCTTATGGCTATGGTTTTTGTTCTCGTTAATTTGATTCAGGGTTAATTCAGGGTTTACACTATTTCAGTGACTGGATATTCAAGGCCTAATATTTCTCATTATAATTTAGTTGAACTTGATGTGACAAAATAACATTATAATATTTTAATAACATAATATTTTTTGTGTGTGTATATATATATATATTAATATAAATTTTATAAAATAAAATATAGTATAAAATCAAAAAAATATATAGAACTATAAAATCAAAAACTAATAGCCTAAAAAAATAAAAACAAAACAAAAATTACTGCAAATGAAACAGAAAAACATAAAAAGAACTGACTCATAATATTTATAAAAACTATAATATCTCAATGATATTAAAATAACTGAATAAAAAAAATTGAGGTTGCATTAAAGTATTGGATTATAAAAGCAGTAAAATATTCTGTATGTTTAGAAATGGCCATTATATATTTATCATTATTTTTCAAATTAAGCTCTTACTAATTCCCATTAAAATGTTTCATGACTGTGGAATAGCTAACAGCTTGTGTCACTGTAAAAATACTAGATATTTTTATTACGAAGACCACAGTCCCTCCAGAAAAACGCGATTATGCGATCGCTGAATTCAATGCATAATCAGCCAAAGTCCGCATAAATTACTGATTTCCGCGCAAAATATGCGGGGCTTGCATGATTTCATAATACCCGCATTTTCGTCGCGAAACAGTCACATATACCTTAGCAGAAAGTTGAAAAATGTTGCGTTTACTTCACACAAGAGCAGCCGTCACCCCTGTTGCCATGGGAACGTTATGAAGTGACGTAATTACGCGACATGAACATTATCGAAAGGCTGCAAACCCCCGCGAATAAGCCATGAAGCCTGCAAATAAATCTCATGTGCCAACAAAAATAAACACAAAAGCTGTTTCCCGGTGTGTTACATGACAGTGGGGGCAAATTATTTTGCACTACGTGCAACTGCATGTTGGACCACAGGCGGAAGTCGACGCTGGACTACCACTTTGCCAGCCTTAGTATGTAAATTTGTTACAGTAAGAGAGTGCACTTTGTGCATTGGAAGCACTTATTTTAACAGAAGATGTCTGTTTTGTATAGCTACCTCTGTAAAACAGGAAGCACACATTTTTTTATTTTATTAATTAATTTTTACAGAAGTTACAGCATATTGATATTCCTTTTGTAAAGCTACAGAACTTGTTTGACTCAATGTTTTGTAAGTTTGCCATGTTTATTAAGGTCTGAAATAAAACAAGATGAGACCTTAAATATTCCCAGCACTTTCTGTGATGTAGTAGCCTATGCTTGCTTACTTATAGGAAGTAATAAGAAATTACTCTTTCCATTTAAGGTAGTGGCCTAGTGAAAACAGGGTGTAGGGGGAATCACTTTTTTTCTCTCTTTTTCATAAAACCGCAATTTTTGCAAGTTCCCGCAATTTCTGTAAGTTTCCGAAGTTTCATCGCATAAAATTGCATAAATATCCCGCATATTCCATCGCATTTTTTAAGAAAACGTGCCGCGTAATCAAGGATTTTTGCCCGCAACAATCACAAAACAACTCCGCGTTTTTCTGGAAGGACTGTAGTCAAATGTAGAGAGCAAGAGTGGAAGATAAAAATCAACACAAACAACTGTTTAAATACAATGAGAATTTTATTAAAACGGTGCAAAAATAAAATAAAAATAAAATAAAACTAACATAAAAATCAGATGTTCTTTCCACCTAGATTGCACTGTCACACAGCCTGGGGTCACCTCTCAAACACAGAGAAAGGTCAAACGGCTGAAAACAAACACAAATCGCCCAATTAGCCAGAAGTAATGCACAAATATGATTAGATAAATTGCATCTGCCAGTTCTGTACATGCAACAGTTTCAGTCTCATGCAAATTGGAGAATGCTGATGACTGTAGCTCTGTCACATCCATGAAAACATACCATATAAAAATAGTCAGTAAGCTACGTCATAACAAAACAAAGCCCACTGTATTAAATAAGAGAATTTAGTGTTTGAAAACTGATGGTGGACGCCACCGACACCATCATTAAAAAATTTACTCAAAGTGTGATTAAGTAGCATAATTCGCTTTAAAATAGAAATTAGGAAACTTCAGGAGGCCCGTCTGTTTGACAACTAGCCATGTAAGAAAGAACATCCTAGTTTCAGAACTAAACATCCCAGTCTTTTGAAAAATCTTACTACAAATATATATTTTCAAATCATACCTTGTCAGATCACACTGATGGAGAAATTAGTTTGTTCACAAGAAACTCTCTGAATTAAGAGGCTTCTCTTGTCAGACAGCGCCGTACGCACCAGAATACTGACTCCAACTAGGGTACGGTCCTACAGCATACATTCGTATCTTTAAAAAACACTGGAAAACTGCTTCTGATTTACAAAAATAACTTGAACGCATTTATACATTTGTTATTTCTTAATACAAAAATGTTTGCACTCTTATTGAAGTCCAACGCTCGGGGTGGCTGAAGACCTTTCCAATTGTTAAATAAATGGATCCGTTAAACGCAAACTACGAGTACATCGGAAGGAGAACATAAACTCCAACGGAGAGTAGCTGTCATTTCACGGACACTTTCCTCTGGTTTGTGCCTTGAAGCTGCAATATGTTTGCAAAAGCACAATTTACCAGACGCACACACACACACACACACACACACACACGATGAATTCCTTTTTGCGACTTGGAGTGGAAATCTGGGTAAATGGTATATGCCTTACATAAGACCAAAAAAAAAGTTAATTGCTTGCATTGTATATTCAAATGTGCCTGACCAAATGAAACAAACAAACAAACAAACATAAAAAGCAGCAGCAGTGTACTCTTAGTCCCTTATTTACACTGAAAAACTGAGCCAGTCTCAAAAGGTCACTAGGGAGGCATTGATGTAAAAAATAGGGGTGATAATGAAAAAGAAACCTAAACAAGTGTGCCATCTATCGGTTATGCGGGTGAATAACGTGTCAAAAAATATCTCGCTTTCATTTGGGGAGAAAAAAATAAATAAACCATTAACCCTCCATCTTGCTGGACAGTAATTTAGAGCTTTAAAAAGTGAATGTTGAACAAAATGAATCTAAGCTTTGAAAACACAGGAGATTCCATATGAAGAGGTATGTTGAAATTGTTAGGATACTAGCCTGACTTTTAATTGTGCAAATCAGTAATGCAAATGTGGGAACATTGGAGATGCAATGTGATCTTGAGCTGACACAGTTATACAAATATTTGCATACGTCTGATTACATTTGTATGAGCGTTTCGGAAGCAGAGGGGGGGGGGGGGGTCGCTACGACACCAGCTCTTCATCTGCGGTACACGAACACTTACCCACATCAAATGAACATGATCACAGCAGCAACATCCTCTTATGGTGCCAAGAGCCCATTTCACATGAGCAATGAGAGGGTAAAGGGATAGTTCACCCCAAAATAAAGAATCTGTCATAACTTACTCCCTCTCATGTCGTTCTGAACCTGCATGACTTACTTTCTGCTGTCAAACACAAAATGAGAGGTTTAGCAGAATGTCCAGACTGCTCTTGTACATATAATGAAATTGAATGGGGCGCTCTGCTCTGCAAAATGGTGTAACTAAACATTTAGTTCAAATGGAGCAAAAACTGATCTTCCCTACTATTGTCTAACATACAAGATGGGCAGAAGAGTTTGGCTCATCTACAATCAGATTCAGAGAAAACAGAGTACGTGTTTGCAGTCCAACGTAGCTCTCAAAATCTCATTCGCACATCCACATTGGAGTGTTTCGCTTATTGCAAGACCAAGTACCATTTGTCCTCACTAATGTCAAATTTGTCAGTAAATGAGCAGAGGGCAAGACTTTGTGTAAATAATAACTTATGGTCTATTACTCACATACTTTAAATGTGAAGCATACAACTTGTGCGGTATATTTTCTTTCATTGTATGGAAAATGGACCATTTAATTTTCTATTTCCCAGTCATGCAGGTTTTGAACTGCATGCAAGAGAGAGTAAATGACAACATTTTCTATTTCTAGCTGACTCGTACAAATGGCTTTACCAGAGGCCGTACTAACAAAGCGTTTGTCATAAAATCTTGACTCAAGGTGCATCGTATAGTTTAGAGAGATCTGCTAGCATCCCTCTACGTCCACAAACATTGAAAACACTAGAATCAGCACTGTGAATCCAAAACCAAACAAAAGTAGAAATTCAGTTCAACAGTCCTCAGGGGAGGACTGAACTAAGACTGAAAAGGCAACTAGGAAACAAGTGAGTTTGCGCACAACACAGTGGCACCTACAGCCGGACCCTGACCTACGCAGTCCACGCAAGTGGAACCGCAAGCTCTGCCTGCAGAATGGAGCAAACATAACAGTCTATTCATCTAAAACCCACATACACAACCTCTGGACATGAGAAAAGTGCTTGATTTGGTGCAGCAACTACTCCGGGGGCGATACTGTGTCTATCAATAATCTTGTGTCCAGTGAATTTGATGGAAGCTGATGCGTCAATATCATAAAGGAACACCATTTTATTTGGTGCAGCAGTAACATTTGAAGAGGTCAGAAATTGTTTTCAACATCCGCCCCCTTTAACCTGCAAGTACCTAGAACTATTTTATCAATATTACCAACATAATACTTGAATACTACCACATGATGTACCATTTCCCCAAAAAAATGTCCGATTTCTTTCCTTGAGAAAGGGATTTCTTTGCGCTAATTTAAAGGATTTGCACTTTTAAATGTTCTAGAAACACTTAACAGAACAGAAATTTTTAATCAGGGCATATAAAGACCTAAAACGAACCCTTTGTCTGGTTCAGCTCCATAAGTTAAACATCTTAGAAGCGAGAAAGCACCATATTAGCTCATTTAAGCTCATTCAAAAGGGGTGCAGGTTAAAGTATTATAGCTTTACAGTAAAATGGGCCAATGTGGATAACACCCGAAGCTAACAGAGTGTTGTTGCCTTACACTCGCAATATGGCAAGACTTATTTTGATTGCAGCTGATATAAATGGATTAATTGTAGCTAATATAAATACGCATTTTCTGGTTGTGCTTAATGTGTATTTTGGGGTACACTGCATGTTCATGTGATGCAACGTAGCATGTTGTGTTCAAATGTCTATTGCCCGTGTTCTACATTCTCGCCACAAGGAGGAGACAAGGAGACAGGTTAGAGGATGACCACGTCAAGCAAATGTGTGAAGAGCTTAAAGCTCCTGCCTATGAGCCACAGCAAATGTAACACAACAGCAGTCCCATTTCCTCAATGCCCATTCACTGTGGACACAGAGTCTCAGTAACCTGGTTCAGAAAGGCCGATCTTATGTCTTAAAGCAAGATCCACACAAACAGGATATGATGTGGCTCACACGGTGGGCTTTAATGAGTCCTATATGAGATAAACATGGGACAGTTTCAAAACCTGTGGATGGCCGGCTCTGTTTCCCGTCTCTTCAACTCCTCTCTGTAACAGTACGAGCAGTAATTGCCCGTCTCGGGGTGGCCGTAGTAATTGCAGGTAGGCGTTCGGCATCTGCTGGACTGCAGGTTTGCGAGGCCACCCGCACTGCCCAAGGAGTAATGCCTCACAGGCATCGGCCCATTGCGAACGTCCAAAGTAGTGCGCAAGTCCCGCAAGCCATTTGTATAGCCTCCGACAGGTTCGGTTGGGTAGTCAGTTGGGTCATGATCCTGGGAAAAAGATGCCGGGCAGGGGGTGATGATACGGGATGGGCTACCCAAGCTGGTGGAAGGTGGGTGGTACTGGGAATGGGGAGGGCCCTGTGCTAGGGGGCAGTGTCGGGGCAAGGTAGCATAGGATGGTAGGCCTGGGTAAGACGACGGCGAACCTCCTGCCAGCTGCCGTCGTGTATCCATGTAACCATGCACATGTAGATGCTGTGTAATTGGGGTAGGAGAATGGTCAATGAAGGTGGGTCTTGGGATTGGGACCACACCCGAGTACATCATCGGGCTGAAAGAAGTGGACTTCAGTGCGTTAAAAGTAGGAGGTGAGTTATCAGTAATTTCCTCTTTGCTTTCAAAACTTCGGTAACTCAGCTCAGGCCCATCCTTTTTTAGCTGAGATCCACTAGTTGTTGCAAGACCTCCTGCTGCTTTCCGTTCAGCTTCCCTCCTCTGTTCCTGTTCGGCACGGAAGCGCTCCTCGGCATCCATCAAGTATCGTTGGATCATCTCCTCCTGGAACGGCTGACGGTTGCTAGTAGTGAGTACAGCAGCGAAGATGTACTTCCTCTCTCCTTGCATTGCGGACCGGAGGATGCTAAGACTCACTTTCACATCCGAGCTGTACTTAAAAGGGTCACTTTCTGAAGAGTAGCTTCCGTTTTGCCGTTCACTTATTGAGGAGGGTGAACCTTTCCCAGAGTCCTCGGAGCCGGTTTGAATGGAAGGAGAGCTGTCCTTACTGCCCTTACGACCTCTCAGAGAGCCTTTCTTCTTCTCCAGACCCTCTTGTTTGCCTCCACTTCCACTTGCGTTCTTCCCCGTCATCAGGCCTCCCACATTCTTCTTCAGTTTACTGCCCAGGCTCTTGCCAAAGCTACCCAGCTTGTTGGCAACAGAATCAGCACGTTTCTTGTCCTTTTCCTTTTCTTTGTCTTTCTTCGCCTTCTCTTTTCCAATTGTGCCAGTCGTCCCTGCTGAACTGTTACTGGATGAGCTAGAGGAGCTGGAAGATCCACCACTTGTTTTGCCTGTTGTCCCACTGGTTCCAGTAGTACTGCTGTCCCCATTGCCATTGGAACTGCTGCTGACGGACTCCTTATCTGACTCTCCAGAGTCTGGCGGGGTGCGGGCATCCTCTCCTGCAGAAGCTGTAGGTGACTCTGGCTGGGCCAATGGGGCCTGCTGTGGATACAAACACAAAATATTGTCAATAGATGATTAAGCTGGAATACAAATAACGAGCACAGTACAAAATCTGAATGACAAGTTCAAAGATGACTTTTCAATCAATGGTTTTCAACACTTCTGACCTGAAGGCCCCCTATTGTCTAACACAATATTTGAAGACCCCCTGTGTGTGTGCTTGTGTGCGCGTGCGTGCGAAATATATTCATTTCAAGTTTAAAGAAAACATAAAAACAAATATTTATTGAAGGAAAAATGAATTCAGTTTACATTTTGCTTCCATGTTTGTAATGACTTTAACTTGTATATAATAAATACATTTATAAAAAATATATGAATATTAATCAAATATATTACATTTATAAAAAGTATACATTTTAATACAAAACAATAGTAAAATAATACATGTATAAAAAGTGTTAAAATCAGGACATACATAATGAAGTTTTTGATATTCGGATATAGGAAGTAATAGGGAAACAATATGCCAGTTTAATCAAAAAAAATTATTTTAAGATTTTTACAAATAAAAATGCTTTGGATGCACTTTGTTGACAGAGTAAAGTGTTTACCAAAGGTTTCTGGTTAACAGTTAAAACTAAACCACCAGTTAAATGAATAGCAAGGCAGAGCAAGCTAGTAGCTCACCTGTACCTCACAGGGTAGAGGAAGCCAGGTGACAGTCATGTAGCTGTGCAGCAGGTGGAGCTTGGCCTCCAGAGATAAGGTTACACTGAAACCAAACAATAGGTAGGTCAGAGTGCAGATATTCACTTATAAGTGGTATTCAAACTGCCTTTGAAGATAGCAAACATGAAAAGTAAACGAATGTGCATGTTTCATGAAAAATGCATAACATTAGCAAATGTAAAAAACATTTTTGAAGCATTTAAACATACTATTTTTAAATATTTCACTTGAATATCTATCAAATATTGACAAACGTAAAACCTGTGGAAATAAGAGGGAACTACAGATGCAACCCTGAGCTATTTGAGTGCCTCTCTGTGTTCCATTCATAGCAAGAATTTAGCGATAATCTGCATTAAAGAACAAGAGTTGCTAATCTTGAGTGTTGGCCAACAGCGATCAGTTCCAACAGGCTCCACAGTGCTAATGCCTTCATTAGAGTCAGGCATTACTGAACTCTGCTGTAAATAAGTCAGAGCTGAGTCATTTGGCACTACATAGTCAAAATAACCTGAATACTTTAAAAACATTTTTCAGGGCAAATTTGATATATGCACAAACACACAGCAATTATAAGAATGTTCCAGGTTTAAAACAAACCAATATCTATGGATGGCATTTAGAACATGCTGTTGATTACCAAAGGGAATAATTTCAACTTCCATCAGAGTGTATAAACATAAATAGCATGGATAAATTACTAATATAAATTCTTTGACAAAAAAATGCGGATGTCTTGCTTCAAACTTGACATGCAGGTTCTTTTTACTGTAAACATTTTATGCTGTTTTTTTTCCTAATGGAGTCTAAATTATTGTCTGTGGTAACTGACAGCATATCAGAAACGTTGTCCATTGAATGTAACTACATGCATGAGCAGCAGTTTTCTAATCAACGTATAATGTAATGTCTACCTTGCTAGCATCACATTGTCATTATCATCTTTGCCCCATTCCCAGTCTTCCCCAGGATCCACAGCAAAGTGCAAAGGCAGCATCTTATGATCCGAGTCCGTCAGAGGGATCACCACTGTGAAAGATTTTAACAAACAAAAGGTAACAAAAGGTCAGTGCCTTTCTGAATTACACTACTTCACTACTTATTTATACTTTGGCTTATTTAAAAACACAATGTAGTATTCAAATGAATCCTTAAACCTGCAGCCCTAAAGACCTTTGAAAAAACAAGCTGCATAAAGCGGATAAACACTTTCTGGCAAGCATAAATTATTGCAGTTTTTTGTTCTGTCCTGGTTGGCAAAACTGGTTTATCAGGCAAGAACAGCACACAGCATGCCACATAAAAAAGCAAACAGATTTGCTACATATAAACCATTCCTCACCTTGTTCTTTGGAACAGTCTTTCTGCTCCATTGAGACCAGGGCAGAGAAATGGGCCTGGTCATATGCCAAAACGAGAGGAGAGCGGTGACACTTGTTGGCTGGTACTTCCAGAGGCAGGTAAATCCCTCCAAATGGGATTGGTGCAAAAGCTAAAGTGACAAAAAAGAGAGATATCTGAGACAAACTATCTTTGTTTGATCTATCTTCAAAATATGGTTTGTTTGTGGAACATAGAAGGACAAATGGAAAATTCATTATTTAAAAGGGACATAGTCAATACTTATGCCATTTTATTTTTCTCCTTTAAAGTCAGCTTATATTATGTCATAATTTAGTTTCACACAACCATTTTGAAATTTTGCTACAGTCATATGCTAATTAAGGATGTGACTGAGGAAATTTTCATGGGTGGGCAAGTGATGTAACCGGTGTTGCGGCTGAACACAGGTAACACCGACTATCGCAGCAATCCTAATGCTAGTGTGGTTACATTATGACCATGAAGATTTGTGATGGAGCCATTTTTCCAGCTTAGCTTCAATAGACAAGGAAGGGAGTATTTCAAAGTGCGTCAAACTACCCTCATTAAAGGAATCGTTCATCGTTCTTTATTTACCTTCTCCCCCCGAGTCCCGCAGCATGGTGTCAGCCACCACCACTATCGGCCTGCGGAGCACGTGAGCAAGAACGAAGACATGAAACTCCTCCAGGCTCTCATACACCGGCTCCTCTTGTGACTCGGCACTGCGGGACACAAAACACACTCACAGCATGAGCATAACACTCCAGAAAACCTGTTTACAACTTTCAATCTAGAAAATAAAATCAGTTGAAATCAACACACCCGTTGCTGCCGTTGGTGCTGTAGTGTATCCTGGGTTCACTAGATGCCAGTTTCAACAACTCATTCCACTCTCTCTGCCACTCTTCTTCTGTGTAAACCAGTCCCGACTGCACACAAATTCACAAACATAAACCTAATTAGGCTTTTATAATTTTTTTATATTAAAAAAAAACAAAACAAAACTATCATTCAAAGGTCTGGGGTCTGTAAGACTTTTTTATGTTTTTGATAGAAATCTCTTATGTTACTGATGTGTGGGGGTCTATACTGATGTGTGGAACTGTTCTGCTGATTTTTCTTGATTTTCTCTCAGACACCTTGTTTCATTTTACATCTGTTGTAACACCCTTTATATGTCTGCAGAAAACTTAAAAAAAAAAAAAATTTAAATAAAAAAAAAGAAAATCTCTTATGCTCACAAAGGCTGCATTTATATAATCAAATATAGTCAAAACTAAACCAGTAACACTGTGAAATATTATTAAAATTTAAAGTGCCCCTATTACTATTTTTTGTGAATGTAAAAGGTCCGCAAAAGTTTTAAAGATCAAAGCGCATGACAAATAAAGTTATTGTCTTCCAAAAGAAAGAATTAATTCTGAACTGCCAGAATAAATCAGCAGCAATTCGGTCTCACTTCCTAAATTGAAAATTAGCATATTGCCAACCTATGATCTTCATTGTCTGCCCAAGAACGTCTACTTGTCTTTGACCCACCCTCAAATACACTGTGGCTATAGCTGAGGCCTGGTAGAGTAATGACATGGTAGAGGGCGTTTCGTTTCTGACGCACACTGTAAAAGGTAGACCAAATCACGACAGACTGGGCCATCTGACCAATGCAGAATCTTCAAAACAAATCGTTTTCAGGCTCTTGAGGAGAAATGAGGAGATATGCAATGTATATTAGGAGTAAAATAAAGTGTTTTTTGACCTTGGATGCACACAAACCTATTGTACTCCAACACAAAATTAGCATAATATGGGCACTTAACATCTAAAATAAAATGTTTTCTATTTAAAATATAATTTATTGTGGTGATGGCAAAGCTGAACTTTTATTACTTCTTTATATTCATTACTTCATTATTACTCCAGTCTTCACTGTCACATGATTCTCCAGAAATCATTCTAATATGCTGCTCAAGAAACATTTCTCATTATCAATGTTGAAAACAGCTGTGCTGCTTAATATTTTTGTGGAAACCGTGATACTTTTTGGCAGGATTCTTTAAAGAGTAGAAAGTTCAAACGAATCATATACTTAAAATAAATTTTTTTTTACATTAAATGTTTTTACTGTCACTTTTGATCAATTTAATGATTCCTTGCTGAATAAAAGTATTTAAAAAAAGAAAAAGAAAACTTTTGAATGGTAGTGTATATTTTAATTAAAAATTAAATAAACCCAAATTGATTAGTTATCTGTTGCAATCTCTTTGTACAAAATAATGAACCAAATGTGCTCTAACCTCTTTGTTCTGCATGGTTTGTTGCCATCTCCACCTTCGCTTTAAAGCTTCCCTCTCCTGTCCATGATCCATCAGTGCATAGAGAGACTTCCGCAGCATCAAGTCTCGATCATGGAAGCCCCACATACCTGCATTATAATGTTCAATGTTTTAAGCATAATTACCAAGATTCCATCTGGCAGTGGTTTCTCACCAGGTGAGTATGCTGAATTTTACTGTTGTTTTGGACACAATAATTAGCGTTTACTCTAAAAGTGCCTGTATGGAACTCTATCTGCCACTCTAATATATCGATGTATATCATCCATTTTCAATGATTTCAATCTCAGGAAAAATAAACCATCTTTAAGCTAAATGTAACCAAAAGAAAGCTTGAATTAATCCATATAAAACTGTATAAAAACTCATCTGTTCTGTGCTGATTACTTGCAAATCAGAAGTCAGTTTGAACACTTACCCAGTGAGGCTGCGTGTAACAGGCAGTTCCCATCACCACTAGTAGCCAGAGGTAATAAACTCTGACATCCAGTGCCTAAACGAGTCCACCAGTTCAATCGTCCTGTTGAAAAAAAAAAAAAAAATCTCTGAAATATTTTTGCCTATAGACACTGTCTATGATACATCTTAAAAGTCTTTCTATGGCTGTATCCGAAATCGCATACTTCCCTACTATATATAAAAAAAAGTAAAAAAAATTAACAAAGTTGCATGTACCTGGATGACCTACTATTTCCGGGGAGTGCACATCCAATGGACACTTTACTATCCCATGAGGGGATTGGCAGTGAAATGACGCAACTGACACTCGTCATGTTGTCATTGTCATGTGAACTACCAATGTAGTATGTCCAGATTACATTCATACACACATCCATACTAAATAGAACATACTTTTTTTAACAGTCACATAGTAATTACTGTTCCAAAACCAAAGTGAGCTGCCTATGTAGGCAGTACTGGAAGGGCGATGGTGAACCAAGTGAAATATCAATCATAACATACAATTAGATTCAAAATTCATCCAAAACGATCAATAAAAATTGTTAAATTTAAAAAAAGAAAGAAAAAAAAGACAATTTTCCCATTATTTGTGTGTGCTGTGCATCTTTGTGCTTATTATAGTATCATGCTAATGGCAAACTCCTGTGTGCGTCACATAAGGACCAGTATATGTATGTAGGGCATTTCAAAATCAGTAACTTATGAGGTTACAGTTCAGTCAGGATGCTTATATTGACAGAAAATGATAATGCAGCTAACAGAAATGTAATGTTAGAAATGTCTCACTATTATAATAATAGTTATAAATAAATAAAAATCTCTGAAATATGAATTAATAATAATAGCCTAGTTATAATATAAAAATATTTAGTTCATCTTGAAATAAAATGACTAACCCGCATGCTCCAATGCCACCATCATAGACTGCTCAATGAGGTCTCTTTCGATGAAGCCGCGGAAGTCGTCTCTGTAGACGGTGAGGTCAGGCAACTGGAAGGTGCAGAGCGGAGTGTCCAGAAGTGGCTCGTTGCTGCCGCCCGTACTCGACACGTGCGAGCGAGCCAGAGAGACGATGGTGGAGCTGGCGTGAGAGATCCCCCTCGACAGTCGCTTCTCCGTGGCTGCTGCCATGATACATGTTCAGATTACTGCATATACTGGAGAATATGAAACTAGACACTGGTAACCTATTATCGGGACAACCTATTCTTATCACTCCTTTCAATTCGAAAAACAATGTTAGTCAGGTGAGAGTGGGCAAGGCTTTGAAATTACATCATAAGCAACTAGTGTCATGATCAGAGTAAATCATTTACATAAATGATGAAACACCATTTGAGAAATGAGGTCAACGCCACAGAGAGGCGTTCAAGTGCTTTTCATACCTTGCACAACCTCATCTTGGCGATGCAAAAGGGACCGCCCCGTTCGAGCCATCTCTTTCTCAATGGAAGAGTACTCTCTCTCCTCAGCAAGGGTGCATGAGAGGTTCCCAGCATGCACTTGTCTCAGCTGCTCAAAGTCACTCAGCGCAGCTGAGAGGTCCCAATTCTTTCCTGTGAGGAGAGTCACAATCATGAAGTGTGCAAGTAAATAAGAGGTCATAGTTCAACTGCACTTCTGCTTAGGAGTTTAATATTAACCCAGCATTGTTAGGTGCAGCAGAGTTCAATGACACATTCCACTGCAGTAGCTTGTGTAAATATTGTTCTGTACTGACTGTAAAGCGTGCATACTGCAGAACTATGTATATTTTAACTCATTCTCGTAACTGCAGTGTTGCTAGGCAACATGCGCTGGGTTTGTCAAGGTTTTGTTGCACATGTTAATATAGATGCTTTAGCCACTGTTTTTTTTCTACCTCTATAGTTAGTTAATCATAAAGACCTTAGTCAGGATAGATGCCATATTGAATTCTACATGGCTCACCCAAATAGAATTCATCAGAGTCGTAACTATCTGTTTTATAATATAGTTTTGAGTCTTGTTTTTAATTCAAGTGTTACATATTGTGAATATTTCGCTTGTATCAATCAAATTTCAAATAAAAGGAACACAATTAGAGACCACTCGTCATTTAAATGTATTGGATTATAAATAAAAAATAAATAAAAATAAAAAAATTACATTACTGCATGGTTATGTAATGTTTAAACATTTTGGGTTGGTTGGTTTTTGTGTTATAGTTAAAGTGATGTAACCGTACTCATACAACAATATAAGATTTGGGTCATTCCAACCACCATCTCTACCAAAAGACTGACTTCTTATTGGAGCAAAATGAATGCATGAAAGCTGAAGAGGGGGTAATGGGAAATGGGATAGTTTTGGCTCACCCTCCAGCAGGTCTCTGGCCAGTCCTGGTTCAGCTCCAGTAGAACGGACAAAGTCGGACAGGACCGCGTCCATATCCAAAGTCATGTGATCATGAATTTACAGTGTAGAAGGGGGCATCAGGAGAGAGAAAAGACATGAGAGCAATTCTCCCTCACAGCAAAAGCACCATTACGGCCACACCTATAGAGCAAGAGAGGAAAACAGATAGAAGCGATCCTTAGTGAGGCCATGCTCAAGCTTTAGCTCGGTGCATCAGATTGGTGCACATTACCAGAGATCTGTTGACTCCAGCAGTCACATGCCATTCCTGTGACCTCTGCAGTGTAGCTCAGCTGAACGCTTCAGTTTGCATTACAGAGAATTTGCAATTCATTAGAAAGGTGGCTAGTATGATACAGCTGTTCTAGGTGCATTTCCAAAACAATCACTGAAAGATTAAGTAATTTAACCGTACAACTGTTTTCAACATGGATAGTAATAAGAAATGCTTCTTGAGCACCAAATCACATATTAGTACGATTTCTGAAAGATCATGTGACACTGAAGACTGGAGTAATGATGCTGAGAGAAAAAAAAAAAAACACATTTTGAAATTGATAAAAATAGAAAAGAGTAATTTAAAAATTGTATAATATTTTATAATATTACTGTTCTTACTGTATTTTTGGTCGAGACAAAAAAAAATCATATTCACATCCATTCATATTGTTGAGCCCTAACCAATCAAATTTATACCAATAAGCTTTATACATTGTTTTTAGTTCTTGATCCTCCTTGTTATAGGAGAAGTTCCTACTTGTGAGTTTGCAAGTCATAATTACAATAATTACAAACATGTGCGTTCAAGTGATTTCAATCAGAATAAGATGCGTTAAGCAAGCGCTCTTTTGTACTTTGAAAGACCGGAATCTTTTCAACATTAAAGCGTTTGGTTCAAAATTTTACTGAAAAAAAAGAGCAAATGTAATTGTAATTGATGCTTTCCCTGTGTCAACACAAGAATGATACACAGATAATGATGGGAAATTTAGTTTGTCACGCAAGTCTGCTGCCTCAAACTGGCTAAATGAGTAGTATTTTCTAGCAAGCTTAATAGCTATTCCTCATCAACAGTACACAAAACGCACAGACTAAATTGCACAGTCAATTTTCACAATTACAACTTACTATGACAAATAGCAATTTTGGTCAGGGCTTAAAGGTAAACCAGTGTTTCTCGCTAAAAAGTATGACACTTGAAGTATCACTGATCATTGAAGTATCATTCATGTGCACTTGTCTCATAAATACATTCATTCCAACATGACTCAAAGGCTGCATAAAATCAAATGCACAAACTGCTCTGAACCTTTACGCCTCAAACTGCACTGCTTAAAGCATTGTGACAGAGATGGTCAGCTGAGACGGCAGCGCAGGAAAGCACTGGAGGAGCTGAACAATGCCACTACACTAGGGCTGCACAATACACTGACATTATTGAAATATCAGCAATACATATCACAATATGCATATTGGAAGGGCTTGCAATAACGTTGTAACCTTAATGGTGATTCAGATAGCAGAGAATAAACTGGGTTACAGAGCTCCACTCACATTGTTTTCCATTAAAGTACATTATATTTGTCACAGAATTTAGTAACTTAAAAATAAATTCTATATAATATAATGAAGATCCATAATTAAAAATCTATCTCTTTGAGTTTATCTGAACACCAATTAACCAGAGAGTAAACTTTTGTCATTACATTAATTCAGTTCACAGACAATGAGCAGAGAGCTTAGAGATATAACAAGTTATGACAGCTACGTATAAACAAAAAAAAAAAAAAAAAAACATCATTAAAAAACATCATCAGGAAATCAATTTGACATTAAATCACTCTTTGGCTTTGGCTATCAAAATCCTGTTGTTTGGAATATCTCTAGCATTTTGGTTATTTATGTAATTTGTAGCTTTTAAATACATTTAAATATTCGATATGCGAAACAAAATCACATTATTTTGAAACGTTTTTTTAATTTTTTTATCTTGAATATCGTGCAGCCCTACTATCCATGCCTCATTCAGGCAGAGTTGCTCAGTTATGAAGAATTTAAAATGACTGTCGATGTCGAAACAAGATTAGACGACAAAGCTTTATGGATGACAGATAAAATTAAAGTGGCATTTACATCTTCAACAGGACAACAATGAAAATGTAAAAACTCAAAGGGTGTTAAATTGTGATTTGTTGCTGCTGATCACACTTTACTGGCTTGTTAACACAGGGGTCACATATAGATGATAATATTATGCAGTCAAAAAGTCCCAATGTTTAAAATCACCCCTCCCTGATGTAATGGTACATCCTGCCAGCGCTGCCGCCACCTCCCTTAAAGCTCTGACTCAAAACTTTTCAATATAATGCCCATGACTCATTCCTTACTGGGCCCTTCCCACCTCTATGACCAACAGGCAAAAGGCAGGCAGCTCGCTGTGGCACTGACGGACATAAAGGGCCTTTTCAGCGAGGAAGCTGCTTTCTCTCTCACTTTGACTTTGTTTGGCAACTATAGAAGAGTGACTAGAGAAAGACTAACAGCAAAAACAAGGGAATGGCTTGAATCTGGAACATTATGCATCCCTATCTGATCATTTCTGGGCATGTAAAGAACTCCTGCCCAGAGCAGAGCTAATCAGAATAATCCACTGGGTGGGGATACGATTAGTGACTCAAAAACAGCTCCTGTCAGAGTTTAAAGGAAATATGAAGTGCTAAATAAAACCCTGAATGACTCAATAACAAAGCTTGCTTCACACTCACCTGACATCTTTCATAACATTAGTTAGAGTGAGTCAGCCTCTTCTAACACAAACAAACACAACAGGACAGCAGTTTCAGAGGTCTGGGCCCCCAGGACAAGGTCAACAGCCCATCTCTCAGCAGCAGCCAGGCTCTGAGAACCATCCAGCAAGCAAAATGGTCAGAGATGGATGCTGTGCACGAAAACCTGAAAAACAGAAAGTCAAAGTTAACTTGACATCTCAGATTATTGAGGGAGAAATGACTAACAAAAGGCACCTGGCACGTTTACAGAGTCGGCTTATAGGCAATTCGGATGAGATCTCAACATCACAAGCGTTGCATCATTATGGCATTCAGGGTTTGCCAGAGACACCTAGGTGATGGATTGTAAACAGAAAGCACCCAACAGATTTTTCTGCATTTGCTAGCCGGGCTTTTGTCTGTTACATAACAAGCGTTGCTGTCCACACGTGGGTGCTTTAAGATAGCAGGATCACTGAAACAGAGATGCACACAAGCAGAGGTCAACAGAGATGTGTTTCCTCTGTGCACTGTACTGACTATAACCCTCTAACCTATATGGCTGATGACTGTGTACAGGGTAAACTAATAACAAAGATTTGCATCAGTTTATGGAAATAACTCAACTTTTTGTAACCCTTGCTCCCCTATAAATATGCGTCAAGGCTAAACAATAAGGATGACCCCAGGTCAGTGAGAGAGAGTTCTGGGCCAGTTTATGGAACTGTCACTCAAGCCAGTTTTGCATTGTTTATGTTCAACAATTCAAAGATAATGAGCCTGTATTTTTATGCATTTGAATTTCCGTGGCGTATTGGGAAATGTCGTTGTGAATTTTGCTGGTTTAAGTCTGGCACTAAGATCCCATCATCTAGCTGGTTAATACAGATGAAGGTATTTTGAAATTGCAAAAATCACTTTAAATAAACAATTAAATAAATAAATAAATAAATAAATAAACAAATAAATAAATAAATAAAGTGAGCCTATGAAAAAGTGCTTGATTTTATAGTTGTCAGGGAACTGACACATTTTGAAATACTGACCAGGAAAGCAGAAAAATCCCCACTGTTCTGTCCTGATGCACGAAACAAGACTTGATATGCCTCTCCTAATTTTCTTGTTAGATTTCCTCTATAAATATCTCATGACATGCATGCAATATAAATATATGACACAAGAGTGCTTCACATCTTAAACTGAATCTGAGGGTGCTTTCACACCTGAGCGTTTGTTTTGGACCTGGTGCGTTTTCTCCCTCGGTTTGGTTCGTTTAGGCCAGTGGTTCTCAAACTTTTTCGGTCATTCCCCACTTTGGACAAAGGGGAATTTTCAAGCCCCACCTGCCCCCATCGCCCCAACACAATGCTAATGAAATACGCAACAAGCTTAAAATGTTCCAATGTATTGAACAAGTAGTATTAGTATAGTAACAAGTTGTATCTAAATACAAACTATTACTAACTATCTACATCAAATAACAAGAAGTTCAAAAATAAAGAAAATAAAAGTGCAGCTTTGTCAAAACAAAAATCTTTTAAAAAGAGTCTACAAAACAAAATTCAATGAAGTGGTCAAAATCATGTCTTACCCACTCCATGTCTCCAGACATCTCATGATAAATCATATCTTTCTCACTTTATGCTCACTTTCATATTAAACATTGATTAAATAAAAAAAAAATTACATTAGCCTATAATATTTAAACATAAATATGAAACTGATACGTTTTCTTTAATGGCTACAACACATATATACAGTACAGATACATTTCATGTCTTGTCGTTAGCCACAACATAATGACGTAACATATTTTCCAACCCAGCCCCCAGCCCCCCTTGCATGAAACGGCTTCCAGCGCGCCTGCCTGCAACCCAACGGCGCGAAACATACACAAAGTTTGTTCCGCTACAATTAATATGTGCCACGTCAGTTATTATTTTGGGGGTGGGGAGGGGAATGATCGGCCTAATACGCAGCAACACACAGCTATAATGACGGTTTGCTCTCACACGCGCTGCATTTATAGTCTCACATACGCACGCCTAGTCACTACTGCGCGGTCTTGCTCCAGATTCCGGGAGATTGAATCTCATTTGCGGGCGTCAAGGAGCCGCTATCAATATGCGGGAGACTCCCGGAACTTCCGGGACAGTTAGGATGTCTGGATAAAGATATAAAAGGCACAAAAAGGAAAATTTCCTCTCGTTTGGCGCGCCCCACCTGTCACGTCTCTATTCCCCACACTTTGAGAACCACTGGTTTAGCCCATAGACTGTAAAAAAAGGTTTAGGCATATGTGAACGTGGCAATCGCGCTCGGATCCGTACCAAAACAACCGTCTTTTGTGAAGCAGCTGAGTGAAGTGGTAACAGTTACTATAAAACTGATTGAGCAGCGCATGTGCTTGAAGTACAGTGATTACTAAAGGCAGCTTAAGTCAAGTCAGTGAGGAAAACGTCCACTAAAGAGATGGAAACACTTCAGAGCCTTCAAGAAGAAATAGGTGAACGACTATGCACACTAACAAAAGGAAAGCTCATAGAACTCAGCCAATTCTTACAAATTTCCTCAGAGGACATTGGAAATTAAACATGCCTGACTTTAGTAAATATCCTCAGTAATCATCTATTAACCCTCTGGGGTCTAAGGGGTTTTTGAGGTCCTTGAGATGTTTTGACATGCCCTGACATTTGTGTTTTTTTTTCAGTTGCTTATAAAACATATTAATGGCAAAGTTGTCATTGTACTCTATTTAGCACAAACATGGCTACCATAATATGTGAGCAACATGTATGTACATGTTTGTATTTTTGAAGGAATATTGTTTATGCATGGTTATTGAAAAAATTAAAACTTAAAGCCTCTGAAATAAGGCCACAAAACACTCACTAAACATGTGTTCACAATACTTTTGACTAATGGATGTTGTTGCCTAGAATTTTTGCTTCAAAATGATCTGAAAATCATCCTGCCTAATCATTTACACAAAACAATACATTGATTTAAACTTTTTAAGACACTTTATGTCTGTGAAGGCAATATGCGAGTGGGCGTGATTCTCACCTAAGAGGACAATGGCCTAGCATAATGAGCCTTGCATAATAATGAGCCTTGCATAATTAGCCTTTCACACAGGTGTGTCACTGGGTACCATAGAATGCAAGCACAAAAGAAGCTATATATACACATACACACACACACACATATATTGTCTTCGCACTTTCTTGTGGTACCCAGTGGAAAAAGACAAATGTTTTTCAAGATGTTTCCAACTCTAACTTTGAACCAATTCTGAAGAATATTTATATTCTACAGAATTGGTTCAAAGTTAGAGTTGGAAACAACTTGAAAAAGATTTGTCTTTATCCACATATTTTGTATGCATGCAAATTGTATAATATCCTAATTGTGCAGTTAATTCTCATACTGTATTTTCAGAAAGTTTTGGAATATGTATCCTCTCCCCAAATTTGTCACTAATAAAACACAACAAAAAAAGATTACAATTTTAACAATATTTCAAGTGTAATCTTTCTTAGTAAAAAGTATACGTATTTCAAGGGTAACATATGAGCAGAAATTGGCAAACAAAAGCTTATTTAATGTGGAAGTAGGCTGTTTTTACAGTAACAACTTTATAATCCATCCAAAACTAATCAATGAAATCTTGTCTAAATATTCATATTTAGTCTGTAACATATCGTGTTTATGCAAGTGTGAGATGCGCGCTGTACAGCTGTAAACAACAGAGCGCGGCCACGCGCATTCACACTATCGCGATTATAACAAAGCTCTTAAGAATAAATAACTTACTACATCAGCTTGATTCGTTGCTCTTCGGAAACTACCAGCACTTCTGAGGTAAATTGCTCCAGGATTAGGACGATAGTATTATTCCTGAGAGCGCAGCAAGACGAGGTAAAGTCCACGATTCTTGTTCAACTTGATGTGTTTTATCCAGCTGATATGTGGGCGTTAACAGTTTGCATGGCTTGCCTCAGATAATTTGCATTTGAATAGCACGTGCTCTCTGTGGGCGTGGTCACATTAAAAGATAATTAGCTGAAATGAGAACGACTGACATCTCTCTCTTTTTATCTAGATTACATAAACAGAGAATATTTGTTTTAGTTTTGAATTAGATAATTTAAAAGTACACAGTTAAATGATTATAAAGATATATTGCTCATGCATGTGTGACTAGTATTCGCTGAGTTTTGTTTAAGTTTAGAGACGTGCTCCAGAAAAAAAGTTCACGGAGACGGAGAGGCAGAAAGCACACCCTGTTTATTTTCTTTATTTTACAAAAGTACAATGTTTTAATTCGATTGGAAGTGGACCCATAAAAAAGTAGACATTTAACAGTTCATTTTGTCATATTTCTTAAGTGTGTATGACAAAAATGACAGAGTATTTTAAGTCTATTTTGCTGCTATGTGAAAAAAAATCGTGCAAAGCACGCCGGCGCGTTTTCAGACCCCAGAGGGTTAAGAAAAGAATTAGAAGAGCTGGAGGATGGAGGCATGGCTGAGCTTCTCAGCATCAATGAGCAATTAAGTGATATGATAATGACTAATGTAAATGGGACTGAGCAGAGGACAGAGTTAAGACCATCTGAAATAGAGATAAAGGTAGCTCAAAGACCATTTCAACAACTTGAAAGTATGACTGATTCTGCCATGTACTAAGCCCTACTGTCTCACAGAGTACAACAACACGACAAGAAGCAACTGATCATACAGTGGTTGACGCTCCACACGCATCACAGAAACAAATAGCACCAGCCATATGGCACAAAGACTTAAACATTTCAGGTCTCATTGGTGAGCCAGGTCAGAAAGACAGATTGTCATTCTCCAGTCTTGCACGTCAAATAGAGAGTGGGTTGAATAAGGGCTACCTCGAGCAAGACATCATGGATTCAGTCATTCGAGCGATCACACCTGGGCTTCAGTTGCGTAGCCATCTCGAGGGCAAAGCAGACCTAACGCTTCCAACATTAAGAAGAATTCTTCGCTCTCACTATCAAGAGAAAAATGCCACAGAACTATACAAACAGCTTACTTCAGAGGCCCAGCGTGCTAAAGAATCACCACAAAGCGCTCTCATTCGTGTTCTTGATCTAAGACAGAAAATCCTGTTCGCTTCGTACCACTCGCAGGGAAATGGACAAGTAGAAAGATTTAATCGGACTATCCTGCAGATGCTCAAAACTCTCACAGAGAAACAGAAATTAAATTGGAAAGAGGCATTGAATAAGCTAGTTTTTGCCTACAATTGTACTAAAAGCGAAGTGACTGGATTCTCACCTCTCTACCTCCTGTTTGGTCGCTCTCCAAGACTTCCAGTTGACGTATTGTTTGACCTCAATCCAGATAACAGTTCCATCAGCCAAAGTGAATATATGGAGAGGTGGACAAAGGGTAGGCAAGAGGCCTATGAGATTGCCAGAGAACATGTGAAGAAGAGTACTGAGAGAAACAAAAGACGTTATGACCAAAAAGTAAGGTGTACAAATTTATGTCCTGGCAGCAGAGTGCTTGTGAAAAACATGACTCCAAGGGGGGGGGTCCAGGGAAACTTCGAAATTACTGGGAGGATGAAGTCCATATTGTCATCCGTCAGGCTGCTGAGGATACTCCAATCTATGAAGTAAAACCAGAACAGGGCAAAGGCAGAGCAAGAGTGTTGCATCGAAATCATCTTCTCCCCTGTGATCACTTACCTCTGGTTACTACACAGACTCAAAACACTACACCGAAGCGAAAAAACAAACAAAAACACGCAGCTTCACCTTCCAAGAGAAGGGAGGAACACGAGCTAGAGAACAACAGTGAAAGTGACGATGAGTACTATGTCCAAGTAAAGCCCTACCAGTTTAGGACCCAACAAAATAGTCATAACCAGAGAGAAGTGGAAACCACACCACAACTGTTACTTACCTGTGAAAAATCATCAGAACAGTCAGAACAAATGTTTAACTCGACTCTGTTGCCACATTTAGCTGAACAAGATGTACTAGCACATGTCAACTCAGCCACTTAAGGAAAAAAAACACCTACTGAAGAACAACAGTTACTTGATCAATACTTACCTGAACAGCATTCACCCACTAAAGAACAAAAAAAAACTACTGAAGAACAACAGTTACTTGAACAATACTTACCTGAACAGCAGTCACCCACTAAAGAACAAAAAACACCTGGTGAAGAACAACAGTTACTTGAACAATACTTACCTGAACAGCAGCCACCCACTAAAGAACAAAAAACACCTGGTGAAGAACAACAGTTACTTGAACAATACTTATCTGAACAGCAGTCACCCACTAAAGAACAAAAAACACCTACTGAAGAACAACAGTTACTTGAACAATACTTACCTGAACAGCAGTCACCCACTAAAGAACAAAAAACACCTACTGAAGAACAACAGTTACTTGAACAATACTTACCTGAACAGCAGTCACCCACTAAAGAACAAAAAACACCTGGTGAAGAACAAGTCACCTGAACAATATTTACCTGAACAAAACGTACCTGATGACGAGCAACGTTTACCTGTAAGAAAAGGTTTAGGCATATGTGAACATGGCAATCGCGCTCCGATCCGTACCAAAACAACCGTCTTTTGTGAAGCAGCTGAGTGAAGTGGTAACAGTTACTATAAAACTGATTGAGCAGCGCATGTGCTTGAAGTACAGTGATTACTAAAGGCAGCTTAAGTCAAGTCAGTGAGGAAAACGTCCACTAAAGAGATGGAAACACTTCAGAGCCTTCAAGAACAAATAGGTGAACGACTATGCACAGTAACAAAAGGAAAGCTCATAGAACTCTGTCAATTCTTACAAATTTCCTCAGAGGACATTGGAAATTAAACACGCCTGTCTTTAGTAAATATCCTCAGTAATCATCTATTAAGAAAAGAATTAGAAGAGCTGGAGGATGGACGCATGGCTGAGCTTCTCAGCATCAATGAGCAATTAAGTGATATGATAATGACTAATGTAAATGGGACTGAGCAGAGGACAGAGTTAAGACCATCTGAAATAGAGATAAAGGTAGCTCAAAGACCATTTCGACAACTTGAAAGTATGACTGAGTCTGCCATGTACTTAAGCCCTACTGTCTCACAGAGTACAACAACACGACAAGAAGCAACTGATCATATACTGGTTGACGCTCCACACGCATCAAAGAGACAAATAGCACCAGCCATATGGCACAAAGACTTAAAAATTTCAGGTCTCATTGGTGAGCCAGGTCAGAAAGACAGATTGTCATTCTCCAGTCTTGCACGTCAAATAGAGAGTGGGTTGAATAAGGGCTACCTCGAGCAAGACATCATGGATTCAGTCATTCGAGCGATCAGACCTGGGCTTCAGTTGCGTAGCCATCTCGAGGGCAAAGCAGACCTAACACTTCCAACATTAAGAAGAATTCTTCGCTCTCACTATCAAGAGAAAAATGCCACAGAACTATACAAACAGCTTACTTCAGAGGCCCAGCGTGCTAAAGAATCACCACAAAGCGCTCTCATTCGTGTTCTTGATCTAAGACAGAAAATCCTGTTCGCTTCGTACCACTCGCAGGGAAATGGACAAGTAGAAAGATTTAATCGGACTATCCTGCAGATGCTCAAAACGCTCACAGAGAAACAGAAATTAAATTGGAAGGAGGCATTGAATAAGCTAGTTTTTGCCTACAATTGTACTAAAAGCGAAGTGACTGGATTCTCACCTTTCTACCTCCTGTTTGGTCGCTCTCCAAGACTTCCAGTTGACGTATTGTTTGACCTCAATCCAGATAACAGTTCCATCAGTCAAAGTGAATATATGGAGAGGTGGACAAAGGGTAGGCAAGAGGCCTATGAGATTGCCAGAGAACATGTGAAGAATAGTACTGAGAGAAACAAAAGACGTTATGACCAAAAATTAAGGTGTACAAATTTATATCCTGGCAGCAGAGTGCTCGTGAAAAACATGACTCCAAGGGGGGGTCCAGGGAAACTTCAAAATTACTGGGAGGATGAAGTCCATATTGTCATCCGTCAGGCTGCTGAGGATACTCCAATCTATGAAGTAAAACCAGAACAGGGCAAAGGCAGAGCAAGAGTGTTGCATCGAAATCATCTTCTCCCCTGTGATCACTTACCTCTGGTTACTACACAGACTCAAAACACTACACCGAAGCGAAAAAACAAACAAAAACCCGCAGCTTCACCTTCCAAGAGAAGGGAGGAACACGAGCTAGAGAACGACAGTGAAAGTGACGATGAGTACTATGTCCAAGTAAAGCCCTACCAGTTTAGGACCCAACAAAATAGTCATAACCAGAGAGAAGTGGAAACTAGGGCTGCACGTTTTCAAGTTTTTCATAAACCGTTAACCGACGCCCTAAGCGGTTAATACTCGGTTAACCATAGTGTGCGCCAGGGATGGAAATGAACTTTTTTGTCCACCGGCCACTGTGGCTGTTGGATTTCAAAATCTACCAGCCACTCAATGTTTTTACCAGGCACTTTCTTGTTTTTAATCGACAATGTGTAACTGCATGTGAAAATTAATACTACAAGATCTACAATACTTAAGCAGTTTATTTAATCTCAAGTGTCAATGAAATACTGGCATTTTCTCTTTCACTCTTATAGCCTACACACACAAACCATGAAATGATATTCATTTTAGTTCGCATATGAGGAAAAAACAATGTTACGAACGTGAGCGCTCTGAAAGTGGCACTAAAAGATGCTTTGAAACTTTCAGAGATCAAACAGAAAGCACAAAACCTTTCTTTAAAGTGAATTTCGTTTTGTGTTAATTGTACCTTAATTTTAATCAATGTTTCATCAACCAATTGCCTGGATTTAATAAATAAGAATTAAATATAGCAGACGATATAACCACGAACGCTGAGGCGCCGGCGCGTGAACTGGACTCTCATCTCATAAATGAACCGAAACTCAGTGTATAAGTTAGCCTACTCTCTCATAGACATGTCTACTTAAACAGAATAATTCAAAACGAAAGAAAACAGACACAGACTGCTCTCTGCTTGCAATCCGTATGAAATGTGCATTTCTCTCTGATGCGTTCACTACTGCGAAGACCGCGAGTCAGCATAGTCAACTTCATCTTTGCAACTGACACGGACAAAGAAAAGACTTGTTTATTAATAAATAATTAAAATATCTCCTTGCTATATTTTACATATTCATAATCATTACCTTTGCCGGTTCTTTGTGACAGATTTTAGGAGCTTTATTGGCAGCGCCGCGCCGCCACCCTTACATGAGCGCGTCACCGCACCCACCAGAATAGCCCTGTTTTTTGTTTTGTTTTTTTGTTAAGAATTTGTTTACTGTGTGCGTGATTCATTTAATGGAAAGCACATTCACTGAGTTGTCTTGCTAATCAGTGTCTGCTCGTTTATTCAAACTAATTTGTCCTATTACAGACGAACGTCGCATGATGCTATTGTTATTTACCTGCCACGGTGGCCGGTAGGTGAAGCGAGTTTACCCGCCACAACACAAAATCACCCGTATTTGGCTAGTGGCGGGTGCTAATTTCCATCCCTGGTGTGCGCGCAGCAAGCCCGAGATACAGACACACGCGAAAGGGGTAGTTTATTTTTAACACCTTTAATAACTGGTTGGACCACATCTGAAACGAAATTAATTTATAGAAATAAAACGCTGGTAAGGACAGAGCAGTTAAAGTAGGTCACTGACTTTTGCGTTCGCGGCCTGTGAACAAGGCCCTGCAGTCATATTATAGCACACTTTTTTTTAGAAACTTTGTGCAAAGAAACAGTCAAATAAATGGCAGTCTCTGGTGGTGCAAAAATGTATTACAACTAAATTCAATGCACGCCATTGTCGCCACTTAACCGAGCAAACTGTTTCACTCGGTTACGCAATTTTTAACGGTTAATCGGTTAACCATGGACACCCCTAGTGGAAACCACACCACAACTGTTACTTACCTGTGAAAAATCATCAGAACAGTCAGAACAAATGTTAAACTCGACTCTGTTGCCACATTTAGCTGAACAAGATGTACTAGCACGTCAACTCACCCACTAAAGGAAAAAAAAACACCTACTGAAGAACAACAGTTACTTGAACAATACTTACCTGAACAGCAGTCACCCACTAAAGAACAAAAAACACCTGGTGAAGAACAACAGTCACCTGAACAATATTTACCTGAACAAAACGTACCTGATGACGTTTTTTTATTTTTTTTATTTTGCAAACTCATTAAAGGGCACCTATTATTGCATTTAAAATGTTCCTAATATTGTTCTGGGAGTCCCCAACAACAGTTTTACGTGCATGCAATGACAAAAAACACTTTTGTTGTCTTATAATATGCATTTATTTTTACCTGATTTGCTCACCGACTCCCTAATGATTCATTTAACGACTCATTTTTCAAACCCCTCCTTTGCGTGACGCTAATCTGCGGTGATTGGTCAGATGACCCAGTCAGTTATTTTTTGCGTTAGCCCAAAGCTTAAGGCGAGACACTGCAGGTGAATAGGGTAAAAAATTTAACTTACAGATATCACCATGAAACTTTACCAGTTGATTACTCACATGAATAGGAGAAACAAATGTATTGCAAGTTTTCTGTAATTTTATGTTTAAATATGCTAATCAGGCTATATCTAATTAAATATGCGCTAATTTGCATATATTTTGAAGTGACAAATCTGACCATTGAAAAAAACAAGGTTCAAATTGATTTTTGCATTTTGTTGATATATTCAATGAAAAGACATTTTCAGAGGGGATTATTAATATCTCCTTTTGTTACCCTGTAAATCAGAAAATACTGGCAATAGCCTTAAAAAATTGATTTCCGCCCTATTTTTAGGCATAAAATGTCATATAAATCAGGCCAAGAATGATATATCAACAAATCCCTCTGAACAAACCTTCACAATATAGTTAGGAATACGGCTGTAAAGTTTGGTGTATGTAGGTGCTACAGACGTGGAAAATCGTCACTAGGAGTGTGAGAAAAAACTCATTTTGAGAAAACAGCCTTTAAAGATTTTTATGGCAAAATTCCACTAATTTCTATTGAAAGCCATGAATTACAGACAAAATATGCTTTAGGTCCAAGTAAAATCCATGTACCACACTGTTTAACATCTAAAACGCATTACTGCTTCATCCATCACTGATCATAACATCCAAAACAACACATCAACAGTCCATCACACAGGTGGAATGACAAAAACTAAATATATCACACCTAAAGTAGACGTCACAGAAACATCACGTTACGCTTCTGAAGATGACTGCAGAGTCAGCAGTCGAAACTGTCAAGGAATGACAACAAACTTTAAACCTATCGTATAAGAAATAATCACTTATAAATACAAATAGTAGGCTGAATTAACTCGTAATCTTTCCACATTTTGAACTACCACGGAAATGTCAGAGCGCGTCACGTGACGATTCTGAACGAATCACGTTGTCAGAAATTGGCATCAGCCAATGAGGTTGCGCATGTCGAGTAAATGGCCCATTTTACTTTCATGATTCGTTGCTGATAAATAGGAAATGACCATATTTGGATCCGACAGCATTGAAGAGGAGAGAGAGAGCTTTCCAACGGTATATGTGATGACAGGGAGCAGACAGCGATCGCGGAGCAGCGGGAGGATTTAGAACGCCAACTTTTGATGAATTTAGGCGAAATCTACACACGCAAACAGACAAAGTGTAGTAAAATAAAGACCTAAATGTGTATTTTGGACTTTTTTTCAGCACAAGTCTGAAAGAATACATGTTATTGAAGACAAATAGCCCAAAATCTCAAAATTGACCAGTGAAAAAAAAACTATGTTTTTGCCTGCTGTGTCTCGCCTTAAACATATTGATAAAGCACTGCAGTACTACAGGTATTGCTCTATTCTTTATGAAAACTCCAATAACAACGACAAACATTTCACATTTTTAAAAAATGACATTGGAGACCTAGAAGCTGCGCTGAGCGTAACTTACACAACAACCACACACTTATTGAGCATGCTACAAAACCCATAAAAGCATCAATTATTAATACTTACAGTTTGCGATTCGGAGGAAGCTGATCCAAATAAACTTGGTACTGAACCTTCCTTCAGTATCAACCGGCTCGCGAATCCACACTTGAAAGCATTTATGTTTGTAAAGCGATCGTCATTAAAATGACGCGAACACAGCACAAGGTTCGGGTACAGTTGTAAATATAAACTCTAGCCACTGATTCTTCACATGCTTGTCCCTGGGCAGTGAAAAAAAAGTTCGCTTTTGATTCGCACTTCAGAACACAGCGTCTCATCGACATGTTTTGAAGTTTCACTGGTGTCTGCAGCGCGCGCAATGAGTGGGCGTATCTTATTCAAATAACTTGTCGAAGTGACGTCATATAGATAGAGAGAAAGCATCGTTCGTCTATCGATTCATATCAGCGACTCAGAGTCGACTCTTACTTTTGAGAGACAATAACTTTGTATACGGTGAACTTTCATATTTAAAACTTTGCAGGATGTTTTCGTTCACTTTGATCTATGTTACACACTACATGAAAGGTAATTTTCAAAATTCCATAATAGGTGCCCTTTAATTCATCTAAATCAACAACTTGTATGTTAGACCCCATACCGACTAAGCTACTGAAGGAGATGCTTCCAGATATCATAGATCCTCTTCTTAATATCATTAATTCGTCTTTGTCTCTAGGATACGTACCAAAAACCTTTAAGCTGGCTATGATAAAACCGCTTGTTAAAAAAACACAACTTGATCATACAAAATTAGTCAATTACAGGCCGCTCTCGAATTTACCTTTTCTGTCAAAGATATTAGAAAAAACAGTATCCTCACAACGGTGTTCCTTTCTTGAAAGAAATGATATCTGCAAGGATTTTCAGTCCGGATTTAGACCGTACCATAGTACCGAGACCGCTCTCGTTAGAGTCACAAATGATTTGCTTTTATCATCCGATCGTGGCTGTATCTCCCTATTAGTGTTACTTGATCTTAGTGCTGCATTTGACACAATTGACCACAACATTCTTTTAAATAGACTAGAAAACTATGTTGGCATTAGTGGAATTGCACTAGCATGGTTTAAATCATACTTATCTGACCGTTATCAGATTGTAGCAGTAAATGAAGAGATGTCTTATCGATCACAAGTTCAGTATGGCGTACCGTAAGCCTCAGTACTAGGACCGCTGCTGTTCACTCTGTACATGCTGCCATTAGGAGATATCATTAGGAAACACGGAATTAGCTTTCACTGTTATGCCGATGATACTCAGCTCTATATTTCTTCAAAACCTAACAAAACTTACCAATTCACAAAATGAACGGAATGCATAGCTGATATAAGGATGACTAGTAATTTCCTACTACTAAATTCTGAAAAAAACAGAGATTCTGATTATTGAACAAAAAACGTCCACACGTAATAACCTAAAATATTGTCTAACACTTGATGGCTGCTCTGTTAAGTCTTCGTCGTCGGTTAGGAACCTGGGTGTGCTCTTTGATACCAATCTTTCATTTGAAAGTCACGTGTCTAGTATCTGTAAAACCATTTTTCCATCTTAAAAATATATCTAAATTACGTCATATGCTCTCATTGACAAATGCGGAACAATTAGTTCATGTGTTCATGACATCAAGGCTAGATTATTGTAATGCTCTACTGGGTGGTTGCCCTGCACGCTTAATAAACAAACTACAGCTAGTTCAAAACGCAGCAGCTCGAGTTCTTACCAGAACCAGGAAGTATGACCATATTAGCCCGGTTCTGTCAAGACTGCATTGGCTGCCTAGTAAACATCTTATACATTTAAAAATATTGTTGATTACTTACAAAGTTTATTGCAATCTCAAAATTCCAGCCAGTTAATAATACCTAGAATATCAAAATCGACTGCTGGCGGTAGATCCTTTTCCTATTTAGCACCAAAACTTTGGAATAGTCTTCCTACCATTGTCTGGGAAGTAGACACAGTCTGTCAGTTCAAAGCTCGATTAAAGACACATCTCTTTGCCCTAGCATACACATAATACATTATAGGCTTCTATAATTCAATGTTAGGCTGCATAGATTAGGTCAGCCGGAACTGGGAACACTTCCCTTAAATCATGATGTACTTGTTACATCATAAGAAGAATGGCATCTACGCTAATTTGAGTGTCTTTTTTTTATCCCGAGGTTTTCCCGCAGCCTGCCGGATCCAGGCCGTATCCAGATCTGACGAGGAGCTTCGCCTGGATCCGATGACAATGCAGTGCTGACGTGCCAACTAGCCTCTCCCTATGGAGGATCCCTTTCCCACTCTACAGATAAAGCGTTGTGAATTTCGTTTCGCGTACCGACCCCGAAGTGATAAATAAAGCAAAATTCTGTATCAAATTTCTAGGCAAGACAAGTAGTTTGTTCAGGCATGGTTTTGTAGGGAATTACAAACCTGCGCACATATATACAAACGCACATAACTATAGAATCAATTCTAAATGCGCATGTGAACGTCATCAGCGTTTATCACAGGTTCGCGTTTAAAGTCTGTTTAGAGACATTCATATAATTTTTTTTTATCTTACAGTTACTGTAAATCCGACCTCTAGTTACATAAACGCCAGAGGAGAACTGGCCCCCGACTGAGCCTGGGTTCTCCCAAGGTTTTTTTTTCTCCATTGGGTCACCTGATGGAGTTTTAGGACACCATTAGGTCACTTGATGGAGTTTTTCGGTTCCTTGCCACTGTTGCCTTTGGCTTGCTCAGTTGGGGATATTCAAATTAATTAATCAATCATTAATACCATTGATCAGCTCTACCAAACGTGGATGTTTTTTCCACTAAGAAACGAACATTATGTTGTTTTGATTGATACTGTGAAGCTGCTTTGATACAATCTATTTTGTGAAAAGCGCTATATAAATATACTTGACGAGCAACGTTTACCTGATCAAAATTTAACTGTGTAGAGGAACCATCTGGAGCTCGACAACAACGGCCACCAAAGAGATTTACATATGAAAACTTTGGAACTCCTACATGCTACAGTGTGCAAAATGCAAGAAATTACTTGAACCCACACCCCATACACACATGGACACCAAATATGAATTCTTGGGTACCAATGTCAATTTACTACTCTCATCCCCCAGTTATCAGTTATCCAGTCAAGTAAAGAAACTGAATGAACTTTCACTTAAACAGGTCTCGGGCAATGGCAATGGCATTGCAGGACATCATACCTTCACTGACTGCCTTAATTAATTGCAATTAATTTGTCAAATAAGGGACTGTTGCACTCACACCGGATAAACGGTTAATAGGCCGAGATAACATGGACTGTTTAATGGCCTAACAAATTATTGAAATTAACACTTTGAAACTTTCCTTGGAACAATGTTTTTTTTTTTTTTTTGCGAGGAATCGGCCTGGATAGGAATACTTTGTCGGCTTGAACTTGACTGTTTTCTGTCTAAAACTTTGTGAGTATTGATGTCGGGACGACATCTTATTTTGTTGGGGAGAGTGTGACCACCCTGAATATTTGTGTCTCGAAAGTATTTAAGTAGTTGTATATATGTTATTTTGTATTTATATAAAATAATTTAAATAAACATGAGTTTGCACTGAACAGTTCAGTTCAGTTGCATTTTCTGAATTTTGTTTAGGGCCATATGATTTCCGTGATGCGGAAAACGCGGACGGAATCACGGAATTTACACATGAAAACGGAATTCTTACGCACGCGGAATTTGCATTTTGTTGACATATTAAATAAAATATATATTTTTAAATAAATAAATAAACTTCCTTCTCATTTTTCAGTTTAAAACAACAAACGTAGAAAGGTCTCTACCTAAACCGTGGCCAAATGGCATTGTTAAATGTTGCCTAGTAACCATACGTCCTCACGTTCACGCGTAGGGTAAAAAAAAAATGTCGAAGCGAGTGGCAAAAACTATGACGAAAATCTATTGACAATAACGAATAACAACCACTGATCTATATTGAATGACTATATTTCAGTGATAAAAACTAGACGAAAATGTAACTAGATAGTGACGATTTAGGAAGCGATCCAGTCAGAACTGATGTCTTGCGTTTGTGGTAGATGCGCACATTTGTATACTGTAACGTGCTGATCTACCCAGCGGTCTTATAAAACGTTAAAAAAAATTAAACGTCTGGGAGAATGAGTAGAGCAGGCGATCTGAATTAGAGTGATGATGCAAAAAAGAGCTCTATTCGGTAACACCCGACCTGAAGCGTGCAGCCGTGCACAATAGACACATATTCAGCGCGCGAGTACTGAATTGAGCTCTCTTTCGTGTTTGAATAGACGAATACACACAACATTATGTCTAAATGTGCGTTTTGGAGAGTATTCATGTAAACTATGTCGGTTATGTCTTAAACAGTTGTGAGTGTATCGGTCGGATGTAAGGATGGGCATTCGATTAAATTTTCTTAGTCGATCGTCGGGAGAATTAACGATCGACTATCGATTAATCATTAATATTTTTATATTCAAATTTATTATTTATTTAACTTTTTATAAATTAAAAATGCAATGAAAATACAAAAATACAGCGTGTTTTTCCTCGATTCGATCTTTATTACAAGATGATCAACTTGTGGCAGTTAAACTGGACGTTCGGTTAGGCTAAATTTGAAGATACAGTATGCGCTGAGGTGCTATAACGCAGCGGAACCTGCAGCTGCGAGTTGGCGTTCTTAAACAGAGACCCTCGTTTGTTCCTAAATAATAAAAAAAATCATGTTAAACAATAACGTAACCAAAAACATAATAATACTTAGATCTGACAGGTTTTGTCAAAATGTAACTCAAAACTATCCAAGGCACGGAGTCGAGAAAGGATGAGAGAGATTAGCCTACCTGTACCTAACAATCAATTAGGCTAGGCTACTTAAAGCCTCATAAAAAAATAACTCAGATACAACTTCTACACCAGTCTACTGATTTTTGTTGAGAAAGATAAGCATGTTGATGACATGATCTGGGGTCAGACGCGACCGCAACCTGGTGACCGTTAAGCCTTGTTTACACTTTCGCCTGGCTCTTCGGCGCGAGTCTCCGCAGACTGCGCGCGCACCTCACCAAACGGACGAGGCGTTTATACTCGACGCGCTCGCCTGTGAAACACCGAATACCGCATTTTTGCCGCGCTCACCTTCGCGCTCGTGCGGACGCGTCGAGTGTAAACAAGGCTTCAGTCCAGCCGCTGAAAACACCGCTCTGATGAGGGGACTGACATTGCCGGGATGCACAGGTACCTCCGCGCTAACATGACCAGCCCGGGCCGGGGAACACGTTCACTTTCCACTCACATTACTCAACGCAGCAGCATTAGTTTAATGATAATCGATAACAAATTAACGTGATCGACGAAATTCTTAATGATCAATAATCGATCGTCGATTAATCATGCCCATCCCTAGTCGGATGTGCGCTTCATCAGTGCAATTGCATCCGCATGTCATTGGACATGATCCGACGTCTTAAAGTGACAGTGGGTAATAATCCTAAAGCGGTCCGTGTCGTTAATATTGATCAAGCAACAAAAGAAAAAGAGAAAAGCATTCACTGTTTGTTAATAGCTTTAAGGATTAATTATATTTAATTCATAAAAATAAATATGTATTTAAATATGTATTTTCTGCTTGAAAGAATAAAGTCAGGGGTAAAGATGATAGATGATGAAGATGGTGAAGGCCAGTTGATTCAAATATGATGTTTTGTTTTTTGTAGATAGAAAATACATTGTTCTGCATCATCACTTATGATGATGGGTTAACACTGTACTTTATGGCTGTAATATGTCATTGTGTTGGCTTTCTGTCAGACACATATCGTTGTTTCAATGTTTCTGTCTCCCTTGGAGCATGGCTGCATTTCATTTTTAATTTAATATTCATCAACCCTACCATGTAACTTTTTACCTTCATGTTACTGTTATTTTTGGTCAGATATTTGTTGAAGGTTTGGCTGAATTTTGGAGAATTTTGAATGTGCTTTGCTGAATATATTAACAGTTTAAATAAAAAAGCTGAATTGTGAGTTTGTGTAACTGAATTTTTAAAGGTCAATACTGCTTAGAAGTGAAAAGAAAACAAGAAAATCCGAAAAATCCGAAAGGGCTAAAAATAAATCCAAAAAAACAGAATTTGGAAAAAAATAAAACGGAATTTGAGAAAAAATAAAACGGATTTCATAGGGCCCTATTTGTTGTGGCAGTTGGGAGTTGCCATGACTACTGTGGCGCATCTCCAAACAACACAGAGAGGACCACGGTACGAACACACAGGCTGCGTCCGAAATCGAATACTTCCCTACTATATAGTATGCGAAAAACAGTATGCGAGCTGAGTAGTATGTCCGAAATCATAGAATTCGAAAAACAGTAGGCGAAAAGTCCCCGGATGACCTACTACTTCCGGCGAGATTCTGAAGTGCGCATACGATGGACACTTTACTATCCCATGATGCCACGGGAGAGGAGTTGTTGTCGTTATATTTGAAAATGGTGGAAACCGGAGACGCGGCTGTAACGTTAGCTATGGGCTGTAGAGATAAACACAGACACACGTCCGTATCTCTATTGATTCATTTATGTTTATTTATCTATGGTAATATCACAAGCAAATAAATGGCTTTTTCCTTGCCAAAAATCAACATCCGTCATAGTGGAACATCTTGTTCATAGGGGTTGTGTGTGTGTTTTATGAGGTAAAATTTATTAGGTAAATAAATGTTATTTGAGAAACTCCACAAAAGGCGTGATCTGCGAGCAGCTGACCGACGCCTCCTCTTGATTGTCGGCTCGGACGACGTAAAAACGCAGAAGAAAACAGAGAGCAGAACTAAAAACAGCGCGAAGTTGGTGCAGTCAGTGGAATGGGCTCTTTAAATTTGCATACTTTTATGACAGCGTATGTCACGCGACAACAACATGGCGCATGTAGTACGTCCGGACTCATTCATACTACCCGTATTCATACTATATAGAACGTACTTTTTTAACGGTCGCGAAGTACGTTCTTATTTAAATGTAGTACCTACTCACATAGTACGCGATTTCGGACGCAGCCACAGTATACGCTGATTTCACGCAGCCGTTATTTTGAAATCGAAAGCGAGGCTCCGGTGGGAAGAAAACCGGAAGTGTCGCCTTTAATCATAGGAGAGTCGCGAATGCGATGGTGTTTTGTTGTGTTTAATGTAGAAATGAGTTATTCTAAAAATGTACATACATTTCTTTTATACTGTAGACCATGGGTCACCAACTTCGGTCCTGGAGGGCCGGTGTCCTGCAGAGTTTAGCTCCAACCCCAATTAAACACACCTGAACCAGCTAATCAAGGTCTCACTAGGCATAATAGAAACTGTCAGGCAGGTGTGTTGGACCTGGTTGGAGCTAAACTCTGCAGGACACCGGCCCTCCAGGACCGAGGTTGGTGACCCATGCTGTAGACTATATACAGTGAAATTAATTTATAATTTTTTTATATATAATTCAGAAAGTAAAAAAAGAAGCAGGAACAAACTATATACATATCCTATATTGGATATTAACATCCAATAGTGTAAATCGCGGCACCAGCTTCAGGTTGGTAATCCGAGGCATTGTTGTGTATCTGTACTTCCGGGGTTCTTCCCACCGGAGCCTCACTATCGATTTCAAAATGGCGGCTGCGTGAAATCAGCGTATTGTCTCTCTCACTCTCATTTATTACTAAAGGTTAGTAAAAATGATCAAATTTCAGAAAAAGAACTGTTATTCAGATGCGTCTACTATTTTAGTTCAATTGGGTGTTCGTTTCATTAATGATTTTAGTATAGTTATATTAGAGAAAAGTCTGTTAGTGTATCAGTTACTGTGTGAAACAATTGTGAGAGAGCCTGAAATATTGTATTATTATTATTATGATACATGTTGTCTGATTGGGTGTACATATTTGTTTATTTATTTATTGAGAGTTAAGAAAACTGAATTTGCTACATGGTATTGAAAACTATGATAAAAACAACACAGAGAGGACCACAGTACTAACACACAGTATTGTCTCTCTCACTCTCATTTATTACTAAAGGGAGTACTACACAAACATAATGCAAAATATACTAAAATATAAAATTGAGAACATAATATTATGAAAAATGAGTGCTCATTTAACCAATATGTACTCAAAATTAGGGACGCTCATAATTAAAGGTTGTATCAGTCATTTCAGGCCCAAAAAAGACCAAAACATAAATGATCACATCCGCCAGCTGCCCGCCCCATAAGCATGCCATCCAAAAAACGCGTCTCTGTATGCAGCCTAGGCTCTGAGATCTAACCACAACAACAAATGGGTACACCACCACTCAAAACCAAAATAAACAGTGTTCCAACCAGGGCTCCAGACTAACTTTTTTCACCTCCGTCCTGGATCTGTCCTGAAAAGCAATTTGAACCATCCTACAGTGAAAGTCAACCGTCCCAAAAGCAAAATGTTGTTTCTGTACTTTGTTATTATCTATAGTTGTTAGTGACATAATAAAAACACCATTACAATGTTTATGATATATATTTTTATATTTATTTAGCTCCATTCAAAGTAGTTATCTGGAAACAAGTAAAAAAATTTACATTTTACATTTACATGAGTTTTTAAGCCCTGTCAATTTAAACATCAAGCGCAAGAGGTGTACGCGCACAGAGCCGGGCACACACAGAGTTCAGTGCTGTTTCTGTCTGCCCGTCTCGGTGAATATCCCCATAAACACAGTCGGTTATGCAGGGGTTTTCCTGCATTGAATTTTTTTTTGCCGGCCTCTAAATCGAGTTGTCTATTTGTAGAATAAAATGACTGCTGCGATTTTCTTTATCCAAATAGAAAAACTTAGAAAGTACCGAGATATACACTCACCGGCCACTTTATTAGGTACCCCATGCTAGTAACGGGTTGGACCCCCTTTTGCCTTCAGAACTGCCTCAATTCTTCGTGGCATAGATTCAACAAGGTGCTGGAAGCATTCCTCAGGGAGTTTGGTCCATATTGACATGATGGCATCACACAGTTGCCGCAGATTTGTCGGCTGCACATCCATGATGTGAATCTCCCGTTCCACCACATCCCAAAGATGCTCTATTGGATTGAGATCTGGTGACTGTGGAGGCCATTTGAGTACAGCGAACTCATTGTCATGTTCAAGAAACCAGTCTGAGATGATTCCAGCTTTATGACATGGCGCATTATCCTGCTGAAAGTAGCCATCAGAAGTTGGGTACATTGTGGTCATAAAGGGATGGACATGGTCAGCAACAATACTCAGGTAGGCTGTGGCGTTGCAACGATGCTCAATTGGTACCAAGGGGCCCAAAGAGTGCCAAGAAAATATTCCCCACACCATGACACCACCACCACCAGCCTGAACCGTTGATACAAGGCAGGATGGATCCATGCTTTCATGTTGTAGACGCCAAATTCTGACCCTACCATCCGATTGTCGCAGCAGAAATCGAGACTCATCAGACCAGGCAACGTTTTTCCAATCTTCTATTGTCCAATTTCGATGAGCTTGTGCAAATTGTAGCCTCAGTTTCCTGTTCTTAGCTGAAAGGAGTGGCACCCGGTGTGGTCTTCTGCTGCTGTAGCCCATCTGCCTCAAAGTTCGACGTACTGTGCGTTCAGAGATGCTCTTCTGCCCACCTTGGTTGTAACGGGTGGTTATTTGAGTCACTGTTGCCCTTCTATCAGCTCGAACCAGTCTGGCCATTCTCCTCTGACCTCTGGCATCAACAAGGCATTTCCACCCACAGAACTGCCGCTTACTGGATGTTTTTTCTTTTTCGGACCATTCTCTGTAAACCCTAGAGATGGTTGTGCGTGAAAATCCCAGTAGATTAGCAGTTTCTGAAATACTCAGACCAGCCCTTCTGGCACCAACAATCATGCCACGTTCAAAGTCACTCAAATCACCTTTCTTCCCCATACTGATGCTCGGTTTGAACCGCAGGAGATTGTCTTGACCATGTCTACATGCCTAAATGCACTGAGTTGCTGCCATGTGATTGGCTGCTTAGAAATTAAGTGTTAACGAGCAGTTGGACAGGTGTACCTAATAAAGTGGCCGGTGAGTGTATATCGTATATCGCCATTTAACCAAAAAATACCGAGATATGAATTTTTGGCCATATCGCCCAGCCCTAGTTGACACTTGAAATTGAAACAGAAACCAGTGGGCTCACACCTACCTCCCTCATTCGGCACAATACGAGACGCTGTTCCCTAAGCAGCTTTCTGTGTGCGCAATCCAAGATTCAAGACGGACCAGAATAAGCTACATTGGGCTTTGGGTGTGCACTTAAAATGGACAAATATATCCTTTTATATATTCCTTTTATATGATTGCATTCTGTTTTTCTCCATTCTCAGAAGCACTACAGGTGACCATAAATCCTCATGTTCTTCTGTTGTTTATGCTGCTATTACACATGTAAAAATTATTTGGACACTTATCCATTCTGATTTCATTTTATTCTAATTTATCATAACTTGTCATTTAACAGTTAGTGATCGGTTAACGAGCTTCGGTTGTCAGTTAGCGAAGAAAAACAAAAACAAATGAACATGCAAATTCACAAAAAGTGCCTTATTAAATGAAAAATCTGTTGATACAATTTGGAGCAGTAAAAGGGGAAACTAATACTACCGTTCATGTGTTACAATACATTTGCTCTGAATACAAAAATGTGAGTTACTGACAGCAGAGTTAATGACAGCAGAATCAGCAGCTGAAGAAGTTTGTTTGAATAATACGGTATAAATGCTCCAAGCAAAAATAGGGATGTTTCTCTTCAGGTGTTGTCCGCCCATGCAGAGCTAATGAACTCACTAGAGCACAAACACCAGCATAAATGAGCAAGATAAAACACTAACCAGCCATCTGCTACTCATAATCCAAATTAGTAATGTCAGACTAAACTGAAGCAGCATGATCCAAATACAAAACTATAAGAAAAAAAAAAAACAGAGCAGACCTCTTACCAGAAGTCACTCCTGAAGGATAATTGAATGAATGTTCCCCATGGTTTTAGAGCTGCATTAATGAGCCCAACTGGTATCATGCAACCACCACTGCTGAGCTTGAGTGAAAAAGAGACCGCCTGTCAATCACAACATTGTCACTCTCACACCATGTCCTGACCAGGTGCGACACGACCATCTGAGTGTCACTGTCAAGTCATTTTTCTGCTCTAACTAAATGCTGAGAGAAGCAACCAAAATCACAGCCGAAGGGAACATATCTTATGTTTAATAATTCTGCCCTACAAGCAAAACAAAAATTGCACAAGAAAAGAAAAAACAAGCTTTCAAACACTTTGTCCCACAGTCATTTTTCAGATAATCATGCTCCAAACAAAACTGACAAAATTAGTTTTCTTGCAAATAAAATTGCACATTCTGGAGAGGAAAACTTGATTAATATAAACTACAACAGTGGATTAAGCAATTAACAAATGCATGAATCAAACAATGTGCAATGAAGTCTAACGATCTGATGAGCCTAGCAAACTTAACTGCTTGGTGCCGGTAACCGGTTTAGGCATGGGAAGCGTAGTATCATTATGTAACATCACTGTTAAGGCTCTGATATGCAGCAAAGAAGAGATAGTGCTCTCAAAACCCAGTTTGCACCTTCTCGCTACTGCACCAAGACCGGCCACGCAATGATGAGACACTGAGGCCTGAAAGCAAAGGGCTGCCTCAGGGGTTTGGGTAGGGATGTGTAAGCTCTCTGGAAATTCAGGGACTGCACCACAGATATATACTCTTCAGCATCCTGTCCAGCCCCCATTAAACAGTCATTAGTGCAAACCAAACCAATTGTTAAGCAGGAGCATAGAGTCACTGGTAATTTGTCCATTTGCAGTTAAGCAAGTGCTAAACAGTCCAAATGCAGTCCCCTGTGACTCCTCATCAATATGATCAATTGCGTTTGCCATTTCCTGGTAATAAAATAGGAACAAAATAAATAATTTTTAAAGAGATAGAATATATGCTATGTTCTGGTATTAATAACGATTAGCTTTATTCATTTTTACTTATCAAGAAGTTCTACAATGCTGATAGGTCAAGCCAAGCCTTATGAGGGGCTGGGCATGATACCAGAGTATCAAAAAATATCTTGTCGTTCGGTACCAAATTTCGATTCCTATGGCGTTAATCTCGTCAAGGCATATATTCCCGCCACCCAGTGGCCTATACGAGTCTGTAAAAAGAGTAAACAAACTAAAAAAAATTACCAACGTTTTTTTTTAGGTAATATGTTATGTAATCTTGTTAAAACGGATTTCATAAAAATTGGTACCGAAAGAAGTAACGTTCAGGAAGTGGAACCGGTCTCAAAGTCAAGGTATCGGTATTGAAAATTGTTGAACGATACCCAGCCCTAGCCTTATGTCTTTTCATTCCTCAGTCTACGATCAAATTATTCCCTGAAGCAAAACATAAATAAAAGGTTAATTAGTAAATTAAATTAAGTACTTACATTTATATTAATAAATGATGACAAAACAATTTTTATGTCAGTTCTAATTTTGGGAAATAGGTCAAAAGTCTGATGTAAATGTAATGTAATTTTGGAACGCTCTGTGGGACTAGAGCTTCCAACACACGTTCAAGCTCTTATCAGCAAAGCGCCAAGTTTAGAAAAGCCTGTTCTTGACTACTAAAAATAGCCACATATAATCATAGTCCAAAAAAAGCAACACAAAGTACAAAGTAAAGTCTACAAAACAGACAGCAGAGGGGAAACAGGAGGGCAAGAAATTTGGCAAACCACCCCCATGCTATGAATACCAAAGAACACAATGCACTTTACTGATACTGAGAAATATTTCACAATGAGACCTGCTCACAGCCCATCATGTAATACAATATTTCAGCTACAGTTTACTCAACCAAAAAAAAATACAGTAAATTATTTGAGGCTAAGAGGAATTATTTATTTTTTTGTCTCTGAAGTGAGAAATGTCACTGACTTCAGAGCAGACACTGGAAAATTAGCGTGTATTATACAGTGAAATAAAATAGTTTTGCTGCTTGTTCAAATTACTTAACTAAAATGAGCTAAAGCAACAGAATTGTTATACATTTTGTCCCAACTTAACTTCATTGAGTTCAATCTACTTAAAATGGAAGTTTACTTAAACCATTTGTGTTGGGATAACATGAATGATTTTTTTTTGCGATAACATGAATGATTTTTGTTGCATCAACTGAAAGTAGTGGATTGTTAGTTCCCAGCATGCTTTGCATATGGAATTAAGTTGAAATTAAGTGTCAATTTACGTGTTTTTTGAGTGAGTGTTTAGCATTCAATAAAATAATAGTTTAGCATTCAAATACATTGCACATAAACATTTTGATTTGTGCTGAATGAGTGAGGTAGGTATCATCGTCGTAGCACTTGCTTACGTCACAGGGATTCGCCAGTACAGGAAAATAACAACCAACATGTCGGATTATTTCCATACGTCGGACCTTCAAGTTGCCCTAGCAGCTCTGATAAACATACAAGAGTCTTTTCAGCAGTTGTACAAAATATTCTCAGATATTGGTGTTGTTGTGTGGCAGTGCTTCACATTGCCACCTAGCCGCCTGGAGTGCATACTACATTGAATTGCTTGTCTAAACGCAGAATAAAAAGTGATAACGCAACGCCACTTTTGCATTTTCTCTTCTGATCGTTTCCGTGTAAACATAGCCTAAGTTCAACTAATAGCCTATATATATATATATATATATATATATATATATATATATAGTACTGTGCAAAAGTTTTAGATCGGTAAGATTTTTTATGTTTTTAAAAGAAGTCTCTTCTGCTCACCAAGGCTGCAATTATTTGATTAAAAAAAACAAAAAAAAACAGTAATATTGTGAAATATTATTACAATTTAAAACAGCGGTTTTCTATGTGAATATATAGTGAAGTGTAATTTATTCCTGTGATCAAAGCTTAATTTTCTCCAGTCTTCAGTGTCACATGATCCTTCAAAAATCATTCTAATATGATGATTTGATGCTCAAGAAACATTTATGATTATTATCAGTGTTGAAAACAGTTTTTTACATTTTTATTTCATGATGCTATGATGAATAGAAACTAAAAAAGAACAGCATTTATCTGAAATCTGAAGCTTTTGTAACAAACTCTACCCTTCAAAAGTTTGGGGTCAGTAAGAATTTAAATTTTATTTTTGGGGGAAAGAAATATAATAAATCAATACTTTTATTCATTCATTCATGAGTTAAACTGATCAAAAGTTACAGTAAAGACATTTATAATGTTAGAAAATATTCTATTTTAAATAAACACTGTTCTTTTGAACTTTCTATTCATCAAAAAATTTGTACACAACTGTTTTCAACATTGAAAATAATAATCAATGTTTTTTGAGCATCAAATCATCATATTAGAATGATTTCTGAAGGATCATGTGACACTGAAGACTGGAGTAATGATGATGAAAATTCAGCTTTGATCACAGGAATAAATTACAATTTACTGTATATTCACATAGACAACCGCTGTTTTAAATTGTAATAATATTTCACAATATTACTGTTTTTTTTGTATTTTTTATCAAATAATTGGAGCCTTGGTGAGCAGAAGAGACTTCTTTTAAAAACATAAAAAATCTTACCGATCTAAAACTTTTGCACAGTACTGTATATATGTTTAAAATGAAGATAAATTAATTGTGTAACCACTTGCTTAAAAACACTTGCTAGTAACCAGACACTGAGCTACAACATCTACAGAGGGCAATGCCTTTTAAAAAGTTTTTATGGGAATATTCAGAGTTTGCTAAAGTCTTATATCCTACAATACAAATACTAAGAGATAAGCCTATCAGCAAAACCACACAACATCTGCTTCAACAGATTCTTTCAGCTACCAATAAGAGTGTAGTAGCCCATTTAACACTTTTTATTACAATTAAATCTATTTTGTAGAACTCTACAGATGTTCACCCAAAATCAGTGAAGGAAATGCAAAAAAATTTTTTAAAAACAACTTGCCATCTGGGCCAGTCATCTTGATAGCACAATGGCAATTCTGCATCAAGGCTAAGACTACTGCTGTCTGCAAAAAAAGATAAGAAGATAGAATAAAAGATAGCGACAGTTATGTTTTCATTGACCCTAGCAAACCATCCGCCAAAGTTTTAACAGTGCAGGCGAGTTTGCCAACCTAAACTAAACAATGTTTGGACAAGGAGTCATATTGTTCTGTGAACATGATTTGGGTTTCCCCTATTCAATCCACATCTGACAGTCACAATTATGTTTTTAAATTTCACAAACACACCTTATAAAACTAGCCATCTGAGCAGTTTAAAGTGCACAATCACGTCAGGCAGCTTCTGTCATTTGAAAAATGTGCAATGCTCACTGTGCCATGGGAATCTAGCTGTGGCTCCTACAAAGGATGCTATTGTTGCTTAAATTATGAATTCAAGTGACACTGTTGTTTTATTTTATCTGAAAGTAATATAATCTACATTAAGGTGGCAGGGTGTGGTTTGCGTTTTGATTTACACATTTTTAAAAGGAGAATTTAATGAGATTTGATCTAGTGCTGCTGCTTCCTTTCATCAAGCAAAAGTCGTCTACCATGACCATGAGTAAACTCAAAGAAACTTATCTGCACAAAACGTTTTAGCAAGTCAAGCTTAACTGCTTTGTTGTTCAAATAAAACACTTCAAAACAAACCAATTCAAGGGAAGACTTTTCACTAGGGTAAACAGCAAGAGTAATATTTCTTCTATAGCAAACAAATACATATTCAAGAAGGATATTTGGACCGTACAATAAACTACAGGCACCTGAAGTGTACACAGCAGCAGCTCAACGCGAATTATCCACAGCCTAAGGCAGCTATTGCTCATGTGAATACCCACGTGCTGCCAGCTCGGCACTGTCGGCAGCCAGGCATCTTTGCTTCAATCCCTGTGATGTCATCCCAGGCGAAAGACTCCTCTTCAGCTTCTCTGGGATAGGATTACGGCTGCTCTGGATCAAGACTGATGTTCAGCGCATGATGAATGAGCCATGTGATCAACACACTTTCACACCAGACACTGGGCTCGGTGACAGCCCACTGACAGTAAACTCACGGTTGCATTGTGTATTTGACTCTCTGGCCACTGTTTGGACTAGCGGTTGTGCCTTTGTTTCACAGCATAATCTGTGGCGCTCTGAAGAATAGTGGTTTCTTAAAGAATGTGAATAGTCTTGAATCATGTGAAGTTGACGCATAGGTCTGGGCAGCGAGGTATGCTGCAAGCGGGACTCTCCAGAGGAATGAATCAAACTGTGGGCACTGGCTGTCATCAGAAACCAAGAGAACAACTAGTTCCTAGAAACTCAGTGCTATAGAAAAAAGGACCTGCATTTTAAAGCTATAGCTTAACATCAAGAAACAAGTTAGAGACAAGGCTCTAGACAATGTGAGCAGTCAGTCACTCAGCAAACACTTTCAATACCCCTGGATCAACCTGCAAGACCCAAGTGCTTTGCTCAAAGCCACAATGCTGATGGCTCATGTTGGCTCAATATCAAGCAAAAAACATTTTCACTATGTATACAGTTAAAAGTCTAAAGATGAGGGTCTCATATCAATTTAATATGGTGTCTGTTTGTTGGGGATGATTGTTGTGGGAGCATTTTGGATCAGTGGACAACACTGTAAGTGATATGTAAGCTCTCTGGCCCACCTGCTCTCATTCACCTGCTGTTCTCAAACCCACTGGTGAGGGGACACCACTCACATTTTCATAATTAACTAGTAGCACCTGCAGGTTCTTACCTGACACCCAGCTCACAATTATCTCTCAAAAATAAATAAGTGAAAAAAAGGAAGTACAGTGTGATGTAAAGCACAGAATATAAGCATTGGTTATCGGGTGTCTGAAGTTGCATGTGTCAACAATCAGGTACCCCTATTACGTTTAAACATTCTTATAACAAACATGCACACTGCTGCAAACTGGCCCAACCCAAATAATGATTATTGAACAATTCCTGACTCTATTGATGAAATATGCTGACCACTTAAACATGCTTATCCGCATAACTTTTAAGCATGTTTTCAGCATTAACGCTCTCTCTACACTGTTAAAACAATTAAAGTTCCCAAAAACCAATAATAACGTCATAGAGGCACAACCATGTACCCGACTAAGAAATAATGGAGCACAGAACTCCAAAGCACACTCTTGTTCTTCAATTTCAGGTGTGCTGTAAATAGATTATGACTCAGAGGAAAAAGCTTTAAGATCATGTAACTTTCAACCTATTTAAACTAAAACAACGCACTTTTCCTGGTATTTCAGGAGGCATTTGAGGTACTGTGTACACTGTAAGCCTGGTAAAACAATGATAGAACGATGGATGTAAACTCACGAGCAGCAACACGCAATCATGATATTAGTCTGAACACGATCACTCTTAATTAAAATAAGAGCCTAAACATATCTAACAGACAACTGCAGGTTAGCAGAACGACAGGACAGGACGGTTAAAGTGTAAAGACATCCTGTTTTAGACATAAACCAAAAAGTCCAGGACAATGAAATGCAGCCATTCAGTTTAACCTTATGTTAGAACCTGATGTTAAACCTGATCTAAAAAAATCACACCAAACAGCATTTTTTTTAAATGGTATTATAATTACTGTTGTGCATGCAGCTTTCATGACATATTAATCTAGACACTGCAATATTTCTACTTTTAAAAATGCATTTGTAATATCACATGGACTACTGAAATGTACTAGTCAAAAGAAAAACATTCCCTTACATAAATAAGCGCTTAAAAATCATGTTGAAAAAAAGTTAATGTCAATCTCGCAAGCACAAAAAAATATCAAATCATAATGAGGCTGAAGAGTGGGTCTGTTTAAACTTCGAAGGCTTAGCTACGATTATTTTCAAGGTCCACACAAGAGAAAAAAACAACCCTGAACAGTCTTAAAGCCGAAGACTTTGTTTGCATGTCCTACTTTCATGTCTAGGGGTGGCTGCCTTCACTAAACAACAAGCTGACAAAAGAGCTTGTAAATACAGAGCTGAATAATTCAGAGCTGAGTGTAACCGTACCCACACATTGTAGGGATTCGAACCATGGCAGCAAGTGCCCACAGCTTTCATTTTAAGCGGGGTTCGGTAATGACTGCGCCACACTCTGATGTCTGTCAAATTCCACCAGAAGACGGAAAGGTGGAATAAGTAGGACAGTTGTGGAAAAAGTAGATTCATTTAAATTCCATACAATTTCACATATACATTTGGACCACTGAAAAACATTGCACCCATCTCTGTAAAACTGCGATCACACGAAACAGTTCAGCTAACTCTCGTTTCTCAAAACAGTACCAGTTTTTTGTACTTTAAATTGACACCTATTGGCCTGGATACATGAAGTTTTTGATTTCCTTGATTGTGGGAACTGATGTGCTGCCATTTATTCTCAATCGGACCGACAACACTGTTGGTTTAAACACTCCAGCAAAGACTGCTTAAAATTTTAATATTTTACTTGTCACTTGCATGACATGTGATGTTTTGTATCAGTCAATTGGATGACATGTCATTGCCCATGTGCGGGCAATAAGTTCCATGTCTAATAAACATGATTTTCTAGATGCCTGGAGTTTGATTAAATATAAATATTTACACGTTTGTGTCACAATATCTTCATTAATATAATCTTGACGATAACAAGTGAGGATGCAGATCAGGTCAGCAACACCCTGTATATAATATACACTACGAACCAGAATTGGACACACACTGTATTAAAAATAAGCTACAGTCTATAAAACAAATGACAATCAAATATTATGCACAGGTCAGTATGTAACAAACATAGCCCACATGACAACGAAATACCTGTGAAGCATGAAGGGTCACTGGGATGAAGGAGTGGCCACAGTCGCTGCCAGATAATAGCTTCAATAGTCTTCTTCACTCATATATAACACATTTTCAGTTCTTACTAATATAAACCTTTAAAACTACACAATTTGTCCTTTCAGACTGTCATTGCTTGGCCAGTTAACGTTAGTTAGCTGCTCGGCTAGCAGACAGTGAGTGTCTCTCAAAGTTGCTGAGGCACAAAATTGCGTTATCGTTAGTCCAGAAACTGAGGAACAAGTCTTGTTATACACAATTAAGAGCACTTAATAAGACTTATACTTAACTTTTAGAGTTTGTGACTGTTAGTTAATCTAGTTTCAGCAGTTAAAGAAGGGTCACCCGTTCGCTCACCGTCCCCTCAGTGTCCAGCCTAAAACATGATCTAACGGCCAACTTTCCTTTAATAACACTACTTTCACACTGTTTTTCAACAGAAAACATATATTTTGATGTCAAACTACGAATATGGCGGAAATAACGGACACTTTCCTTTCATCAACCACACTCAAACGCTGAGGAAAAATGACCCGGTTCCGTTACAAAACGCTCGTGAGGGTTTTTCAGGCTCGCGGAGCTAAAGCTAATGCAGTTGCGCGCTTACCATGATCGGCCTCGCGGAATTTCACTCTCATTTCCTCCCACTCTGGGCTTTTCGATCGCAGAAAATCCGTTCCTTAGGAGGTAATGTGTTGTTCAGCTTTGTGTAAATGTCAAAAATACCTCTTGCTTGTTGTCTTAAAAAGACTTGACGACTAAGTACATTCTTACTCCCACAACAACAACAATGTCAACCAAGGCGCTACAAATCCGCCCATCTAAGGAAACTCAACTGACCGCTTGGGCCAATCAGAGAGAGAGTTGAATTTGACGGGCACAGACGTGAGCCAATAGCGATTGGAATTTCCTATTAAGCTCCGCCTGTGGGCAGAAAAGGGCAAATGTGAAAAGAGAGTGGGAGCTCAGTATCCCACGCTGGTTGGTCAACCACATAGTACATGATGGGCATCGGTTCGAGGAGCCTATTAAAGTAAATCGGACCTGTGACAAAGCATTAAGCAACAACTTTATTAAAGGGTGACCGGCTTAATCATCATGACGTAATTTGCTGATGCTGGAAAAATGTCATCAGCATGTTGTCTGTTTAAACCCACATGTTCATCCAGCATAACTTCAGAAATCAGAAGTTTCATAAGTAAAACTGCAAGTGGTTAAAAACATTTCCTCAGATATGACATATGACATTGCTCTGCTGGTTAAATGTGAATTCTGATTACATAACAGCCTTGAATAAAAAATATTAGTTCATATTATATTGTATCTAATGATTTCATAATTTGTGCGAATAACAAAAAAAAAGTAATATTTGTCTAATAAAAAAGGTACAGAAAGAAAAAAGTACAAAGTACAGTGAGGAAACCAGTGAAAACTATTTTTTATAAATTGTAATTTGATTTGATTAATTGACCCACATTAAAGACATAACCAAATTTAAAGGAACACGCTGACTTTTAGGGACTTTAGCTAATTCACTGTATCCCCCAGAGTTAGATAAGTCCACACATACCCTTTTCATCTCTGTGCGTGCTGTAACTCTGTCTGACGCACCCACAGCTAGCCTAGCTTAGCACAAAGACTGGAAGCAAAAGACCTAGCACTTATAATTTGGAAGCGGTATGCTAGCTGGAGCCATTTACTTCCAGTCTTTGTGCTAAGCTAGGCTAGCGGTGGGTGCGTCAGACAGAGTTACAGCACGCACAGATGAAAAGGGTATGTATGGACTTATCTAACTCTGGGGGATACGGTGAATAAGTCCCCAAAAGTCAGCGTGTTCCTTTAAACATATCGGTAGGGTAAAAAAATAAATCCTCAAAACAACTCAAGGACATCAATTCATGCACAAAATTTGGCATAGTGTAATGCCAGTTAGTTTTTTGTATTTGTACTATTTTAGTAATGCATATTCTAAGTAAAAACTAATCTAATTGTAAAAACCCAAATGGTCTCAAACAAATCAGGAAACAGATTTTAATCCAAATTAATTTATTGGAAGTATACAAATCACTACTCATAACAGGTTTCAATGAGGAAGTGACATGTCAATCTACATACATTTTAAAGTGTACACACTTTTTACAACAAAAAAAAAAAGCAATGGAAATACCACGAGCTTTAACATGTATGCTTCAGTAACATCTGTCATTCTTCAACAAAAGACCTACAGACAGTTGCCGAATAACTAACAATTAAGACAAAAAACACCTTCAAAAACAACACTAAAATCCTTGAAATACAAACACTCCAATCTGTCTCGAAAAGTATAATGCCTCAACGGCTGGAAACCAGACAATGGAGTTTAATATGGGAAAAATCAACGTCTCCGTCTGTCAGGGCTCCTGCTGCGCCGTCTTCCACCCCTAGAGGAAAACACATTGGCCATGTTATATGTCAACCTGTATCATTAAATGCTATAGAAGACAAACTCCACTACAAATTAAGATTGACTGTTTCACTCGCTCAAACAGAGTATATAAATCCAGTTTAACATCATAAGATACGGACTCACCTCCTCTTGCTCTTAGGGGGTCCCCTAACAAAGCCCCAGTCAACGCTGATTGGTTGCCCCATAAGATCTTGTCCATTCAGCCCTTCCATCGCAGCCTGGGCTTCTTTGTAAGTCTCGTACTCCACCAGTGCATAGCCCTATGAAAAAAAACAAGCCTTATTATTTGACAAGATAATTTTTCAAACACCACATGAAGCCCTCAAAGGGATAATTCTCCATTGGTTGCCTGGTTCCACAACTGTCTTTCAAATTCTTTGTCTTGAAACAGACCATACTAAACATTTTATGATTTAACATTTGTCAGCTTGACCTGAGAAAAACCTTCAAACTAAAAAACAGGGCATGATGTGAGGATCCACCAATATGGGTTTCTCAATTGCCGACAGATATACATTAAATACACATGAAAACAAATTAAATGCAACAGGGTCAAAATAAAACTGCATATTGAGCATCTTATGATCAAAAACAGCTACACAGAAAACAACTTGGAGAGGGCAGCACAGCTGAGACCAGGACAGCACAGCTGAAATGTATTTTAAAACTGTAATTATTTTTTAACATAATACACCATATTAGATGACTGATAGCTAATGCATTGACCAAAGAACTGTTTTACATGTGTACAAAAAAAGAAAAAAAGTTAAACCTGTGCAAATGGAATTCACTTTTGTTTATCAAGTCCTTAAGCAGACAAACTATTGAAGACGCACATCGCTAGTCACATGTAAAGTAGTAGCCAGACCTTCAGACTGATGGCAGAAGGTCTAGACTCCATCGCAGCTCTCATTGGCCAAGGACCGCCCAAGAGGACGTCTGCACGACATGTAAGGCAACTGATTTTCTCTTCAGAAATTTTTTAATAAACCACTCAGATCACATGGATTATTTTTCACGAACTCTTTATGAAAGTTTTGAAGCGTCAAAGTGGTAGTTGTGTAGCTGTTAATGGAGGGACAGAAAGCTCTCAGATTTCTTTTAAAAGATCTTCATTTGTGTTCCGAAGATAAACGAAAGTCTTACGGGTTTGGAACGACATGAGGGTGAGTAATTAATGACAATTTTCAGGTGAACTATTCCTTTAAGCACAAGAAAGCAGCAAGATTATATTAAACACTGTCAAAATATGGTCATCAATTTGAGACAAAAAGAATCAGACTGTGTGTTCTGTTTAAAACACTGCCATCTGGTGGACGAAATCAAAACACTAAGGTGAATCACTGATTCAACAATTCCTCTAATTGGGGTTTCAGAGCAAATACAGAGAGGGAATCCTTCCTGAGCAATTCAATTCTGACTTCACCACAAAAGCCTGTACCTGTCAACTTCATAGTATATGCATACACACATATATATATATATATATACATATATTTTACACACACACTCAAGCAGTCATTCATAAAGTTACAATCATAAAAGTAAAAAAAGTTCAGTAAACTTTACACAAATTTTCATATATTTTTCTGAAACACAAATAAAAAATAAATAAAAAGTCAAACTAACCTTAAGGTAACCAGTTCTTCTGTCCAAATTTAGATGCAAGTTCTTGATTTCTCCAAACTCAGCAAACTTGTCGTGGACATCCTCTTCCGTCGCCTCCTCATGTACACCAGTCACAAACAGAATCCATCCTTCAACAGCTAAAGTCACATCAAAACACGTTCAAAATGGTTAAAAATCTATAAGTGATAAAAGTTCTTTCTTTCAGCTGCAACCAAGATAAGGACCGCACATTGTCGCGACCTCATGATAGAAATTTTAATGCATTTTTTATACAGTCCAATATGTTGAAAGAAAAATTTACAGACATAGATGTCAGATGCTGATATGCAACATTAACATCAAATATACTCGGATATTCTGTGATTTGCAAAATACACTTGCATGTAATTTACAGTTCTGAGAGTTCCACTTACATCTCTGTGGGCCAGGCTCATCTCCATCCTGTTCTACTGTGTCATAGTCCTCTCTGACTCGGGATCTCGCTCCTTCCTCTGTGAAATAAAGCACCAAACATCATTAGCACAATTAATGAACATGCAAACACACAGCATTAGAGATGAGGTGACTTACCTGATCCAAACCCACGACCCTTCCTCTTCTTGGCTTTCTCTTTTAACTTGTGAATGCTCTCTGTAAAGTGAACAAAGGAAAAATAATGACTCTTACAATGCATTCAAAATAATAACAACGGCGTGGTCATTTTTGAAGATAACTATAAAAATTATGAACGAAATAATATAAACTAATAGAAGATCGTCATGAATACAGTCTTTTTAACAACACAAACGCGGCGATGAATCTATAATGTTACACTTGAGCTTGTATTCTTTACGACCATACAATACCTTTTTGTGAATGATAAACATGAAAACAAGTAAACCGTATAAAAACTAAAACCAAAGCAAGGTAACAAAAATTAAGTAGAATTAGTACAGCGCGCGATTCGATTGAATTAGCCAACTATTAGCACGCGTGCTAATCTGACTAGGCCCGTCGGTAGTAAAACACAGGTATTACACACATTCAGCACTAATAAACAGGTGATTTTTTACCATGTACAAAAATTAAAATGTGTATGGACCGTTTGAATATGAATATAAATAAACACTGTACCGTCGCCATCCTCGTCCATAGGAAAGTCTTCACCCCCCGCTTCATGAAGATCCAGTACGTCCGCCATGATGCCTGCTTGTGAGTGAGCGAGAGTGCGACTGCGAGCATGCGCAGAACACTTACTGCGACACACGTCTTGTTCGTCTTCTTTGCGTCACATGCTTGCTCGACTACTTCGCCATCTGTTGGTTTGGAGGACGTCGTACCCATAGGTCGTACCTCTGAATTTTATTTACAGAGAAGGTTAAAATGCCTGAGGTGTTTTAACTGAAAGTGCACTGTATCAAAAAATATGCACACCAGTAGGCTAATGTTTTTTTTCTAAGGCACATTTTTAATGTCCTAGATAAGGCACTATTTAAATGTCCTAATTTAACAAAGGCAAAATCTAAACTCTGTCTGTAAAGTCAGACCTATACAACCCAATATAAATTAAAGCTGCAAGCAGCGATGAAAGGGCCCTCGCACCCGTGCCACCGCCACCCGGTGGCTTCAGGAAGACAGAGCACGGTGGGCAATGTGCATTTAAGTAGGTAAATATAGGAGGAGTATGTCAAAGTCAGTTACAAAAATGTCCTTTATTATGGGGATAGTAGCATGCGTTATCACTCAGATAAGTGTTGCTAGCATGTTTTAGCATGTTTCTAGCATGTTTAGAACTCAATGGCATATTTAATTAATATGTTGCTAGTACTGCATCACAATGTAAAACATGTCACTTCCTGTCGACAGTAGGTGGCGCTATTACTATAACTGAAAATTGTCATGGACATGTGTTCAGGGCAGAACTCTTATCAAATGTGTGAAGTTTGGCGCAGATTGGACATTGCCTTCTTGAGTAACAACAACTTCCTGTTTCATTGCATTAACATGCTTTAGCACTTAGCTAAGAATTGCTAGCATGTTTTAACATGTTTATAACATGTTTATAACTCAATGGCATATTTAATGTGTTGCCAGTATTGCATCACAGTGTTAAACATGACACTTCCTGTTGCTAGTAGGTGGCGCTATTACTATAACTGAAAATTGTCAAGTAGATGTGTTCAGGCCATGACTCTTATCAAATGTGTGAAGTTTGGGGCAGATTTGACATTCCATGCCTGAGTTACAGCAAATTCCTATTTAATTGCAGTAATAGCATGCATTGGCACTTAGTTAAGTGTTTGCTAGAATGTTTCTAGTATGTTGCTAGCATGTTTAACACTTGCTGGCACTTTTTTATATATTATTAGAAGTCCACAACAGTGTTAAATATGTCACTTCCTGTTGCCAGCAGGTGGCGCTATGACTGTAACTGAATATGAGCATGCACATGTGTTCAGGACAGAACTCTTATTAAACTTGTGAAGTTTTGGGCAGATTGGACATTGCCTTCTTAAGTAAAAACAACTTCCTGTTTCATAGCATTAGCATGCTTTAGCACTTAGCTAAGAATTGCTAGCATGTTTATAACTCAATGGCATATTTACTATGTTGCCAGTACTGCATCACACTGTTAAACATGTCACTTCCTGTTGCCAGTAGGTGGCGCTATTACTATAGCTGAAAATTGTCATGTAGATGTGTTCAGGGCAGGACTCTTATCAAATGTGTGAAGTTTGGGGCAGATTGGACATTGCCTTCTTAAGTAACAACAACTTCCTGTTTCATTGCATTAGCATGCTTTAGCACTTAGCTAAGAATTGCTAGCATGTTTTAACATGTTTCTAACATGTGTATAACTCAATGGCATATTTACTATGTTGCTAGTACTGCATCACAGTGTAAAACGTGCACGGAGGGGAATGTGCATTTATGTAGGTAAATATAGGAGGAGTATGTCAATGTCAGTTACAAAAATGTCCTTTATTATGGGGATTATACAATGTGTTTTCACTCAGATAAGTGTTGCTAGCATGTTTTAGCATGTTTCTAGCATGCTTGGAACTCAATGGTATATCTAAATTTGTTGCTAGTACTGCATCACATTGTAGATGTCACTTCCTGTTGACAGTAGGTGGCGCTATTACTATAAGTGAAAATTGTCATGTAGATGTGTTCAGGGCAGGACTTTTATCAAAAGTGTGACGTTTGGGGCAGATTGGACATTCCTTGCCTGAGTTAAAACAACTTCCTGTTTCATGGCATTAATAGCATGATTTAACACTTAACTAAGTATTGCTAGCATGCTTTAGCATGTTTCTAACATGTTTAACACTCAATGGCATATTTTACTATGTTGCTAGTACTGCATCACAGTGTAAAACATGTCACTTCCTGTTGACAGTAGGTGGCGCTAATACTATAACAGAAAATTAACAGAAAATTATCATGTAGATGTGTTCAGGCCATGACTCTTATCAAACATGTGAAGTTTGGGGCAGATTGGACATTGCCTTCTTGAGTAACAACAACTTCCTCTTTCATTGCATTAGCATGCCTTAGCACTTAGCTAAGAATTGTTAGCATGTTTTAACATGTTTCTAACATGTTGAACACTCAATGGCATATTTTACTATGTTGCTAGTACTGCATCACAGTGTAAAACATGTCACTTCCTGTTGACAGTAGGTGGCGCTATTACTATAACAGAAAATTAACAGAAAATTATCATGTAGATGTGTTCAGGCCATGACTCTTATCAAACGTGTGAAGTTTGGGGCAGATTGGACATTGCCTTCTTGAGTAACAACAACTTCCTCTTTCATTGCATTGGCATGCTTTAGCACTTAGCTAAGTGTTTGCTAGCATGTTTTAGCATGTTTCTAGTATGTTGCTAGCATGTTTAGCACTTGCTGGCACTTTTTTATATGTTATTAGTAGTCCACAACAGTGTTAAACATGTCACTTCCTGTTGCCAGCAGGTGGCGCTATGACTGTAAATGAATATGAGCATGGACATGTGTTCAGGACAGAACTCTTATCAAACATGTGAAGTTTGGGGCAGATTGGACATTGTTTGCCTGAGTTACAGCAACTTCCTGTTTCATTGTATTAGCATGCTTTAGCACTTAGCTAAGAATTGCTAGCATGTTTTAACATGTTTCTAACATGTTTATAACTCATTGGCATAATTAATATGTTGCTAGTACTGCATCACAGTGTTAAACATGTCACTTCCTGTTGCCAGTAGGTGGCGCTATTACTATAACTGAATATTCTCATGTAGATGTGTTCAGGCCATGACTCTTATCAAACGTGTGAAGTTTGGGGCAGATTGGACATTCCATACCTGAGTTACAGCAAATTCCTATTGAATTGCAGTAATAGCATGCTTTAGCACTTAGCTAAGTGCTTGCTAGCATGTTTTAGCATGTTTCAAGTATGTTGTTAGCATGTTTAACACTTGCTGGCACTTTTTTATATGTTATCAGGAGTCCACAACAGTGTTAAACATGTCACTTCCTGTTGCCAGCAGGTGGCGCTATGACTGTAACTGAATATGAGCATGGACATGTGTTCAGGACAGAACTCTTATCAAACGTGTGAAGTTTGGGGCAGATTGGACATTGTTTGCCTGAGTTACAGCAACTTCCTGTTTCATGGCGAAACATCAAAATTTGTCAGGCCGCCGAGGACACGCCCTTCGACGAAAACTCAAGATCTTCGCAATTTAACGTCGCAAAGGCCTTAAGATTAGACTCACCAAATTTGAAGATGATCAGATTAAAACTGTAGGAGGAGTTCGTTAAAGTACGAGGCCTGAAAATGGCAAAAACTGCACAAAAATCTGAGAGGAAGTTCAAAATGGCTGACTTCCTGTTGTGTTTAGGGCTACGCTCCAAGAGACTTTTTTGTAGGTATTGGGCCACTACAGGTATGTACCGAATTTCGTACACGTACGTGAAACGTAACGCGAGGCGCACTCCGTTGAACCTTTATAGGTGGCGCTATCGAGCCATTTTGCCCCGCCCAATTTTGAAACGCATATCAGATGTAAATTTTCGCCAGTTCTGACGCGTGTGCAAATTTTCGTGAGTTTTCGTGCATGTTTAGGCCCTCAAAAATGCGATTCATTGCGGAGAAGAAGAAGAATAATAATAATAAACAGAGCAATTCCAAGAGGGTCCTCACACCATCGGTGCTCGGGCCCTAATAAGAATAAGAATAAAATGAATAGGTCAGGAATTAAACATTTTATTAAACCATCAAAATAAAGTAGGCCTACATAAATAATTAACATACTTTGTACAGCACCAAAAAACAAAAAACGTTTTGGTGTCTTCTTTATTTATTGAGTCTCTTGTGATTTAGCCAAAATTATAAAACCATTAATTCAATTAAATTGTTTATGATCCTCATTTATAGCCTAGGCCTACTTTAACACATTTTAAACAATTCTGATGACAACTAACTGGTAAAGTATTAATTAAATCATGAAATTACTATAAATCTAGTTCAAACAATGCCCATTTCAAAAATATATCTGTTCTTCAAGTGTAAAGTTCAGCACTTGTTTCTAACGTTGGACTCAAATTCTCACTTTATATGACAGAGGGGGACAAGATAACCAAGAATATCTGACCGTAGATATATTACCCACTCCACAGTCTTAGATAAACCAATCAGTTTGTGATAGAATAACAGCTGAGCTGGTGTTTGTTGACGTGTAAGTCAAAGCATAAGAGGAATATACTAGCTCAGAAGGTTTTAGGATAAATTCTCAAGACACCAACATTCATTCACATGGGTTTGGGGCATTAGACTGAAAAAGAAAGACAATCCATTCCGACAGTGATACTCGCATGTAAAAGTGATTACGTGATTTAAAACACCACAAAAATGCATCATTTGTGCCTAAAGAGTAAAAGAGATTACTGTTGAACTTTGATTCGATCACTTCAGTGTCAGGTAAAGCCTAAAGGTTCAGTGTATGTGATGATTTCATCAGCAGTGGTCACCCTTTGAACTTGTCCTGGGACTATAAAAACCCACGGCTCATTGGAGAACACACCATCTGGTCTAAGAACCCCTGGACGTAAGGTAAGATTACATCTACATTATACTGGTCATGTCGAGCTCTGCTGTTGATTCTTAATTTCTGTTGAAATTTAAGACTAAAAACTGAAATGAATCATTATCTCTGTCTGTTCAGGCAACTCTCACCCATCCTACAACCATGAAATTCTCCCTCATCGCCGTCCTTGTTGTTGCTCTGGCCATTGGTGAGACTTTAAAGCATGTTAACTTGTGATGCTCTCAAGATATGTTGTATTTTGTGTATGCAATATGGAAACTCAGTTAGTCTTGGGGTTAAATAGACAAACTATCACTGTGTGTGATGGATATTTTATTTTTACTCTCTAAAGTACTTAACATAACAAAGTGTCCTGTAGAAACGTACAGTAAAAGCCTCCTTTCACCTGATTTAGTTTAAGCACTTGAGAGTAATGTCATTCAAGATGTAAGAGTGTATTGATCAACCATCTCTGTTGCTGTTCCAGGCTCTGAGTCAGTATCTCTGGTCAAGAGAGACGCTTCTGCTGAGCTGGACACGATCGCCAAGTATTTCCAGGACCTCGTGGACAATCTGAAGAACGTTGAGGGCCCTGAGCTGGCCAACAAGGCCAAGTAAGTTCATCATCATAATCTCAACTGTGGATTTAAATGATCAACACAATTACGATCCAGTTGAACTTATGTTATTAATGAATTCTCTTTGGCTTGTGTTTCAGCGCTTACCTCGAGCAGAGCAGAGCCCAGTTCCAGCCCATGGTTGAGAAGCTCCAGGAGCAGCTGAAGCCCTTCTCCAGCAACATTGAAGACCACATCAAGCCTCTGGCCGCCTCCGTCCAGGCTCAGGTCGCCCCGCTGGCCGGCATGGTCCAAACCCACGTTGAAGACGTCCTCAAGTTTGTGGCTGAGAAGACCAAAGCCATCCTGCCGCCCCAGTAAACCCACAGAATCACTAATGCTTAGTTCTCTTCCATTTTGGTCTCTTTATGTATATTTAAAATAATGAAAGGGATTTAAAAGTCACTCTGTATCTCCTCCTTTCATTTTCTCGCAAACTGGGTGTTTTTCCCGTGCACATCTCACATGTATTAAATGAAGTAGCCATTTTGTTTTTAGGGCTTCCCTAAAATGCAGGGAATGCTCTCTTCATGTGCTGGCATGTTTGAAATAATAAAAACAATTAAAAAGTGACCACTCTGGCTGGTTATTCAAATGTCTCACATTAAATGTAACACTTTTTGGCCTGTTGGATGATAAAGCTGTTAAAAAAAACATATAGCCTTTATGGTGGACTATAAGGACTTTTGGTGGGTTCTTTTGATTTGTCCAGTATAAACAATCATCCAGGGGCCAGTTGCATAAACCGCGACTAGTCTTAAGTTGGTCATCATATTATTTTTTTCTTTAAGACTGTTCATAACATTTTAAAGTCAGTTATATTAAAAAAGTGTATTGGTCTAATTTAATACCAAAAAGTAAGAAGGCTCACCCCAACTAACTGCTATTGGTCATACTAGTTAGTTCTTAAAAGGATTGTTCACCCAAAAATGAAAATTCTGTCATTAATTACTCACCCTTATGTCGTTCCAAACCTGTAAGACTTTCATTCATCTTCAGAACACAAATGAAGATCTTTTTGATGAAATCTGAGATATTTCTGTCTCTCTATTAGCTACACAACTACCACTTTGACGCTTCAAAAAGTTTATAAAGAGATTGTAAAACTAATCCATATGAAGCTCAAAGATGCTGCGTAACACAAGAATGAACCTCACTGGTTCTCACACGTCAAGTGAACATGCTTGAGTTTGTTTACCACAACTGATGTGTGAGTTGATGAATGTTTATATGTGAAATAAAAGCTTAAATTAAATCTGTTCATCATATAAAGCGATCGAATCTCTTCTGAAAATTGGGACTAAACCGCTCAGTTCACATGGATTATTTTTCACGATCTCGTTATGAAAGTTTTGAAGTGTCAAAGGGGTAATTGTGTAGCTGTCAATAGTTGACAGAAATATCTCTGATTTCATCAAAAAGATCTTCATTTGCGTTCCGAAGATGGACGAAAGTCCTACTGGTTTGGCACAACATGAGGGCGAGTAATTAATGACAGAATTTTCATTTTTGGGTGAACTTACACTTTAACATTTATAACAGTCTTAACATAATGGCCTTGTTTATGCAGCTGGATTCAGAACACCATAGCAACTGCATAGCAACACTCTAAAATCCCTCAGAGCACCATTGTGTGTTCCTGACTCTAAATTATGAGTAAGAACAGGTTTTTGCAGTTTATATTTTAGAGCATAATCAAATCATTTTGTAAAGTCAAAAAGCATTTTGTTTTTTTTTAGCTATAGGCTAATATAAAAAACAGAAAAGGCAATTACATACTTTCCAATTCTAATACAATATATGCCTATTGCAAATCATTTTATAGAAAACAAATGTTACTTAGATTTCTGCCATTTTAAGTGAGCTTCACTAAACCTTTGTTCCTATATTCCAATGTCAAATGACAAAGATTAAAAGAAACAGCATTTCATAGAAATAATTAAAGGTTTGCCAGTGTCACTAAGGTCTGCTTACTGCATTAAAATATTTTATACATGCAAGATCAGACTCAAAACAGTAACGAGACAGTTTTACAATAAAATAAATTAAAAACCCAGAGGTACAAGTACATTTAAGTCAAAGCTGATGAACATATAGTTCATACAAAAACTAAATATAACACACATTCACATCACCCCACTGTCACTGAAATCACCACACAAGCAAGTTGGGGTATACATTTATTTAAATCAAATTCCAAACCAGTATTTTCAGTGCTTGGACAGACAAAAACATTGATTACTTTATTTCAGTCTATAAATAAGCCCTGAACTATTTCTGCACGTATAAGCGCTGCACTGATCACGTTATCAGATGACTGAAACTCCTCAAAAATGCACTAATTAAGCACAAACACAGATTACTGTTGACCTTTGATTGGATCACTTCAGTGTCAGGTAAAGCCTAAAGGTTCAGTGTATGTGATGATTTCATCAGCAGTGGTCACCCTTTGAACTTGTCCTGGGACTATAAAAACCCACGGCTCATTGGAGAACACACCATCTGGTCTAAGAACCCCTGGACGTAAGGTAAGATTACATCTACATTATACTGGTCATGTCGAGCTCTGCTGTTGATTCTTAATTTCTGTTGAAATTTAAGACTAAAAACTGAAATGAATCATTATCTCTGTCTGTTCAGGCAACTCTCACCCATCCTACAACCATGAAATTCTCCCTCATCGCCGTCCTTGTTGTTGCTCTGGCCATTGGTGAGACTTTAAATCATGTTAACTTGTGATGCTCTCAAGATATGTTGTATTTTGTGTATGCAATATGGCAACTTAGTTAATCTACATGGTTTACATGGTTCCATAAAGAACATTTAAAATCCATGGAACCTTTCCATTGCACAAAAGGTTCTAAATAGTGGAAAAGGCTTTAGATTATTAAAGTGTTCTTCACACTGAGAGAGAATGGTTATTTTGAGAACTATTCACAGAAAGGTTCTTTGAGGAACCCATGGTCCTTCCATGGCATCACTGCGAGTTAAAACCCGTTTTCGAACCTTTATTTTTTACAAATGTAGGGGTTAAATAGACAATGTGTGTGGTGGAGATTTTATCTTTACTCTGTAAAGTGTCCTGTGGAAACGTACAGTAAAAGCCATAGTGTCTTTCACCTGATTTAGTTTAAGCACTTGAGAGTAATGTCATTCAAGATGTAATGAGTGTATTGATCAACCATCTCTGTTGCTGTTCCAGGCTCTGAGTCAGTATCTCTGGTCAAGAGAGACGCTTCTGCTGAGCTGGACACGATCGCCAAGTATTTCCAGGACCTCGTGGACAATCTGAAGAACGTTGAGGGCCCTGAGCTGGCCAACAAGGCCAAGTAAGTTCATCATCATAATCTCAACTGTGGATTTAAATGATCAACACAATTACGATCCAGTTGAACTTATGTTATTAATGAATTCTCTTTGGCTTGTGTTTCAGCGCTTACCTCGAGCAGAGCAGAGCCCAGTTCCAGCCCATGGTTGAGAAGCTCCAGGAGCAGCTGAAGCCCTTCTCCAGCAACATTGAAGACCACATCAAGCCTCTGGCCGCCTCCGTCCAGGCTCAGGTCGCCCCGCTGGCCGGCATGGTCCAAACCCACGTTGAAGACGTCCTCAAGTTTGTGGCTGAGAAGACCAAAGCCATCCTGCCGCCCCAGTAAACCCACAGAATCACTAATGCTTAGTTCTCTTCCATTTTGGTCTCTTTATGTATATTTAAAATAATAAAAGGGATTTTAAAAGTCACTATGCTTGTATCTCCTCCTTCCATTTTCTCACAAACTGGGTGTTTTTTCTGTGCACATCTCACATGTATTAAATGAAGTAGCCATTTTGTTTTTAGGGCTTCTCTAAAATGAGGAAAATCATGTAAAAATCCAAACATTTTCCTGACATAGCTGACATTTCCTGATTTGTTGACAAATCAAGGGTGTGAGAGAAAAAAATTCTAATTGTTTTAAAATAAAATTGTTGTGTTGTGTTGTGGCATATTAAAGATGAAAACCATAAGGATGAAGATTGTTACATTTTCCTGACATTTTAAATGTTTATAAATATCTTAAAAAAGAAAGGACACAGCCTTATACTTTTTCTTTTCTTACAGTAACAATGTATATGTATTTATGTTTTTCATCTATATTTAATATTGATTTATGCATTGAGGACACGTGTTTTTGGATGAGTGACCACGTCAAACATTTTAGAAAAAAAAAAATAGAAAAAAAAAGAAATGGTACATAAATTTTGGTTTTGGAACAATTAGTTTTAAAGTAGAAATTGTGCTATTTAGCCTAATTGCAGGTACAATAATTTTATATATATATATTTACAGCATTCTTAAAAATTTCTTGTCACTTTCATTTATCTAGTTGAATCTCACATTCACATCCAATGCCGAGACATGACAAAGAATGAAAACAATACAATAAGGTTATAAAAACATTTCAGAGAAGCCCAGGTTTGCCATTTTCTCTAACCAGTTCTTTTCTTGATTTTACCACAGAACAATATTTGATGGCGGGAAACAGATGCCTCGAAGTAAGAAAATAAAATGACAGAAACACTAATTCAGCTATCCTGCATAAAACCTAATTCACATTCACAGACATGTGAATAACCACACAATGAAATAGGTACATTTATTTCCAAATGAATATCCTCAGTTCATGTCAGTCATTTGGTTTGGCAGCAGAGGGCAGTGTAAATAAATAAACTCTGGTTATTTTCTGTGTGCATTGAAGACATGCATCGTAGAGCCGTGAGGTAGATTATGACTTGTTGTCTTCTTAGATAAAAACAACAAAATCACTAGTCTTCCACACTGCAATAGACTTCATCAAAACTACTCAGGCGAACTCAAATCTCAGACGACGAACCACATTAGAATCTGGTTTTATCGCCAAAAAAAGCATTAATAATATAAAAAAAAGAGGCATGCATTAGTGCATTAGAGATATCAAAGCTTACAAAATATGTTTCTTGAAGGAAATTCATCTTCAAACTCTCCAGTCGTGATTTTATTTGCACCTTTTTTTCTGTCATTGTAAGACTTGGCCTGCAGTCACTATCCCATCTAAGCACAAATCAATGTTTTTTATACATATGTCAGGATTTTAAAGGAATAGTTTACTCCCCCCAAAATTAAAAATTTGTCATTAGCCTACTTACCCTTAAGTTGTTCCAAACCTGTATTAGTTTCTTTCTTCTGATGAACACAAAAGAAGATATTTTAAATAATGTTGGTAACCAGATGACGGTAGCCATTGACTTCCATAATAAGACTATGGAAGTCAATGGGTGCTGTCAACTGTCTAGTTACCAACATTCTTTAAAATATCTTCTTTTGTGTTCAAGGGTGAGTAAATTATGACAAATTGTAAATTTTTGGGTGAGCTATCCCTTTAACTCATTTTGAAGCAATAATTTGGCCACTGTCAGCTCACATCAGCAGTACCATGTAATATTCAGTCAGAAGGTCACACAGGCGTGAGGGACACACTGTTAGTCCGCGCTGACCTTCTCCTTGTACATCGAGATAAATAAACTACAGCGAGCTTTTCACGCCCGCATGTCAGCCTTCATAAAGCATCTCTCTTTGAAATTCAATGTCAAATGGGTATAACAATATGACAATGCTGAATAAAGCAAAACATTTTAACATAAAAGGTAAAATGTGATGTTCAGTTTCTCAAATTGAAGTTACATCCTTAGAAAAAAAGGTTCAATGGGTTCTATAGAATCCTAGGGTTCAATTTTAAAGAACACCTTATGCCAAAAAGGTTCTAAACGGATTAAATGATTGCAAAATACTTTAATGTTTAACAGGTTTTTTTTTCTAGTGATAAAGTATGTTTACAAGCTGCTTAATTCATAAAATGTAATTCAAATTTAAGATGATTTAAAACAAAATTAAATAAATCAAAACTAAATCCATAAAATTATCCCATGAACTGCCTGACAGAAGCCTTTAAGGTTCCAAACTATATTATATTATACATTGTGTTTTTCTCCAAATTGATAAAAACTTACCAGAATGATGTATAAGGACATTCATGACAATTCCTGACAGATGATAGTTTGATATTAAAATAAGTGATAGACTCTGGAAAACTCCACGTTAAGTTGGTCCGTATGTTCTGAAATACACATGTCCTTAATAGCTGGTGACCTAAAAGGATGCATCAAAAACGGATGAATTAAAATGTAAAATTGATCTCAAACAAAGCGTACATTCTGCAAGTCACCATTCTCACATCACAACAACATGACATAAAATAAAACACTTGGTACTCACCACGAACAGCCATTGTGTGTCTCTCAAAAGAATCAGTTTATAGTCGAAAGGGTTTGCCTTTGATGAAAAAAGAAAGAAAAATAGGAAAAGAAAATGCAGAAAAATAAGCCTCCCGCTGATAATTGGAGTCTCGGCGGCACTTGAAAATAAAACAGAGGCCAGATGAATGGAGTACTGATACAAACTCCAAGGTGCTTTAGCTGAAAATTGGGGAACAAAACTACAGGTTTGTTTTTGGAAAGATTGTAGGACCAATGGTCCAGAATCTGAGGTTCCTGAGGAGTCTCATCTCTTCACACGCGAAGGGCCCCGGGCGCAAGGAAAGCTCTGCGTCTCTGGTCAGCGGTGGATATACTAATGGCTAGGTTTTGCAGACATGGGTTATGTTTTTTACTCAAAGCTGACAGACGGACAACCCCCCCCCCCCCCCCCCCCCATCCCCCCCCTGCACACAGGTGCTATTCAAGGATATTGTGTAAAAATGACGTCAGAGAAATTTTACTTGACAATCTTTTCAGCGTAAAAGTCCCGCCCTCTGTTACCAGTGTATATAAGTTAATCTGTACTATAGGCTAGCGTGTTCATTAAAGAGCTTTTCTCAATGCACATCTGTGCATTTGAACTGAACTATTGTTTTTTTAAAATCATTATTTATGCATGCATATGTTTTTGACATGCCTGAACATTTAGTGCATTTTAGTGAAATAGCGAGTAATGAAAGCGTACAGATGAATCTGTGGACAGACAATGCAGTGCATGCAGCGCTTTGCCTCAGCAACAATGAAGCGCTGGCCTTGGTGATAGTTGCTAGGCGATGGAGGAGATACAATGGCCACCTTAGAAACCAAAGGCCGTTTTTTTTGGCAAAAAAGGAGCAGTGCCACACAAATTAAACTTGATGTAGGCCTACTATACTGAACTCAATAATGTTTTAGTAAAACTCTTTAATTTGGTGGTTTTAGTGCCATTTTAGTTGATCTTGCAATCGCATAATAATAATAATAAACCTGCAATTGTTTTGAATTTTTACACAGTCATGTAAATAAATTTAACTAAATCAGGTTTTATTTACACTGTGAGATTTCAAATGTTTCTTTTTCCTGATTGACAAGATTATGTTTATGGGATAGCATTTAGGTGTCACTGACAATATTTTGTTATAATGTCCTAAAACTACTTAAATCTGTTGAAATCTACTTAAATACACTGATATCCATCATAATAATACAAGTGGTAAAACATGATTACTTTAATGTAAGAGCAATTTTTAATAAATGCAGGGACTTACAGTATGACTCATATGTACTTAAATACATATTTTCCCCATAGTCATTAAGTAGGCTAATTGATTTAATAACGTAGTAGTTTAGCATACAGTTTAACAAGATTTTATATTCATTTCTATACCATTTTATATAGTCTACAGTGCTTTCGAATACATGTAGAGCAAAATCGGATACAGGTTAGAATCAGAACACGAGGCCATTTCCTATTGAATAAATACATTTTTTTGAACCAAAGTTATTCAACTTAACTTATGCTGTAAAGCCATGCAATTTTCTAAGGCAAACGCTTAGCAATTAGGTGACCATTCTTTCATTAAGTTGAGGTCAGCCCATTAACGGTGGCTAAAAAAAGAAAAGCATAACGTAAGTTTGACGCACCCCAGTGAGTTTTAGACAGGTCTTCACAATGGGACCTGCAGCAAAATGTAAATTACACTAAATTGCTCTAATACACATTCAGTGGTCCTGAGAAGCACAGTGGGTCTTTTATGCACATGACTGATGGGTTCAGCTACAAATTGGAGGAGAATTAGAGAACAGACTTGAAAACAGTAGAGAGTGAGTGGCTGTGCAAGAGCAGGGCAGTGAAGGATTGATCTTTTGTACTGAGAGAAGGAGGCAGGTGCACTTTGAGAGATGCGAGAAAGACAACGGCTGACTCGCTATAGGACGCGGTGTTTCAAAGATTAAAAAGGACAATTAAATTAATTGTATTTTTCTGAAGGGGCTTTTCTTCTTAATTAGCAAATTATAATTAGAGTGAGTTATTTAAGCTGGCCACACCCTTTTCATTAAAAAGCTTCTTTCACATAAAGCTTTCTAAAATTAGCCATCATTTAGAAAAGAGCACCATGGGATTGTAATCATAGATACAGTATGTATAGCCTACATATGCCTCATTATGTCTGTTTCTATGGGTTGCTATACGTGAACCGTCTGCCATTTTGGACCCGGACCGGTCAAAGCTGGTCCGTTTGAGAGCAAGTTGACTAAGCGTCTGCAACCGTAGTTATACCCATGTATGAATATCTGCAATAGACTTCAGCTGATGATTTTGCTAAACTAACACAATTCAACAAGATGAAGGCATTAGCTAACACAACATTAAATAGTTACCAAGTTAAAAGCCTACATATAAAAACATATTTCACTTATCCCATTTCTTCGAGAATTTGAATCTCAGCTGTTTTTATAACAAGAGGCTGCGCAATGTTGTGGCATCTTGGAAAACGAATTGATTTTTAATGAGTGATGACAGCATCTGAAATGTTGACTGTTCCAAGATGGTGGACGCGTTTGGCATCTACAGGTGTGTTCGTGTTAATACCGTAATTCATTCAAAAGATTCATTTGGGAATTAACTGTTATTCGTGGCCCCACCACGTTAATTTCCCCACCGCATATCATGTATGGAGCTCCATAAATGTTAAGTTCAGCCTCCTTGAATTCAAATTGCAATTCTGTATCCAGTTTGTTTCCTCAATTTAAATTCCTCAAGGGAAATGCAATTTAAATGGCTATATCCTGCACAATTCTGCACAACCCTGGTAATCACACTGACAAAGTAACATGATATTACCATATATTTTTTCACAAGGCATGTTTTAGTACAGGAAAACACTCAAAGGCCTATACGCAATGATATTACATGCATAATTCAATAACAGACAAGAAAACATTGAAAGCGTACAGTTACATGATTTCACTGTGGGCAGAGCTACACAACACAACAAAATGTCTTGTTTTTTGACAAACCAGTTTTATTATATTTTCTCTGATTAGAACATATTGTATATAATCAATAAGTGCAACATATAATGGTCACATGTACGGTCTTCCTATTGTATAAATCTGCTCTAATATTAGGTACTGAACTCACACACGGTTGTTTGGAAAGATATATTTGATGGCCGTGCAATGCTTCTCCATTAATGTACCTGCTGTTCCAATGCAGCATTTTCATTTTCATTTTCCCCAGCAGCCATTTGAGGAAATGGTGAAGCTCCGCTCCACTCAACGCCCCCCACCCGCCCCCGTCAGCGCCAGAGACGGCCCAAACCAGAAGTGTTCCACTCCGTTAGGGCTCTTAATGTAAATTCCATTTCAGTGGCTATTATCCCTTCTTATTTTCCAGAGCTTTCCGTTAGTACTACATGCATCTGGCCCTGTGGCACTCGCAGAAGCGGCCCTCATCCAGCAGCACCCACCCCGGGGAGTCCTGCAAACTGCTTATTCAACAACTGCTTGCCATAAAGATGCCTAATGACATTTTAGAGGCAAAAAGGCCTGTGTGGTTTTTAATTCATATTTAATGGTCGTCAGGCTAAATAGGTCCACTGCCCTAAATGAGGACTCTCTCTCTCTCTCTCTCTCTCTCTCGCTCTCTCTATCTCTTAGGATTGATGCTGTGAAAACTTCATACTTTCTTTTTTTTCTAAACGAATTGCTGAACCCAACTGCTCTTATTTTTATTTCAAGGTAATAGAAAAAAAAAAGAAAAAAAAGAAAAAAAAAACATGTAGGCCAATAATAATACATAATATGAGGACATTACAAAACTAATTTTAAAAGAAAGCACAGGCTCACAATCTTAACGGCTTTGGAATTTAAGGTATAAGTCCATAATGTGCTGGTCGTTTTAACTTTATTTATTTTTTTTGAGCCCTGAAAAAATATATTAAGGTTTACAAAAAAAATAAAAAATAAAAAAATGAAGCATATTTTTTTCAAAGAAATTTATTTTATAGCAAGGATGCATTTAATTGATTAAAAGTGACAGTAAAACATTTATAATGTTACAAAAGATTAAATACATGCTGTTCTTTTGAATAAAATATTACTAAATCTAAAGTGTTTCTTGAGCAACAAATCAGCATTTTAGAATGATTTCTGAAGGATCATGTGACACTTAATAAATGATGCTGAAAATTCAGCTTTACATCACAGGAATAAATTACATTTTAAAATATATTACAATAGAAAACAGTAACTTTAAATTGTAATTATATTTATTACAATTTATTACACCATTATATGTTTGGTCTAAAACGCACTGCTCTCATGTTTTGCCGCTGGACAGCAATTGTGTGTACATTTTCTTTCATCTTTGATATAAAGAGTGTACAAAGTAACATATCTTTAGCAACAGTGTGAAAGTGAATAGCACATAACGCACAAATGCTGCATCCCAATTCAGAGGCCACATCCTTCGAAGGCTGCATTCGAAGGCCGATTGAGTAACCGCGGCGCGATGAAGGTTGTCCCAATTCAAAGGCTCCTGCAATTACGGCCTCCAAAGCCATCCTTCATTTCCCGTTAAATGAAGGATACAACAAATGGGCCTTGCCTACCCCAGAATTCATTGTGCACCTGTGACAACAGGATTTTTTGAGAAAAAGGCTTTTAAACATAAGTATTGGGTTACGATATTAACTCACAAAAATATTTGAATAAGATATTTAACTTACTCAAATATCAAATGACCCAAATGCAAAAATAAAACCTTTAAACCCTTACTGAGATGTGATTATATATCATTTATATAATTAACCACACCCTCATGTCACGATTCGATACATATCACAATACGACAAAAATGATTTTTGCGTGCATATGCTACGCACTGTAAACCGCTTGGAAAGGATTAGGGTGTGGAGTGCGTGCGTATTACACGCCATAAAGTGTGTATCATATGCACGCGAAAACTGCGTATCAGTCTGGTTTCAAAAGTGGACACTCAACTGAGACTGCCCTGCTCTCAGTAATTGAAGCTCTGAGACTGGCAAGAGCAGCTTCCAAATCCTCAGTTCTCGTCCTGCTGGATATGTCTGCTGCCTTTGACACAGTTAACCACCAGATCCTCCTGTCAATCCTAAAGATAAAGGGCATCTCGGGAACCGCACTCAAATGGTTCAAGTCCTCTCAGGTAGGTCCTTCAGGGTGTCGTGGAAGAGTGAGGTGTCTAAGACCCAACATCTAGCTGCTGGGGTGCCTCAGGGCTCAGTGCTTGGACCACTTCTCTTCTCCATCTACATGACATCACTAGGATCTGTGATTCAGAAACATGCTGATGACACACAACTCTACCTCTCATTTCACCCTGACGATCCGATGGTAGCTGCTTGTATCTCAGACTGCCTGACAGACATTTCTGGCTGGATGAAGGAACTACCTTCAACTAAACCTTGCGAAGACAGAGCTACTTGTGGTCCCGGCCAACCCAACACTTCGTCACAACTTCACCATTCAGCTAGGCTCGTCATCCATAACTCCATCAAGGTCAGCCAGGAACCTTGGGGTTGTAATTGATGATCAATTGAACTTCACAGACCACATTGCTAAAACTGCAGAGTCATGTAGATTTGCCTTCCACAACATTAGGAGGATCAGGCTTTATCCAGACTGGACTATTGTAATGCTGGTCTTCCAGCTTGCTCTGTCAAACCTCTGCAACTGATCCAAAATACTGCAGCCAGAGTGGTCTTTAATGAGCCAAAGAGAGCACACGTCCCTCCTCTCCTCAAAAAATTGCACTGTTTGCCAGTCGCATTAAATTCAAGTCACTGACGTTTGCCTACAGAACAACCACTGGCTCTGCTCCCTTTTACCTAAACTCATTACTTCAGACTTATGTGCCATCCAGAAACTTGTACTCTGCAAGCAAACGTTATCTTGTGGTACCATCTCAAAAAGGCATAAAATCTCTTTCTCTGACATTTACCATGACTGTTCCCTGCTGGTGGAATGATCTGCCTAACTCAACCAGAGCTGCTGAGTCCGTAGCCACTTTCAAGAAACGGCTGAAGACGCATCTTTTCCGGCAGGACGTGATCCAGTAATACTAACACTTTCTCTTCTCTTCTATTTTATATATATTTTTTAATGACATGTACTGTGTTAGATTAAACTGAGAGGGGTCATAGCACTTGCATGTTGTTGTTCTACTGTTAGTTTAACTGCTTCTATTGTTCTCATTTGTAAGTTGCTGTAGATAAAAGTGTCTGCTAAATGAATAAATGTAAATGAAAATACAGAATTATTTTAGACTAATATGCTTGCACTCTGTCACTGACTAGATATATTTAAAATAATAGGCCACTTTTAACAGGCATTTGGGATTATCAGGACCCACAGATATTCCCCCATTGCATTATTATTATATTCAACATTATATAATAGTTTAATGTAGTACTGACACTAAAACTCTGAAAACTTGAATTTATTCTCACCCAGTAATTTTTATTTTGGGTGAACTACACAATACATATTGTCACTATCCACGATATTGTTGCATTTTTGTATAGCGATATATTGTGACACGATATATTGTTACACCCCTAATAGTTTATAATCTTTAATATACATAATTGAACCTGAGCATATTTAGACAGTTTGTGAAACATGTTTTGTTTTCAGACAGTTTAATATAACTTTAAAAAAGTACAGTACAAACATTCCTGTCACTCATCATTGGCAGCTGTCACAGTTACTAGGCGAAAAGAACAGTCCTCCGTAGGCTAGACCGTCCCCTTTAACAACACCTTCACGGGTTTCAAAGGATGCAGCCTTTGAATTGGGACACAGCCAACAGGGGTATTAACATACATATCTATCGGTTCAATATGCGTCACGTGACTAAACGTGTCATCGCTTTCTAAATACCTCTGTTTTCACAGTCCACACGTTACAACAGGGTTTTCAAATGTATTTACTTGGGAAAGCGTTTTCAAAAAGCTCAGTTTTTGCAGGACAAAAACGAAAAAGGTGCGTTTTCAAAATGAAAACGTATTTATGTGGACAAGGTCTGAATGGGACTGCCTAGCTTTCTCAAGGTCCTAGAGACCTAGATGCACAATGGAGCAGCCATTAAAAGAAGACAAATGTGTATTAAGAAGATACATTTTATGTTGACATTAAAATAAATATTTGAAGTTTACATGCAAATCATATAAAATCAGTTCAGGTCTAGAAATAATTAGTACAGTTGTGCAAGAAGCACAAAGAGCTTCAATCAAAAAATGATCATAATAAAACAGCGATGCCTCTTAGCTCTATCTCTCTCTCTCTCTCTCTCTCTCTCTCTCTCTCTCTCTCTCTCTCTCTAGACAGGGCTGAGGCGCTGCAAGTAAATAAATCTATCAGGGCAAGGAGCTCGAATATCAAGTTACCACTCCTTACAATCAAGAGCCTTTTCATGCCACCCATGAGGGCCATTCTTGTAATGCTAGCACACGAGAGGCCCACAAATCATCTCTCTCTCTCTCTCTCTCTCTCTGACACACATACACACCACAAACACACACACACACACTCACTCACTCACACACACACACACACACATTATTTTTCCTCATAAATTCCCTTTCAATACCTCCTGGTTGCATCTAATCCTTCTTTCTTTGCATACGCAGACATCTTGTTTGTTTGAGTGTGAATAACAGAAGCCGAGGGAGCGGAGTACTGAAAGAGAGACTGGACAGACTGTGATTGATATCTGCTAGAATCTGGTTTGGGCTCATGTAGCCACTACACAAACATGTTGCGAGTACATCTGAACGATGAGACTATCTCTCGCTATGATCAATGTCAGGCTTGGCCGCTATCGATCTGTCCCTGTTGGCACAGCCGCGCTCTGACCGAGAGTGGAAAATCTGCTTACAAGGGTCAGTGGTGTGTTTAGACAGACAATTGAAGAGGTCAGTAGTACTAGTAAACACAGTAACATAGATGAGCTGGAAATGTGTGGGATGTGCTGTGCAGCAATGCTCATTTAAAGGGATATCATCATAAAAAAAGTCATATTATATATGTGCTACTGATGAAAAGGGGTCAGCACTATTTTTTGCATTTATCTGATCAAAAAATACTGAAATTTTATTTTTAATCTAAAAAAGCTTGAATATATTTTGATCAAAGTGATCAAAGCAGAATTTTCAGCATCATTACTCCAGTCTTCAGTGTCACATGATCCTTCAGAAATCATTCTAATAGGCAGATTTGCTGCTCAAGAAACTAGTTGTGCTGCTTCATATTTTAGTGGAAATACTAATGATGATACTTTCTGTCAGGATTCTTTGATGATTAGAAAGTTCAAAAGAACAGCATTTATTTGAAATAGAAATCTTTTGCAACATGTCTTTACTGTCACTTTAAAAAAAAAAAAAGTAAAACAATTTAATGTACCTAGTATTCATTTCTTTTAAAAAAATCTTACTGACCCCAAACTTTTTAAATGATAGTGTATAGTTTTCAGGACTGGATGAATACATGGCTTTTGATGAATTTGTGGCTCAGTCACCAAAAATATTAGTCTGGGTTTCCCCATGCTGCCTTCCCGCAGCGCGATTTTATTCACGCTGAAAGGCAGTATGGATACCATGGCCCAGATTTTCGCCTCATTTAGGGAACCAATCACAGAACGGGATCACAGAACGGGGAGGGAGCAGCAAGACGATGACGACATATGTTGGCAGGCGCATTTGATAGACATTCTTAGCACCCAATAAACGGCGCCGGGCATTCGTAAACCACGCCTCAAATACGAGAAAATGTACATGTGGTTCCCAGACCCAAGTCTCAACGAGAATTGGGTCTGGCGTTAGCCAGGCTACAAAAATATAACAAAACAAAAGTATATATATTATGGACTCAATATGACCTCAAATGTTTCTCCTCCTTCCAAGACCTGGAGCAAGAGGTGGTCATGGTGAATGATGTAAAAAGCAAATAACTGCTAATTCAGTCTGTTGTTTACTAGCATGTCTTTTAGCAGAATTACAGCAGCTCGAGTGCATTTAGATCACATCTAACTTAAGTTATTTCCTGAAACTGCCAATGATTTATTATCAGCTCAGTGAGTCATCTTATGAAGAACACATTTATAGATTTGTTTTTCAAATCTTTTTTGTTGAAAAACGTCTCGGGTTAGGACTGTAACCCTGGTTCCCCGAAGAGGGAATGAGACGCTGCGTCGAGACGCTGTGGGAACGCCTCTGCGTGATTGCGTCATGAAGCACTTATGAAATGGCGTGACAGAACTTCATGTGACATCATCGACCAGGAAACTATAAAGCATGCCTGGAACAAACAGTCACTAGCCTCTGTGTCTTCAGCAAGCGCTCTGTGTGAAACGGTCTCTGTCTATTTATTGTTTTTTGTCCACAAGCATATAAATATAAATATATCTAGACTGGAGTATAATGGCGAGCTCTGCTCCTGTTGGCTTTCTTCTGGAGGGAAGAAAGTCAATACAGATTCTTTGGCTCGGATTTCGCGTTTGCAGAGGCAGTGCGTAGATAACGGATCTGCAATAAAGATTCTGTGACTCGATCTCGGATCTCGCGTGTGCCGAGGCAGTGTGTAGATTACGGCGCTGCATCTCTGCAATAAGAATCTAATGGCTCAGATTGCGCGTGTGCCGAGGCAACGTGTAGTTCGAGTTCCCTTGAAAGGGAACTGCTATAAAGAGGAAGTCAGCAAATCTGGGCCCGTATTCATAAAAATAATGCAAAGAGTAGCTCCTAGTGACAAAATTCTAAGAAAATTCTTTGAAATTTGGCCGTTTACTCTTAAAATGAAATAAAATTCCTAGTAAAGAAAAAAGTAATTGTAACCCCTTTGAATTGTATATTAATATTTTTTCTTTATTTTAGTCCTAAAGTAAATTTATTTGCAACTGCTTTCGATTTGTATACCACAAAGAAACTCCTGTATCTTTGGTGCAGTATTATGATTAACCACTAGACGGCGGTTAACTCAGTGGTATGTTGAGTGAGTCGATTTCTATCAAAGTCAGACTAGAAGCCAGCTGAACATGCACGCGTTGCAATTCATCCTATTACTGAGGGGGGAAAAAACGGTCAATGCTTTTGGTTACTGGTTTTTCTTTTATGAGACCTCTGATTGTTTTTAATTTTTAATGCTGATTCTGTTTGAGTGATTCACCTTTGAACGGCGAGCCAGACCCTGATCTACGATTCAAAGAATCATTGTGATTCATCACGGATCCGAACTGAGGGCTAAGCACATACACACTACCCGGGTAGAAAACACAAAAAGGCCTTTACACACATGGACATTGAGTATTATACACACACACAAGAGATCCAGAAGGACTGTTGAGACTTTGTTTTATTTTATTCCTGGACTTCACATTCAACTTTGGACTTCATATGAACATTGTTTTGTTGGTTCATGGTGTTGAGTGGAAACCGGACAATTGTGTATCAATGTAAATTGGGAACTGTCTGGCTGTTAATTGCTTCAATTTAATTTGGCCCAAACCAAACTTCTACTTTTAAATCCTCCTAGGCCTTATTTAACCTCTTTTGGGTAAAATACACTAAATACTTATTCTTTTGTCCCCGTTACATAATTCAGAAAGCATCTTAACCCTTAAAAGAGGTCTTAAGGTCAAAATTGTTAGGAGTACGGACGAGGACTTTTAAGAAGTTTAAGAGTTTCTTTAGCAGAGGAGAAAATAGCAGAAAGATGAAGAGGGAGAAGAAATGTGTTGCAGACAATGGATGACATTGAGTTAATAAGGCGCTTTAGATTACATTGTGCAAGGATCATGTTTGTGACCGATCTTAGAGACACACTGACATCTCCGACACAGCGCAGAAATGCCATAGCGCCAGAAATTAAAGTAATCACTACATTAAGATATTTGGCAACTGAGAAAATGCAACAATGCAGCAGTGATGATTTGGGTCTGTCACAACCTTCTGTAAGCAGAGTGATCAGACAAACAATTACAGCACTTTCAAAACCTCTAATTGTACCGCAGTTAATTTCGCTTCCACTGGACATTCCCACCTTGCAGGCTCAACAAACTACATTTATGAATATAGCAGGCTTCCCTGGTGTGCACAAGCAGGGGGAATGAACTGTTAATAATTTGACCTATAAGCTCCCACGTCTGCTTCTTGCCCTGTACTGTGTGTGCGTGTGTGTGTGTGACAACGGTAAAATAGGAAAAATTAGGCATGTAATTTCAAAGTTAAAATGACTCTTTTTATGCCTTCTTGGACAGCCAATCACAGTCTTCAAAAGATTGTGTCATGTAGCAACGGGGTCAGCCCCACCTCCTCACTAAGATGAAAGTTTTTGTCTTATCTTGCTGAGAGTTGCATTCAAGTTGCTCTTAAGCTAAGACTCCTACGTAGAAGTTTTTAAGTTAAAATAGGAGTTTTCTGAGAGGATTCTTAGAAGCTTTAAGAATACGGGCCCTGATCTTTAAGGACGAACAAGTATATCATGATGAGGCGGCCCATCTGTGTCATATTCCCAGAAGACATGACATGCAGTGCCAGTTTACACTTTACAAACTTTACTGGCTACAAGGTGGAAAATATACTGCTTCACAAGTAACATATTAAAATAGATAAATATAAAAACAAAACAAGAAAATATATCATTCTGACAGGTTAATTGTGCATTTAAAGTCAACATGAAATGTTTTGTGCAAATAATTTACCACTGTAATGACATATTATCATACAGACTTTCGTTTATCTTCGGAAGTTCGGAACACAAATGAAGATCTTTTTATTGAAATCTGAGAGCTTGGTAATTTTATATAGGCTACTGAGATAACCACTTATCTCAAGAAAACTGAAGAATGCTGCATTTGTGACATCAAAACCCAGAAGACTTAGGAGGCGTTTACAAGACACCGTTTTCAACTAAAACTTTTTATGGTGACATCATGCGCATGTGTTTTACGTGTTCAGTCTATAGCCACGTAGTGTTTCTTTACAAAGTGACATCACCAACTACTGGCCTGGCAGCAGAATACAGTGTTTTTAGTCGTTTTCGCGGATCCGTTGTTGTCTGTACAACTATTTTGCATTTAAAAGCGCAACTGGCTCTACTCCACTGCTACCAGGTTATAAAGCTGACAGTCTGCTACAGTGGTCTGATGAGGAGTGTGAATCTGCATCAGACATCATAAGGAGAGAGAATAAGGATCTCCGCAAAGTCCTGCAAATGTTACAGCAGGAAAGGGACACAGTTCAGAGCTCAAATGACCAATATGCAAAGGAGCTTTCTCAGCTTCAGCAGCAAATGAAGCAGCTGCAAATTCAGATGGAGCATCAACGTCCTGGAAGTCAGCCCCTTTCGCCTGCCACACCTACGAGGCAGTATAGCTCCAGTCGTCCTATACCTGCACCACACGTCCAGCCACAGGCATGTTACTAGAACTGATGTGTCGAGGTCCAACCCCCACGATTCCTGACTTTATACATCCAAACCCAAGAGAGTTCTCACAACTACAACAGAGTTCTACAACGGATTGCAGAGTTAATGGATGGCACATATAGCTAGTGGAGATCAGAAGAATTTTTGCTCTCAAGGTCCGTCTCCTGGTTGGCATGCTGGAACAATTAGGCAAGAAGGGAAATTTCGAGTTACAGTGTGTAGGGTCTGATGTGTCTCGGCTGCTTGGGAAGCTTCCGCATGACCTCAGATCAGGGTTTCGGAGGTTTGCACATCCACATCATGTGCCCATCCCTACACTTCTGGATTTTGCAGAATGGCTGGAGTTTGAAATCCAAGTTCAAGAGCACACTATAAGGTTTGCAAGCAATCAACATAGAGGGCCCTTAACACCAATAAGAGAGACTATCAGAGACTCTAAAACAGCCGCTAAAAGCACCACAAAAGAGTCTGCACCATCTGCTTCACCATTTAAGACTTCTCTAAAACCCTACTGCACCTACTGTGACAACAGTAAGCACTCCCTCAACAACTGTACCAACTTCAAGCTGCTTACTAAAGATCAAAAACGAAGCTGGGTCAAAGACAACAACAGATGTTGGCGCTGTGGTAGAATGTACCCTAAAAATGTGATGCAGACAGTGTAACAGTCGACACCTCATGGCTCTGTATGACATCAGTGTTGGGAAGCCAGAGAATCCAAAAGCCTGTTCACGATGACACTGCTGATACCAACACCTGTCTGCTCAACACTATGAATGAGATTCTCCTGATTCATAAGCCGAACTCTTATAAAGGAAGACAATCAGGGTTGAGATGGATGGTGTCAAGCGGTATGCGACCCCTCTCTTGCGTGTCAAGAACATGCCTGAACACAGAGCACCCAAAGAGGCAGTCTTATCACAGCTGAGGGCCACCGAAAAGAGACTGACAAAAAATCCAGAGCAAGCAGTCGCTTATACCGCAGAGATTTCACAACTGGAACAAGCAGGCTATGTTCGCAAATTGCCACAGAATGCTGAGACAGATCCTTCCTGCTCCTGGTACATCCCGCATCACATGGTGCAGCACAATGGGAAAAACAGGATGGGTGTGTGTAATTTATGTTGTAAAGCAAAGCTTCGCAAGTATCGTCAAGATATGTATACCACGGACCTTGTATTACTCATAATTTGTAAAACTCCATTATAAAAACCCAGGATTTTGTGATTCATTGCAACTATGGCATTTGTTAAAGATAATTATAAAATGGATAGTTCTGGTCTTTGATTGTGATTGGTTGAGCTGCGTTCCAAGCCATTGTAAATTACAAACATACACCTGTGACCTCATTACATCAGTATTGATTTATTTTAATGCTCAGGCCAGTTTTCTTATAGTTTCCATTGGAACAAACATCCCCAATAAGTTCCGATAATGACAGAAAAGGCAACGTTCCACTGTTGTGTTTGGGAATAGCTTCCATTTACTGCAAAATCATTGTGGACTTATGAATAAATCATTATGCATAAGATAATATAATGCATCAAGCCATATTGCCCATAGACCTTTAACCCTTGGTAGGTTATGAGATTAATCAAAGAAAATGCACTTACCCAGATATTTGGTTAATGTTTGGCCTCAAATGCCAAACCACCGAAAGGATTGATCTCCATCAAACACTGAGAAGATGAAAAAGGTGTGTGTTTAATCCATCACCAAAGCATTATTTAATAATCTCTATAGGATTTAAAATTATGATAATAGAAGAAGGGCCACTCTTAATATACAGCGCAGTTTCATATCTCCATCATACTGTATGTGTTAATGTATTGACATTATTTTGAGCATGACAATGAATTAAAGACTTAAATTTGAATACCCACGAGGGAATGCTATTTCAGTTCTTTTACCTTTACAAATAGGAAGTACTTCATAAATAAGAAACAAAATTAGTTTGTTACATTGTTCCAACATGTTTACCAGGTACTAATATCAAGCAACTGCACATAGCTGAAAAACTTTCTGAAAATCAATAAATAAAGTTGCATGAGAAATCTATTGTAAAGTTGTTATTAAACCAAAGATGAACAAATGAAAAGACCTGTTTGTTATTTGCAGTTTTTTCAAGGATCAGAGAAGACATTTAATATCTTCTTGTGAATGGCAATCGACCCTGAGCCCCTTGAAACAGCCACGAAACAGCCTTGGGCTTTTTGGGACCCTTTCATTTAAAGAAATTAAATGATATTTTTACATTGAGGTCAGTCATGTAATTGGGCTATTTCATAATGATGCATTATAATAATTGAATGGATCCGGACCAAGACCAAACCTGATGAGATACATAAGATCAGTCGATACAGTTCGAGTGAATCATTTTTTGATTACTCATTTAAAAGCACTTTTATTAGAATATTTACAAGAAATGATGATAGTGCATTCTTAAAAAATAAAATGACACATAATGGATCTGTTTACAACTGGTCACTTAATGCATTTTCTCTGATCGAATATCTACCCCATCTTAAAAAGACCAGGTGTAAAAAGCTTTCAAGACGGATTTAAAGCTGCAGTCCTAAATACATTTTTGAGGAAGTACATAACTAGCCAGTGTTCAAAACTATCTGTTTGCCTTAGCTCGATTCAAAACGGTAAGCTTGTAATAATGTTTTAAATTCCAGTGGTACTGGTGGATTTCCGCGGGAAATTCGAGCATGTCTTTGCGTCATTACGTCACATCTGTACACATAAAGAAGGAGTTTCGGCTAGTAGGCTATATTGTGCGTGAGGATGTTGGAGGTGGAGATTTATAGCCTTTTCTCTCAGCACTTATAATTAAACGTATCAATTTGATGGCGGATCCAGAAAGGTTCAAACGACAATCACCAGTGACAACTGGAGATTCACCCGATTGTAAAATGCAAAAGACTTGGAGTGGCTACAGAAAAAAAAGAGACTCCAACCGGCCCATGCAAAATAAAAGGGCTTTTGAAAGGTGGCATGAACTCCGTGTTGAACTACACTGCATGTTTTGCTAACTATTTCTCATATTTCTTTCGCTGATCTGAACTTACAAATGCGCTTCCTGAGTTTTCACTGCTTTGAACTCCCACATACAGTAACGAGTTTCAGACTTAAAATATTTATTTCAAACAAATTATATAAATGTTTTAAGGTATTTTACAGTACTAAATATTTACCTCTGAGTCATGCACCATTTATCATCTGTAATACTGTTGTGTGTAACCAGTAGATGGCTGTATAGCCCTGTATATAAACATATTTCCATGGCTGTGTATTCCCTATTTGCTGGATGTTTTCAGTCATAATTACTTGCATGTATTAAGTTTTGAACATATATTGGACATATATTTATTATTAAAGAGTAAACATTTTTGTCAGAAATGCTCATTTGAAGTGCAATTTTTTTGCATTATTATTAGTCAAATATGGACACTGAAAAAGCAGAAAATTGTGTTACTCATACTAGCTACATATAATAGCGTCTATATAATAGCTAATAGCATCTTTATCACAAGTAATCATCAGAATAAATGATCGACCACGGCGATACTTCAAAATAATTGAGTGTTTACATATCATGAACAGTCTGTGGTCAAGTCGTGTCTCTCCTCTTTCAAAAAATCTGCATCGCAAATTAATCAGTAATTGAGAAATTCAGGTTTAAATAGCTTTATTGGCATGGTAAAAAAAGGCTTTACATTGCCTAAGTTGAATCAGGCAGTGATTATCTGATACAGTACTCATCTCTGGGGGGAAATATGATCTTATCGAAGCAAATATGATCTAATCGAAGACTGTAATCGTATAGATAAACAAGTCATGTAATGATTGGGCTAACAGTTAAATCAAGACAACACTGTATAATGTTATTAAAAAAGACGAGTATCCAGTATTCTGATAGCGACGATGACTAATGATATCATTCGTTTGTACAATTCCTTCTATAAGAAATCATCTCAAAAGTATAGTGTAGCAGCAAATAAATACAGATATAACCTTAATATCACTCAAATGAAATAGAAAGGTGCACTTACAGAAGCTCACATTCACACATGTAAACACAACACTGACGTCTTCACTTCCAGGTCAAGAAGCTGTCAATCAAAAACTCAGTAGCCAATGAGAACACACTACTACTAGCCCCGCTTACAGTTATCTATAAGCTCGTGTGCTCCAAAACAATGACAAAATTCGCATTTAGAAGATATAAGCATTCAAAACTTAGTCTCTCACTTCCGCTGATATGGATGAATGATTTAATGACATCACTCTGCACTTCAACTTCTCATCAGATTTCCTGTCCAATCAAATGCTCTCTAGAATCTAAAGCCCCACCCCCTACATTATAAATAGATGCTGAAGCGCCTAAAATCGGTCACTTGTTCACACATTTATTATTTTCTACATGAATGACACTTAGTGCACTACATAGGGGATAGGGAACGATTCAGACAGTGTAATGCTTTCCATTGAGGCAAATGAAGTCTGGTTTCATGTTAGTGTCACGTGAACTGCCGAAGCACGCACACAGTCCAGAGACACAAGAGCACAGAATGCTATATTTTAAAGCAATATGGAGAAGATTTTAGAAGGAAACTGCGGCTTTACCGAGCTCAGCGGCTCTGGCCGAGCTGTGACATAAACAAAATGCAATTGGCTATTTTAAAAAGGGGGAGGGGCTGATCGATAAGTCCCGCCCTGTCTTCCCGTTTCAGTGGAAATTACGTCAACATATTGAATAATGCTACGTGTTTCAATGCTACGTAATGCAGTGGGCCTTTTCTTACAGTGTTTTACTATTAGAGTGAAACAATAAGAATAATTAAAAACATGCACTATGCTCGCATGTCCAGGGGGTGCCTATAAATCCGGCCCTGATTTTGCTTTAATTTCAGTTAAGAGGGGCAGTGGAAATTAGACCGTGAGTGAGCTAATACACAAAAGAGGCAGAAATGGAGACAACTGTAAGAGCGAGCCAGAATGGAGGCATGAGAGGAGATGCTGCATGTTCATTAGTCTTTGGCGAACTGCTCCTCGAGTTTCGGCTCATCTGCATGAAGACGGGCTTCTCGTGTCCCTAATGAGAGAACCTAGATTCAGTTACATTACCAAAACCCCCAGCAGCATGAGCCAATCGATCCCAGGTTTACCCCAGCGAGTCTCACTAACACTACTGCTATGATTTGGGTGTTGCTGCGGGCTGGTTTCTGGTAGAGAGATGATGTGAGAAGAAGATGAGGCAAAAGCTGCTGAACTGGAGATGGACACACCCTGAACTGCCCCAGCGAAACATATCTTAGTAGCCTTTTTGTTGTTTTTTATTTACTTTTTTACGTAAAAACCCAAACTTGTATACATGCTCATTTAAATCAGGGGTGTCCAAACTCAGTCCTGAAGGGCCACTGTCCTGCGGAGTTCATCTCCAACTCGCTTAGTAAGACCTTGATTATCTGCTTCAGGTATGTATAATTAGGGGATAGAGCTAAACTCTGCAGGACAGTGGCCATCATAGACATCCATAATAAAGGCTAGATGTCTTACGACGGAGTCTCTATCGTCATCACCGGCGGCCATCTTGTCACAGGCTAGCTTTCAGGCTCTGTGATACCTCGATGTAAGGTGAGAACACAAATACTCCCCGCGGAAATCTTGTCCGATTTACAAACGGTTTGGTTTCTTATTAACGTTATTAATGTGGCTATAATACTGGATGTTTACATAATTAATACATAATTATTCATAAGTGTGCAGCGTCATAACTACATCTCTGACGTTTATAACGAACCAAACCGTTTGAAAATCGGTAGAAAATTTAGCAAGTTATGGTTATTTAAAAAGTACATGCACCATAAAACACAATGTTATGAGTGGGCGAGCAGCCTGTGACAAGATGGCCGCCAGGTGCTGACGTCGACTACCATTGGCCAGCAGCGCGGACGAGACATCTAGCCTGTATTATGGATATCTATGGTGGCCATAATGCAAACTGAAAAATGCATTATAGTGCTGGTCCATTGCCTGCTTTGAGTTGTCTCCTTAAAAACGACACAGAACCACCACATATCATTCCCCTAAGACCCACTAAACAATCTTTTTTAATACTGAGGTGGAAGGGTCACATTTTAGAAGTTGCAATAAATTCACAAACTTATTGTGTTATTTTAATTTGACATTTCTCATAACTTAACCGGATATGCAAATGTAGCGCATACAGGTCGATGGTTTGCTTTATTGTGTGTGGCAGTGGACAGCAGGAGTGTGGAGATCCATATATTAACCACTGCAGGTGTAAAAGCCTTTCCTAAGCTTGTACCAGTTCCAGGAGTGCTTTTACTCCGGTCCACTCTGCACTGGTCTCTCTCTCTGTGGCAGGACATTAGTTTGATGTGGATTGAGTAACCTGCAGCCAGGTCACTACTCTCCCCTTCTGTCATAATACGTCTTTATATCTCTCCAGGTTCAGATATCACTGATGCTTAGAAAAAAAAGGGAGAAATAAGTTAAGACCAGTAATTACTAAAATGTAAAAAAAAAAAAAAAAGAACACTAAATGCAATAGGCATTTTTTAATAAAATGTAATTGAATATTTTTTTCAAATAAAAGACAATTAAAAAATTTGTATTTTAAATAAATGGCAACATTTATACACATTTTCAAATAAAGGGCCCTATTTTAACGATCTGAAACGCAAGTGTCAAAGCGCAAAGCGCAAGTAACTTTGTGGGCGGATCCCGGCGCTGTTGCTATTTTCCCGACGGGATAAATGCCTCTTGCTCCTGGCGCAAATCTAAAAGAGGTTGGTCTGAAGTAGCTTAATTATTCATAGGTGTGGTTTGGGCGTAACGTGAAATAAACCAATCAGAGCGTCATATCACATTCCCTTTAAGCGCATGATGAACGAGGTGCGCTTGTTCCATGGCGCAATACTATTATATGCATTTACCAGGAGCGCTTCAGAATCGGTTCACAGCCGATAATAATTTGGGTAAATATATGTAAGCTTTATGCCTATTTTTCCCATCGTCATGGACACAACAATGATTTCCCTCGTGTTTTAATATTTTTACTTATAAAATGTATCATTTGCAAAAAGGAAAATGCATCTGTGTAGATGAGAGAATCTACAGTGTATGCGCGTTGTTCACACTCTGTATTATGACCAAGCATGCGCGCTTAAAATAGCATCTGAATGTACGCGCAACGCGCCAGTGACTTTAGACTAGGTTTTTTCTGGTCAGTGGCGCAATTGTTTTCTGGAACTGCAAAATAGCATAAGGGAAAGTTTGCGCCGGAACACGCATCCTCTTTGCGCTGAACCGCCCCGGGGAGCGCAAGTGTATTTCTTAGTTAACCGACGTGTGTCTGTGGAGGGAAAAGTCCGCTTTGCGCGGGTGCAAAATAGGAATGATACATGCGTCAGTCAGTGTACAAAGTCATTTGCGCCGGGTGCAAGATAGGGCCCAACATGTTACTAAAAATAAATAGATTTAAATAAATAAAACATGCTACAATTTAAGACATATTTTAAAGGAATAATTCATCCATAAATTAATATTCTGTCATTTACTAACTTTTATATTGTTCCAAACCTGTATGAGTTTCTAAAAACTAAAAACTGAAAAAACTAAACTAAACTTAAGTGCCAAAATCTGTACCGAGGTTCGTACAATAAGTAAAAAAATGCTACAAATAAATAAAAAAACTTTTATTTCGGTCAAAAATGACAGAACAGTACCAGAAAGTTATAATAAAATTTAATTTGAAATAAATGTTTTTTTTTATTGAATTAAACAAGCAATTCCATGAGGCCATTGACTTCCATAGTAGGAAAACAAATACTTAGGAAGTCAATGGCTTCAATCAAATGTCTGGTTAGCAACATTCTTCAAAATATCTTCTTTTTTGTTCAACAGAAGAAATAAACACGTATAGGTTTGGAACAACTGGTGAGTAAATGATGACAAAACGTTCATTTTTGGCTGAACTATCCCTTTAACCCTCTGGTGCTGATCGTGTGGTGAAAAATTACAGACTAGTTGTATAGGATTTTATGGTGCTAAATTATATTAATGGAAAAGTTATGATCCATTTTTGACAAAACATTTACCAGGTGTCATACCATTCAGATGAAGTAAAATAAATATGTCTTTCAAAACTGACATATCAGCACCAGAGTGTTAAATATAATTTAAGATTTAAGACACAAATTAAGCTTTTGAGTAGAGGAAACCGGTGTTTCCTTTTTATTTGGAAGCTGCAGCCCATTAGCAGTAGTTTTGTTGTGTGGGAGTGGTTAATTTGGCCCGTAATTGAATTATTCTCTACTTTGATTGGCTTGACAGACTTATTCAGCATATCCTGTTTAAAATCACTCATACTTCCTACGCCTAGATTTAATGGACTGGGAGGGCACGCCAAAAAATAATGACAGTATTTATTTATTTTTTAACAGAAAATCAGAAAGTCTCTTCCAAAAAAAAAAAAAAAAAAAGGTTTGATTCATGTTTGATTCGAGTCAGATCTTTGCAATGAATCATTGATCCAGTTCATTCTACATGGATCGGACTGATCTGACTGCCACTGACACAATGGCTTCAGAAGATATTGTTAAAAAAGGACTCCTTTTGAAAGGGTTTGGAACAACAAAAAGAGAACTTTTTTGACATAATTGAGGTTTTTAGTTACTTTTTAGTTTACCTAAATTTGCAGGAGAGGTGTAATGGTCAGCATGGATTTCTCTGCGAGCCGTTCTTTAAAGCACACTGAGGGAGTATCAACAGCCTTCCTCTCCTCATACTGACGGTTTTCTCTCTTTCTAAAAGAGTGAGAACGCACTGAAAGAAATCAATGGATTGTGGAAGCACACAGGTACACTGTTAGATGTAAAGAGGTAAACAACTGAGGTAATAATAGAGTCCGGAATCTACGAAATGGTCTTAAAAGCCTCTTCACAAGCTGAGCTTTTAAAGAGCACGAGAGAACCGTCCAAACTCTAGAGTTGCCATTTTAGGGCCACGGGATAGAAAACCACCATAGATGGATTTTTCACTCGCCCCCTCTCTCTCTCTCTCTCTCTCTCTCTCTCTCCCCCCTACTATATCTTACTTTGCTGATCCTGATGAAGAGGGAACAAGAGGAGGAAGTCTGGAGCCATCACTATGTCCTTATTGCAGCAGAAAAAGGGTCTGCTCGGGTCCTGCCAGTAATTGTGGTCAGGGCACTATGACCTTACTGATGTGTGTATGGAGACTTTCTGAGAGGGAGGCGGGGCACAATATTTATCCCTTATGGGAGGATGAGACTCTGCAATCACAGCAGTCGGCCAACAACATCCATCCTTCTCTTGTACCCTTTCAGTACCAGAAAGCCTTGAGTGTCTCTGAGCTACATGGAAAATTACAACAGGCACAGCTAGATCTGTAACACACGGGGGAAACAACTCTTTAATATCAATCTAGAACTAAATGAGATTTGAAATTAAGTCATTTCATGTTGCATATCTCTGGATTTTCATAAGAGATCTCATAATATCTGCTTGAATTTGACAAGATTCCTGCAATCAAAAGTCTGAGATCTCAGTATGAGCTCAAATATTTCTCATCAGATTTAAGTTATACTATCCACTTTCACTTTATAGCACTATATGTATGTAAATAATTTTTTCATGACATTTTAAGAATGCTCTCCTGAGTCCTGAGCAATAAAAGAACAACTTGTGAGCATTAAAAATTTCACCAATTAGATTTTTTTAAACATGTCAATAGATAGCGGTGATATTAAATAGAGATCAAATGCAGTCATTTGCATGGGCTTCTCAGTAAGCTCAATAAAGTTTTAGAAGAGATTTCAAAGTGTCTCAAACTGTGCTTGGATTTGCCAAAGTCTGCAATCAAAATTCAAAGATCTCAATTTGAACTTCTATTTCTCATCAAATTATAGAGCTATACGTTATCTACATTCATTCTTAATGTCAACAATTTCCTATTTGTGGTCATTACATTTTAAGAGAAACATCTGAGAAAAGATTTATGTTTATTGTAAATGTCTATGGAGCAATGAAAGAGACGAAAGGAAAACCCGACAAATTAGTTTTTCTCAATCTCAATTATTTCTCCTGGACAGCAATAATATTCATGGAGAGCAAATTAAGCCCTTGGCTTGAGTCTCCTGCTTCTCATATTTATTCTGAGGAGAAAAAGACCCAGTGATATCACATGTGCCTCCTTCAGAGTTTCAGAAGAGATCTCTAAATGTCTCAAACTGTGCTCAGATTTGCAGATTTAGTCTGAAATCAAATTTCAAAGATCTCAATATGAACTCAAATATTTCTCATCAAACATAACCAAATGATCTGAGTTATGCTACTCGGATTCATTGACTGTAACATTTGTGTTTACCTAAGGAATTTAGCAGGAAATTGTAAAGACGAAATTGATACTCACATCATTTTCCTCACATACCTTTAACTATTGTAACATTTGAGTCTTATTTTATCAGGAAAAATCCAAGAAAAATGTTATGTACAATATCTCAGTTGTTTCTTCTAGACAGAAATTAGGTTAAATGAAGACTTTAATTTCTCTTTATACTCTCATTTACAGCGATCTCACATGTGGCTCCTCACAGATCATAGGACCAGTTGCAATGAATCATTTCAGATGATACCAAACATAACATACTTTTTTATTTTATTTTTTATTAATCATAACTAATATGTCTTTTTCTTGCAGGATTAACATTTATCTGCTTATGATTACTAAAGATCCCCAGCACTTTGGACAAAGTTAGTGTGTCTGAGAATTAAAAGAGGAAACAAAACTGTCTGAATATATAACCTCATGACCTAACAAGATGATGAAGTATCAAGGAACCCAAATTAACAGAGAATTACATATGAAGAATCATATTGGAGAAAAATGATACAATGAATCATGTCACCTTTGCCATGTTCCTATTCTATAAAAACTGTACTTGGGTAAATGGCACAATCCTTGCCCTTTGTGTAGACATGAGTCATGAGTTGTTTTTCCTCATGAGCTCAAAGTTCATGGTCACATCCGATCTCTCCGTGTCCACCTGCAGCTCATGAGTCTGGATACAGTCACTTCTGCAAGTGTCACAGAGGTGTCTGGTGACCATTTCTCTCTCTCATCTCACACTCAACTAATGGACCGCTTTGCCCCTCCCCTCCTTTTCTCCATCTCGGACTGGGAGGTAGTGAGAGGAGGAGAGGAGGCAACAGCCCACCGTTCCCCTGGGCCCTTCTACACGGCTCAATAGCTCAGCTCCTGGATGGGATCATAACCCTGAGTGCTGGCCAAGAGAAGAGCCGCTTCTCCTCACTGCAGGGTGGAGTTTCCTCCAGGAGAACAAACTCACTCGAACCCCACCATGGCTGAGCGTAGGGTGGTCCCGATTGTGGTTTTGCTTCTTGTCCTGGTTGCACCAGCCCTGAGCGGATGCCCAAGCGCCTGTCGCTGTTCCTTTGCCATGCTGCAATGCCTGGAGTCGGACGGGATCACCAGCATCCCGGCGTTGGCGCCACAGGAGAGTGAAAACGTCACTGATATGTAAGTTGAGTTTGGTGTACAAATCTGTTCGATGAGCTGCTTGATAAAAGTTGCTGAGACTCCTGAGGAAGTTCAGTGCGGTGCTAGATCTGGCAAGGAGATGGAACAGGTGGCGAGTTCAATCAAAGTGATTGGCCTTCATGAATTTTCATGGAGAAATCTGGGCATTTGGGTGTATAGTTTGTGCATTGGTTCCCTGGTTAAGCCTAGAGGGGTTTTTTTCTGGCAGGCCAATCTAATTGTCAGACCTGCATTTATTGCTTTATAGTACATTTCATTTCATTTGTGGAATCAGGACCTAATGCACTGAAAGCAGAATTTTCCCAAAACAAGGAAATCCTCGGAAACTAATCAAGGGCCGGAGGGAAAGTAGCCTGGTAATTTGTGCTGCCGAGCTTCTCTTTAAGTGCCTTTAAGAGTGTCAGGTACATAATCTATTCTCGGAAATGGTGAGAAAAACATCTCAACGCTCATGTGTGTACAGTCAGACAGATGTTTCCCAGAGGTGCAGGTGTTTTAGCATTGATACAAAGCCTTGCAGAATGTTGCACTTCATTCAGAATAGTGTTTATATGATTACGGCACTTATGCTTATAGTAGGATAATCACCACACCTCTTACAATCTTTATCTCACTGTGTTTAATGCATTCTCTCGTTCTCTTCCCTTCAGTGTAAATAATGCAAGTTTTAATGGAAAGCAATGGAATTTATTTTTTTAAGTAATGCCACATCTTGTTTTCTTATTAATTATGTCAATTGGAGCGTTTTATGCAGTCAGTGTTTTTCGCATTATTTAGATGTGTGTTACCTTGATAGTGTTTGTTTGGGTCACAATGTGCGCTTCCCATATCTGTGCATCACTCACAGATCCTGGAGATTTCTTTTCTTTTTGATGAACTGTACACCATCATGTGCCTTTCCATTGTACCACTTTTTTAGAGATCCTGTGTTCAGGATCTGGTTCACTTGGTGCCCTAGAAGAGATGAGACAAAAAAATACATTTAAAAAAAAGACTTGAGTAGGCAGGGAACGTAAAGGGAACCTGGGTTCAAATCCCAATCTAATATCATGTTCTAATAAATCTGGCTTAAATTTAAGCTCCATGCGATTTCAAAACAAAAATAATGCAATATGAGATTCAAGCAACATGAGAATGAATAGATGACAAACAAGTGCAACTCAAATGACCCCATTTTCAAATGAAAATGGCTGATTTCTGCTATTTCTTTTAGACAAACAACCAAATTATAAGAGATTTTATTCTTGGAAGTTGCACTGAAATCATCTCAGGTCAAAATTGATCAATCAGTGCTTTATTCAATAATTAGGATATTCCAATAATATATATATATAGAACAGCTAATAACTGTAAAGTATATGCAATCGAACAATGTCTGACGTCATCAATGTATTTTTATGGTAAAGTTCTGCACGGCTGCCATTGTTTGTCCCAGTACACCTGCTCAAGTGTGATTCTCTGAACTCCAGTAGAGTCATTTACTACAAGCATTCAATCAATAAATGAGAATGCTCTTTCGCCACGTGTTTACACAGAACACTTTGTGCCCGTAAAAACGCAGCATTTCGCTGTATTAGTGCGACGGGCACAGCACAGAGGAACAGCACTTCTACCAGGCAGGAAAACAAGAGACCATTAACTTCATACCAGCGGCAGAAATACATCATTCATCATGCTGTAAATTCCATTCTGCGAATTGCTTGCGAATGCCCCGCTGAAAACAATAGATGAAATATTGCCCACTCGACTCGATTCAATAAGCCAAAGCAGTTTGAGATGTCGTCCCACCTGCTCTGTAATTGCATTATGGCTCTCTGGGTCAATCAGACGCTAATAAATATCTGTTTGTGCTTCTTGAACACAGCTGGACTGATCAAAAGATTCCAGTGAAGTCAGAAGAAATGTCTTTAGTTATCAGCATCTATATTCGAAAAGATTATATATGTTCAAGTGAGAGAGGACATAGCCTAAGGCAGGGTCATTATTATCAGCATGACTGTGTGTATATTCAATGCCTCACTACACAATAAAACACTGGTTATATTATATCCCACCTCTTTAAAGCTGTAATTTAAAAAAAGAAACATATTTCAGGGCCATATTTCAGCATGGCACAGTGAATGCAATCATTTGCACCTACTTGATTATGTATTGACCATGAAAGAAGCGCTACAGAAATCAGAGAATGCATCATATGGAATTTCATTTTTGATGTACTTAAACATCATGTGAGTTTGTCAAGATGGTTTATAAAAATATTTCTGATATTAGTTCTGTGGTTTATTTGTCTTTTGCCAATGTCAAGTGCTGCTGCCAGCGGATGAAGTTTTCTAGATGATTAGAGACTAAAAACATGGCAACACCGTGGTACTTTCTGTTAGTGAATATTTTTAATACAACTTTGTTGCATTGAATTATGGAACAGCTAATATATGTTTAAGCATACATCATATGCATGAGTTGTCTCATTTGAAAGGCTGCATACATTTGTCTTAAACATGCGTCTTATTTCAGAACAGTAACCATTATAAAAATGAATTTGGAATCTAGTGCAGCCTCGAAATGAGACGCACAGACATAGTTTGATTCAATGAGCCATTATGAAAACTTCCTTTAAAAAATAATCTGAGTTCTCATTCCTGGAAGTACAAGTGCTGTTCAGTAAAACTGCTTGTGTGGAAATGAAAAAGTAATCGATTTCAAAATACTTCACTGATGGTGTTTATAATAATGGCTGCAAGGGCACAACACTATTTAATATGGGCTAACTCACAAAGACCTGGAATCACACAATTTAATAAAACAACATTCAGGAGTCTTAGAGTTTCTTCTAGCTAAATGTACTCAGGTGAGCATGAATTAATTTAAATATTTGAAACAAAATATTTAAAACAAATGTTATTGTGTGGCTGCATTTCCATGTTTCTCAGTATTTCAAAACAGCAAGATCATTAGGATATATGAAAAAATATTTTATTTCAATATATTCCTGATTTAAACAGGATATTCAATGAAAAATAATGTAGAATTGGGAATAGATGAGATCATGAAAAGGGGGCGTTACATACCAGATTGGAGTCAGGTGTTTGGAGGGGAAGGGTTGAAAGTTGAAGATGGATTTGTGGCATAATCTGAAAAGGAAAGTCGTTTTAGAGATGAAGCAAGTTTGTTGCATTTGATCATGCAAACAAAATCAGAAATAATGTGTACCAATGAAATATATCAGAAACATACAGTAAACAAACAGTTTCAGATTTGAAATAATGGCATTGAGCATAAATATAAGAACATTATTTAGTTGAATTTCAACCTGTTCTTTCATTTCAACCCTCTAGTTACATAGAGAATCAAGCAAACCTGGAGAACATCACAGACATAGACCTCGCCAACTACAGAGAACTGAAGAACCTGTAAGTATTTAAGACTACAACAGATGTAAAGATTGAATAAAGATTGAAGATCATTTATACAATACTGTCTGTATAATTTTTTATAAAGAAGTCTCTCGTGCAGATCAATGCTGCATTCATTTGATCAAAAATGCAGTAAGAAATGGAATATTATGGAATATTAAAAGTTTTTTTTATATATTTGAAAATCTTTTAAATATAATGTATTCCTGTTATGTCAAAGCTGAATTTTCTTCAGTCTTCAGTGTATTCAAAATATGCTGATTTTCTGCACAAGAAACATTTCTTATTATTATCAATGTTGAAAACGGTTTTTGCTGCTTCATATTTTTGTGGAAACTGTGAGAACAGCATCTTTTGAACAATGTAAAAGTCTTTACTGTCACTTTTGACAGTAAATTATAAATTTATTTCCAATTAATAATTTACAATGACAACAAAAATTTGAACGGTATTCAAACTTCTCATATTCAAAAGGACTTGTGTATATATTTCAGGACGGTCACAGATTGTGGGATGGTGTACATCTCTGAAAATGCCTTCCAGCATAATTTCAAGCTGCAGTATGTGTGAGTGTTCTTTACATATACTACTGGCCTTCCCACAATACACTTGGGTCTCAGGGCTTGTACCTGTCAATCACTTCAAATCCTCTTCTCTTCTGATGAGTGAAGCTGCTTTATTGGTCTCAGGCGGTAAAAACCCTAGACACATTTAAAGTTAGCAACTGAATGACCATTAAGGAAAACATTTTTACATTTCACTTCCAGAAATCATTTTCTTGCATTTATTTCCGCTAATTAAAAAGAAATTAAGGGCGTAAGAACAATCTGAAAATTGTGTTTGGTGGGATGCAGGAGACATTACAAAATCAGCTTGGCTCTTCAATATTAATTGAGTGACATGACATCCAGTTGTTCTAATTCTGTCATTATTTCTTAATTTTCATGTTGTTCCAAACCTGTATGCTGTTACTTTTATGGAATTTTAGGAGACTTAAAGGGATAGTTGAAGGTGGCCATTGACTTCCATTGTATTTTTTTTTCTTCCATACTATGGAAGTCAATGGCAATCTTTAAAACGTTTTGAATTTAGTGTCCATGTGGAATTTATTTATTTATCTTGTTCTTTAATCACCATGAATTATCACTAGATGGAAATGAAGTTTAAAAATCTCAAAATATAATGATAATTTCCCAAAAACTGGGGGGACAATAATGTTTGTTATGCCATTGATCTCATCCAAATCATGTATACAACAAATCAAACTTCACTTATACCAAGAAACCTTATAGAACCTCCACAACAAGAAATCTTAATAGAATAAAACAGTAGTAACTCAATACCTAAAAATAGCTATAAAAATAACTATTTTTAATCATGCATTTTAGGGCTAAAAGAGCCAACGTCTATTCCCTCCTGAAGGGAAGATTTCTAATCACAGCATCAACAAAACACTAATGATATTAGCTGAAAGGTTGTTGACCCTTATCTCCACTATCTTGTAATCGTTATCTTCCAGTGTGTGCGACATGCCCACTGTTGTTGATGTGGGGGAAAGCGGTCACACAGGCGGGGGGGTTCTGGGGAAACATGAGAGCACATCCAGCAGTCACCTTTTACTCGCCCACTTTGGCGTATTATTGACAACTGATGCATAATAAATACACTCCACTAAGGGTCCATTATCACGCAATCAATATTTTACAGAGGGCTGTGCGGAGGGCCAGATGTGTCTGTAAGCTTCAAGTGGCGGTGGGGATGTACAGTATGAAAAATCATAAGTATAAACGAGCCTATCTTTTATACGACTGATCCATCCTTTGCTTCGGTTCTTTAAATCCACGCCCCCACCCCCCCGCTCCCTTTGACGCCAGTATGAAACAGCAGCTGCTATTCTCAGACGCTCTCTCTCTACAGTAGAATCGAGCTGTAATAGATAGGCCCCGATGGCCGACCCATCTGACATGAACTTTTGGGAGTAGGGAAAACAAATATTTGAACCCTTGCTGGCCCCCATTAGCCCTGCCACAGAGAATCTATATCTGCCAGGCCGTTATTGTCCCCATCCTTTGTCATCTCTCTTTATTTAGCTTTAGATTCCAGCTTCCTTCTCCTCCAGAGGTCTCACAAAATTCAATGAAACAAGACGACAAATATTTCTGAATCAGAAACCTTTCAAAAAACGATTGCAAAAAAATTCATCAAAATATGCCTGTGGCCAACACACAGGCCTTCAAAATTCACTTTCTCACACTTGTCAAACCTGTTCTCTGTGAGAAAGAGAGAAAATCACTCAACTAATTAAGCTTGAGTCCAGTTGTCAGCCAATACAGAGAGATGCGTGCCAGTGTTATTCAGAAATGCAGTGCTACTATGAAATATTTTGCTGCATTGAATCTTGTTAGTGCTATTAGCTACTGCGCATACTTCATGATTTGAACAAGCCCTTAAGCTTAAGTAGGCTTACACAGAACACACAAAGCTCGTCTCTAGACCTTGAGTTTTTTTTTTTCTTCACTAACTTGTGTTTTTAACAGCAAAAACAAAAACGAAAGACACAGGCTAGTCAAACGAAAAAAGGTCAAGAGTTTTTTTTTTTTTTACTTGAGCCCCATGTTATAGAATGCTGTGTCATGCGTGAGACGCTGCAAAAGATGTGAAGCGGTTAAAAATATCCGTCTAGTTCCTGTTTACATAAAACAATGTTTCAAAACAATGGAAAAGTTTTTTTTTGTGGCTAAAAACGCGAGATGCAGGTTAGTGACTCGAAAATCCTCCCCTCAAGGTCTAAAGACGCGTGCGCAACGGTCAAACACATACGTCTAGCACTGCACGAGTTTACGTTGAAAATATATGGAGAAGTAGCACAGTGGAATGGAAAAATTAATTCTATGTGAACTGGTCCTTACACAGAACATAACACATCCTGCATTTTTGTGCTAATAATTTGATGGTACCTCAAATTGTGGTACCATTAGTTTTCCAAGTGATTGTCGACGAAAGATTTTCACCTGGAAACCAATCCCACTGCCAGCTGGCCAACAATCCCACTCACACTGAAGGGTTTATTGGAGCCATATCTAGATACAGCCAGTGTTATTATAGTATTATGTATATGACAAAAATCGAGTTGTGTGATAAAATTCCTCAAAGCAGATTAAACTCTCGGTATCTGAACTGCCTACACATTTTTTTTAAAGGGAATGAGTCCTATTTATTAAGAGTCTATTTAACTATTGTACAACAGAGCCATCTCTCTTTTGCATATGTAGTTCACATCTTCTCTTCTTTTACAGAAACCTGGCCTCTAATTTACTAATGCACATCAGTTGGAGGGTGTTTCAGTCGGTCCCTCTGTTGAGTCTGTGAGTAACAAACTCAAACTCAAAACACTCATATACCGCTATGCTGAGATTTACAGATTTACTCTGCTGGCTTTGAGACTGAACAATTTAAACAATTTACCTCAGTCTGAAAAACTGAAATGATAGATTTAAGGTCCTATGTATGTATTCTTTTGTTGAAAGCATGGGTAACACTTTATTTTGATGGTCCCTTTTGAACGTGCTACTGACTAAGTAACTTTGCAACTATATATCAACAAACTCTCATTAGAGTATTAGTAGACTGTCTGCTTAATATCTGCATATACTTTATTGTGATGGTCCTCAACAGACACTCTACTGACTAGAAGTAATTTTGCAACTGCATGTCAACTTAATCTAACCCTAACCCTACCAGTCTATTAACACTCTAATGAGAGTTAGTAGACATGTAGGAGCAACGTTACTTATAGTCAACAGAATGTGTTAAAGGGACCATCAAAATAAAGTGAAACCAAAGCATGAAGTAAGCGTAAGAAATCGGTTCTTTTTTTTTCGCACAGAATTTTGAGGGACAATCCACTCACCTGCTCATGTGACATTTACTGGCTTCAGCAATGGCATAGAAAAAGACAAAGTGATATAGATTCTCAACAAAACTGCATCAACAATGGCGTCAGCACTCAGCTGGATTCATATGAAATGGATAATTGTAGTAAGTGCACCTCTCTGGAATGAAACGTATAGATCAAGTGTGTAATTTTACTTCTATCCCAATAAAATATGCAGAGACAATAAGCAAGATTGATTTCCCCAAAAGTGTCAACGCTGTGACTGTTAGTTTGGGAAAACTGTTTGAAATAAACCATTAAAATACATCACCTTTAAGTTAGTCTAACAAAATTGTCATAATGGTTACTTTACCATTTTCCAGTACTGTTCATAACTTTAGGATCCTCATAACTAAAATCGGCGAAATGCTTTTTCCCTGTTCTGCAGGTGTTCCTGAAGTCAAAATTGACCCACCGACACTGACCACTCAAGAAGGAGGAAACCTGACATTTACCTGTCTGGTGACCGGAGTACCAACACCGACTATCCGCTGGAGAACAGAGCATCTACAGTCCAGCTGGACCCTGCAGGTACATCACACTGCTTTCATACTGTATTCAAGTATAAAGCTGTCAATGAAGCATCAATGTTCATTTGATTTACCAATATAGTGCATGTGCCAGGATCAAGATCATTTGTTGGAACTGGAAGATAAATAAAATATGCAATCATGACCACAATGCTATGATTTATCACTTTCCTTGAAGTATTCCTCATTTGTAAGTCACTTTGGACAAAATTAATACATGCACAGTGAAATTGTTTGAAAGAATTTAAAAGTTCATTACCCCTGGTTGGTGGATCAGACATTGTTGCAGGACTTCTAAGAGATGTTTGATCTTTGTCAATCCATTAAATCTTGTCTACATTCATCTTTGTCCACAGCAAGGAATCTGGGGATCAACCCTGGAGCTGGTTCTGCACATGAGGAGCGTGTCTTCTGGAGACAACCTGCACAATCTCACCTGTGAGGCGGAGAATCGCGCTGGAATGGATGAAGCCACAGTGCAGCTGGATATTGAATGTAAGCACTGATATTTTTTGCTCTTTAATTTCTGGCTTTTTTTCCCCCCTCACCTCATACGCTGCTATTTTTCTGCCAATGATGTTTAGCATAAATGTCTACCAACACATTTTCAAATCTGAATGCGACAGCAGATGAGACTCTTATGGGAAATCGTTTCTGCATACGAGTAAAACATTTAAAAAAGGTAACTGTGAGAAAAAGTTTAAAATTAGAAAGTCACACTAATATAAAGTAGCATTTGCAAGACCAATTACCATTTTATTTATTGATTTTTACTCCATAGATTTCTTTAACAGAGCAACATATGTTTATGACATTTACGTATTATGAAATTTATCTTGCCAAACAACTAAGCCATGTTCAAAGTGTGAAACCCATTTGAGGTTCCTTAAATCCACCATCCTACGTTTTAATATTTTAGTTAACGATGATAACCCTGCTTTGAACGGCATTGCAACGTCCGGAAAACCCTCCCATATGACGCACTCCACACCACAGCAATTATCACTGTTTATCACCTCCTCTTCAGAAAGAAGAAAAACAGTGCTTGACTTCAGACAAATGTATAGCCATCAGGGGAGCGATAATGACTGTCAGGAAAATGGGATGATAACTGTCTTCAGATCTTGTTGTTCTCTACTAATGGATTTCTCTCCCCCATAGTCCGGAAATATAATTGTGAGGACCGATTGGCAGATAGCAAGTGTGCTAGTTGCCAGTCTATCAGAATCACGTGACTGGTGGACAACGGCTCGTCGCCGGCCACTGTTAATTAGCTCTTAAATTAGCATGCCGGTTATAGCCACAGGTCCTGCCACGGCATAATTCTGACCCGAAACATCTTTTATTAAACCCAGACACCAATCGATAATATAATTCCCTAGTGTTAGTCATGCCTTAGTGTACTGTACTGCTCTAACTGATGAGGAAATTCACCTTTGGCCATCTACCTTTACCGCAACCCAATGAATGGATTCAATTATTTCATTCCTTTTGATACCACAATTAGTGGAGTTCAAAAATGTCTCTCGAACTTGCTCAGCCGTTAACATCGGGCCGGTGTAACGAGGACGGTTTTTCAAGCGTGAACTCTAGGCCATGACACAAATGACTGTGAATCTCTGTGCGAAGCACTTTCTGGAGGCAGGGTCACGGGTTAAGAGCACTGAAATGGTTATGAAGCAGCGACCGGGCTGTGCGCATCAGCATGTTCTCCCGGCTAAAAGAACCATTTCCTGTATCCCACCTTCACCGGGCTCTCAAGTGCCTCTTGTGGTTAGGTCCCCTAAACAGACAGAGATTTATTATTTATAACAGGTCAACAGGTTTACTGTAAAGATTGAGCACATTAATTCATGAAAAAAAAAAAATTATGATGGATGCTCCAGTCATTTGAGCTATTCTGAAGAACAGGTACTAGTTATAGAAAGCGTTATTGATACAGGAACATTATGTGAACTTCTTTAACAGACTTCTTTACAGCAATGGTTTGCGGCAGTTAGCGAATTCAACTTTATGCAAATGAGCAGTGATGCAATGCAATGACTACACACACACACACACAAATAATGGATAAATAATGGATAAATGTACAGTTTTCTTAAAATATTCTTTCATTTAATAAAGATAAATCAAATTCTTCAATTTATTATATTATTATATCTTATAATTTATTATAATCCTTTATTATCGTTTAATAATAATAATAGAAGTACATTTTATTATTCAAATCTGCTTTAAAATCTACTTTTTAAATAAGAAAGGAATAAGTTCTCATAAAAATACAGTATTAAATAGAGATTAGACAGCTGCACAAAGGTTGTTGTACTTTAAAAAAAGGTATTTAACATTTTATGCACAAGTGCTATCAGTGACAAAAATGCTAAATGAACGCATGCACACATCACAAACAATATTAATATTTCTTTTTGAAATCTACTTAAAAAATAAGTACTCATAACAGAGTGGGGACCTCTGGGATGCTGATAAGGTAAAGCTTGTGCTTTAAAAAAAAAACAAGTCAAGTCAAGTCACCTTTATTTATATAGCACTTTTTTACAATACAGATTGTATCAAAGCAGCTTCACAGTGATAACATGAAAATAATACAACAAAGTTTGTTTCTAGAAGAAAATTGCGTCATCATCCACCTTAAGTAAGGCAGATCAATAATATTGTTGAATATTTACATGTCCCCAACTAAGCCAGCCAAAAGCCAAGGCAACACTATCCTATTGCACACACAACTCTGACTTGCATTCTTAAAGGGAAATTGCACATCAAGATAATGTTTTTTGCCATAATTTATCACTATCCCTTTACATTAGTCCAAGAGGATATCAAAAGTAATCTAAGTCTTAAAATAGGCAGAAACAATTAAATGTCCAATATCGGCTGATATTGTGCATCCCTAATGGACGGTCTCACTGCACACGTGTAAACTCCTTCCCCGTCTGTGTTTAGTTCCAGTGCGGATCTTGTTTCTGAAGGACCCAGAACCACAACATCACTGGTGTATCCCATTTGCTGTGGACAGCAATCCTCCCGCCACCATCAAATGGCTGTACAACAACACGCCTCTCATCGAAACCCGCTACACCTACACCGAACTGATCAGAGACGCGGCCGATGGCTCCGTTCAACACGGGTGTCTGTTCCTCAACAAGCCCACCCATCTGAACAACGGCAACTACACATTCATCGTGGAGAATAAACTGGGTAGGGACCAGGCTACAGTAAAGGGGATGTTCATGGTCAATCCGTTTGACCCCTTTGACCCAGAGGGCATCATTCCTGGTGAGTGCACATCATCACACAACATGTATTGTATCCGCTTTGTGGTGCATTGAGTAATTTATTGTTATAATTTCTCCCCGCACGCCAGTCGTCCCTGATGAACCAAGTAAGTTTCTCTAAATCAGCTTCCCGTAGGTCAACGTCCCGTTGTCGTTTTCCTGTACAAATACCTAAACATTCCTAAATAACAGATACATTTATTTGAGAAGCAAAATTGCAGAAGATATTAAGTCTTGCTTTATGAAAAATGTATCGAAATGAAGTGACTTTTTACTCAAAACAAGAAATATCTGCCATGGAGTCAAAAAAGACCCCCCCCAAAAACAATTCAAAGCAAAAACAAGATTTTCTTACTTAATTTTTTGATAGATTTCATATTTAATATCTTAAATTTTACCTATTAAGCTTTTCACATTTTAAACTTTCTCTATATCAGTTTCTGAACTCCCTAAAACGTCTCGATTTTAGTCTTGAGTTTGCTTCCAGGAAAAAACATGCCACAATTCTTCATTTAAATAATTCCCACCCAATGCATACATAAAATAAAGGGGTGAGGTCTGGTTGAGTTGAGTTAGTAGTGTTAAAACTCACTGTTATGGTAAGCCAATCACAACACACTGGTCAAGCCGACTAATCGGAGGACAATGCCCTTTTCAGATGGAGGCCTTATAGACACAGGAACTAAACAGAGCGTTACTGACAGACTGGGAATAGAGGACGAGAATATGTGAAAAATAATGTTTTTTGAACATTTAGCATGAAAAATAAAATCAAGACGTTGTATAAGGGCATAATAGGTATGCTTCAATACTTCAAAACACTAAAAATGTTTAGATATTTGTACTAGAAAACAAGAAAAACGATTTTTTTTTTTTGCAGTGTTGATAAAGTAACATTTAATTCATTAAATGTTTTTACCTTAGCAGTTCCCACCAACCAATCAACGGAGACGGAGAAACTGGAGACCAGAGTGTTTGGGGTACGAGATGAGTCACATATGATCACAACATCCTGTTATTTTTTACATTCTTGTATGAGTGTTATCGCTCTAATTTTGTCCATTTACACATTCATAGGTGTCAGTAGCGGTGGGTCTCGCTGTGTTTGCGTGCACATTTCTTCTCATCATGGTTGTTGTCATCAATAAATGTGGACAGCACTCCAAGTTCGGCATCCACCGTAAGTTCTTCAGTCAACATGAAATCAAATCCGCCCATATTTACTTAAATGCACGATCCATATTTACTTAATGCACATTGATTGCGCATGTCCATATTAAGAAACCTTTTGCTTCCTAAACCTTGCTTTGCACTGCTCTAAAACAACTTTCCCTTTCAGCTGGTTACAAATCCATTTTGCTGTTCAACCACTGAAGTTTTCATTTTAGCGTATAACGCCCATCTTTCACAATCCAATTAATTCTTGATGGATACCATTAAGCCTCACCCTGCCTTCTCATTAAATATCCTGTTTTGCCAAAAAATTTGTTGTAATTAACATTTCATGTTGATTTTTCATGCATTACCAAAATCCCTTTCAAGGCAAGTCAGGTCACACGACAGTCATATTTCCAATGCCTCCGGGCAGATATTTTGGGCATGCAAGACCAACTTGAAAAGGCAAAAATTCTTTCCCAACTCACATTTAAATGACATTTTTCAAATCAGTATAAATGTATCTCAAATGGAAACCAGAGCTTCTACCAGCAGCTGTGGCGTTACTCCTCCATATTGTGCTCTGCAGTTTCTCCCATTCATAGCGATATGAGTGCACCATCTTAGTATATATTTGTGAAAAGTCTAAATGAAATCAAAACTGACCACATTTACTTTTTTTAATGCATTTTGTGCATGTTACTCTTGTTTTTGCTTCCTAAACCTTGCTCAGCACTGCTCTGAAGAAACTGATGTTATATGAATCCCTTTTACTTTTCAAAATCGTCCCACCAACTATCCATTATGGCATGTAATCAAGCCCCACCCTTAATTTTTCTCTTATTAAACATCCTATTTTGCTCAAAAGTACGTCAGATTATGCAAGTAACAGTATTTCGATTGTTCATTTTAGACATTCTACTAACTATTAGTCTACCTTTGCAACTACGTGTCAACTAGCTCTCATTAAGAGTATTATTGACTGTCTTCTTAATATCTGCTAACACTTTATTTTGATGGTCCCTCAACAGACATTTACTGACTTTAAGCAACTTTAAAGTACATGTCAATTTATTCTTCTACCCCTAACCTAACAGTCTCTAATAAGAGTTATTTGACATGTAGGTGACAAAGTTACTTTAGTTAGTAGAATGTCTAGAACATAATTTTTTTTTTATTACTGGCTGATGTGACAGTCATGGCCATGTGATCTAAATATAGTGGCCACCATTTGTAAGATTTGTATTTTTTTTTTGTATGCTACTATTATGAATGCCTTCATCTCATGTTATCATTTCATCTGTCAAAAGTGCTACATTATACAAATATATATATATATATATTTCTCCCAAAATCCAGCTAATGACAACAATTTCACTTTATCGGAAAGCTAAATCAGTTTAAGCCTCAAACGAAGATGATTTGAGATCTTTCAAAGGAATGGGAACTAAAACACATCGCAGAAACAAACCAGGTGTGACTCACGCAACAGCGGAAGAATGTTATCACTAAACAAGAAAGCCGGAGACAGCGCAATCACATGCCAAAATGACTTTCTCCATTATTATTTTGGAATCGGAATGAGTTCCACATGAGGCATTGTGTTATTTTTAAGCAACACACAAAAAGGAAGCGAAATACGGTCTCTTTTAAGCTGTAACTTTGTACAGTGTCAGCCTAACAGCTCGGCAAAGTGCTGCCAGGTCTTAATTACAGCATGCAAAGTAAATAGCATCGGGAGCCCCAGCCGCGAGCCAGCCATTAAAGAAGAGTGATGGAGCCAGGCTTTTCAGGTCCGCTCGCTCCGCGCACAAAGTGCCTAAGTGGACCTGATTGCCTCCCTCCCCTCTCGCCCTCTATTCCCTGCGTTCCTCTCCTCTGCCCAGTCTGGGGTCTCTGCGGTTATAGCTTGAGTGGGTTTTGTGATTTGAAGGAGAGGCCTTTGCATTTAATTCTGCTTCCTAAAACCGAGGCGATTTGCTTCGGATCAAGTAAACATTCTGTTGATGCTTTTTTGTGCATGGAGTAACTTACTACATACTGTACATACAACACGACACAACATACTGTTATCTGCTTGGGAACCACTTCCTGTCCGTGTGTCCACAGGTTCGTCTGTTCTGGGCACTGAGGACGATCTGGCCGTGTCTCTCCGCTTCATGAACTTCGGGGCAAGTCCTCCATCTTCAGATGACAGCACGCTGGATTCGGGCTTGTCCAGTTTTGTAGAAAACCCGCAGTATTTCTGTGGCATCATCAAAGACAAAGACATGTGTGAGTGTCTCACATTCCCATGGTTTTCAGCATGCTGATTCAGTTTGTACTAAATTAAAGTGATTATTTCTTTGTATTTTGCAGGTGTCCAAAACATTAAAAGAAAAGACATTATTTTGAAGTGGGAACTGGGTGAAGGAGCTTTTGGCAAGGTTTACCTGGCAGAATGTGCCAACCTTTGTCCTGATACTGACAAAATGCTGGTTGCTATCAAGGTATGATCTTTGCTTTAGTTTATCATGGCTTCTTTTATGGTTAGGGTTGTCAATAAATGTTACATTTTTCTTTATAATTTAATTATATATACATATATACACACACATATTTTCTTTTTTTAGCAACAAAAGCTATATTATACAGCTAAAATATTTAACTCCATGGCAGCTATATGCATTTACACAGATGATTTGAACAAGAACAGTGGCAAGCAATGCAAAACATTACTGATTGGTTAGTAATTTTCAACCAATTCCTCCTGATTCCTCCAAGACTATCACAAGTTTTCAAGCTAGATAACTAGCTAGAAACAATATTTAAAACAACCACAGAAAATGAATGTTAGCTAAGTAAAGTTGTTCTTGTTAAATCTATTTTTTTAATGTGTTAACTGAAACAAAATAAAATATGGATGAAAAACTTAAATTAATTCCAAAAAATAATTACTTAAATTACTCAAACTAAAATCTAAATAGACTAAAACCAAAGCTAAATAGAAATATTTAATATATTATAAAAAATGACAAAAGCACAACAAAATTACCTAAAAATGATCACACACAAAAATATATATATTAAAATGAAAACCAAAAATAAAATTAAATACAAAATATCAATAAATAATACTAAAATAATACTGTTGCAAGCATGAAACCAGAGTTGAGCACCATTCAAAATTTAATTGAATTTGAATTGAAGTAACGACCTGGATGAAGAATTGGAATTGGAATTTGAATGTCAGGAAGTGTAGCATTAAAACAGATTTAAATTACAAATGCAATTTTCATTAAAAAAAAAAAGTTCATTTCCCAGAATTCATTACCTTTGTTGCTTTTATTGAAAGTATTCAGATTCTTTTTTGGAGCACCGTATGTTCACTGAACATCTGCTTGTCTTCGTGTGTAGACCTTGAAAGTGGCTAGCGAATCCACTCGACAGGACTTCCAGCGCGAGGCCGAGCTGCTCACGGTGCTACAGCATGAACACATAGTGCGCTTCTACGGTGTGTGTACAGACGGAGAACCTCTGGCCATGGTGTTTGAGTACATGCGACACGGAGACCTCAACCGCTTTCTAAGGTCAGTCGAATAACCACCAGCCACTCACAGCGAATTAACTACAGTGCCAACAATGTGGTGCAGCGGTCAGAAACTGGCCAGCTGAAAGAGTCTTTAGAGACAGAGCTTCTATCCACATTTGCTGTCTTAGGGCAACCTTAAAAACACAAAAACGTGTTTCTTTAGACAGATTTAGCCAAAAGCATCTGGGAAATTACTTGGGACCAGGGCTTGACATTAACCTTTTTGCTCACCACTGTGGCTTGTGATTTTCCAAAGTTACAAGCCACTCAGCATTTTCACTGACCACAATTTTGGCATCGATACCATGGGGGAAAACAGCCATATATATATTTTTTTATATTATCGCATTATTTGCTGTCACTTTAAGACCTGTCACACGGATCCATTACTCTTACACATCTGTTTTCTTTCTCAAATGTTTACGTTCATTTAAAAAAACGAGTGACTACTCGCCAAGACCGCTATTTCTTGTACATTATTATGTATGTGTTTAATTAAGTGCAATAAGCAACGAAAAATAACTCAATTTGGTTCTGAGAGACGGCTTTATGTATGCACACTTTGGGCGAGAGCACAAAATTATGCCAAGAAAAGAAAATGATGCAAAGTTCAAGCCCTGTAACACCAACAATATTCACCTGGATTAAAATAAAACGAGTGAGTGAATGGAGGCGGGTTTGTGTGTTAACTCGCTGTCGGAGAGACGAGAGAGAGAGGAAAAGCTCAGCTGGTAACATGTATCTATTCTGCGGAAAATGAGTATAGGAAGTGTTTCTTATATTTCAGTATCAGTATCAAACTTTTATTTTTTTGGACAACACTACATTGCACTTAATTAATTATTTCAGATGCTTTTCCAATTGAAAAATGTATACAGTATGTTTATATAATGGTAGTGGCTAGTAGGAGTGACTGCGTTACAAGCCACTGCTGAAAAACACCCACATATGGTGTGTGTTAATGTCAAGCCTAATGTATACCCTCTCAAGAGTTAACAGTTAATAATCTGGCATGCTATTCAACTTTCTGCATTTTGTTTTGGGCTTTCATGTTACATGAAAAGTTACATCAAATTCAAGGCCTTTCATTTACCATATTTCAGGGGCGTAGAATTTAGTAGGGACGCTAGGGACGTGTCCCTACCAATATCCAATGACCACTGATTTGTCCCTAGCAATAATTTCGTTAAAAAATATATAAAACCACTCTTACAAGAGCATTATGTGAAAAAGGCGCAATTCCCTTTTCCCCCAATCCTACATCGCTAATCCGATTGGCTTGCTTTTTCTTTCTAACTTGTGAGAGGCTGTAGTTTAATTTGGTTGTGAGAAGCGGCAAAGTTCCTCCGAAACCTAAAGCGGTAAGTGAGGGAGAAATCAACAGCTCTGTGAACAAAAATTCGGGACAAATCGCGTCACATAGGCTATTGATTCTGGGAAAGTGCCGTTTTTTTCAATGTAGGCTATAGCCTATGACAATTGCGGGAAAAATAGCAAACCTAAACTGTGTGTGTGTGCGTGCGTCTTTGTCTCTGTATCTGTATGTCCTAGTAAACCAATAAATTCATTATTGCATTAGGCCCTGTCCACACGGAGACGCGTTTAGCTGTATACGTAGCATACACATTTTTTGTCGTATTGGCGTTTCGTCCAGACGGATCCGGCGTTTTGGGACACTGAAACCGCTATTTTTTAAACCGGGTCCCAGAGTGGATAAATCTGAAAACGACACCCATGCGTTTTCGTGTGCAGCCAACCCGTATATTTTGTGAAACGATGATGTCATCACCCCACGTGTCGACTAGTCAGACAGTCACGTAACAGCAACAACAACTGCCGAACTGCTTGTATAATAATAATAATAATAATAATAATAAAAATAAAAAAATAATAATCATATAATATAATATAATGCTGCAGAAACTACTGAGCCTCTTGTAGCCTATTCCTTTATTTATTATTTACTTGAATGTATTTTTATTTAATTTATTTATTTAGGCCTAGATTTTCTTTCGTTTGCTATGGTGCTGGTCTGTTGTCCGATTAAGACATTTCGTATTTTGTAGGGATGGGCATTTAAAGCAAAAATAATATTCGACGATCGATGGGACTATTTGATTATTATTATTATTATTATTCAAAAAACGCACCCCTGAAATGTTCCACTCCGACATTACATTTCTCTGTAGGTTGCTGTAGGCCTGTGTTGTAGCCATTAAAGAAAATGTATTTAGTTTAATATTTATGTTTAAATAATATGTTATTTTTTTAATTTAATCTATGTTGATTATGAAAAGTGAACCGCATGCATGATAAAGATGCGCAATATATCGGGAGACCTAATTTTGACCAAATTAAGTTTTGTTTTGTATAAAGCCTTTCTTTAAAGTGAATTTCGTTTTGTATAAATTGTATCTTAATTTTAATCAATGTTTCATCAACCAGCTAGTTGTCTGGATTTAATAAGCAGCAAACATATTTTGCAGAAAGTATAATCAGGACATGGACGCGCCGGCGCGATAGGCTAACTTGCATTGCTTGTGAACTGGAGCTCGTCATGAACCGAAACTCAGAAATATATAGAAAGTTTGAAATGTCTACTTTTAAACAACATCAAACAACAATTCAAAACGAAAATAAACAGATAGCCTAATTCTCTCTTGTGTAGCCAAATCCGTATGAAGTGCATTATACACGTTCACAATACTGTAAGATGACGAGTCAGCATCGTCAACTTAATATTTTCAGTCAAGAATGACACAGAAAACTAGTTTATTAATAAACAATTAAAATGTCTCCTTGCTATATTTTACACATTCGTTACTTTTGCCGGTTCTTTGTGGCAAGCTTTCTGAGTCCGCTAACTAATCGAATATCGTGACCCTATTTTGTACCAGGCAATTTATGATTGTTAAATAAAGTTCTTGGTAAAGAAGAAAAGAAGCTGCTACTGTGCCTAATATTATTGTAGCCTATAGTATTTATTTTACTGTCTATGTATAGTCGCCTACAGCGCGCAAGGTTTATGCGCATGCTCTAAGTTTTCTTCTCGCATTTTTAGTACATCGTTTTGAGTCGGTTTCAGTGGTTTCGTGTGTAGGCTATACGCAGATATTTTTCGAGACGCCGCCGTGTTTACGGAATTTTTTTTTAGAACGAGGAAAAAAAACATCGGATAGGGAAAGCTCGCTTCGTGTGGATGTGGCCTTACACTATGAGCAGAGTAAAGTTAATAAGTCTGTTAAACTGCCTCCTTGTCATTATTTGTTATAGCCTACCGGTTAACTAATGAATTCTGTAATGTTACATATTAAAGTCAATGTAAAAACCTTAATACATTATCCTATTCATTTAATTTCCTGAATCCTCAACTTCCGGGCTGTCCCCACCAATCTCAAAACCAAACTTACGCCTCTGCCATATTTCCATCTACATCTACTGAAACTCAATGCCCAAACTGAGTAGAAGAGCGATGGAGCCCAAATGCGGATCCAGCTTTGTGATGCTCCAGTGTTAATTAAGATAAAGTTCACCGAAGTATGAGGTGGCTGATGGGGGACTGACTGACCATATGTCCAGCACAGCTGAGTCTCGGTGCGTAAAGATCCAGTCTGTTTGCCAGGTGGTTGCTGGGACCAGATTGGGAGTGGGGACAAGTGAATGTTTGAGGGGGAGATGGAAATCGCATTTTCACGTGTATGGATGTGTCTCCGGTCTCGGTTGCAGCTGCCCCATCCTGCCACCTGCCTGCTAAACTAATAGGGATCACATACTAAACCTCAGAGCAGAAAAGAAGGCAAGCAAGTGGCAGAGAGTTTGCATGCGTATATTAGGATGAATGGAGACAGTGGTTTGCTCATTGAGGCCTGACACGCAAGGCACTGGTGCTTGTGCTCTCATTTAGCAAATTTTTTTATAATCCAATGTAATTTACAGTACACTACAATCTAGAGTTTGCTCAAAAGCATAACAGTATAATTAAGGCAACCTCTACACCCTTAAAAATAAAGGTTCCAAAAGCGTGTTTTCGCTGTGGTGCCATTGAAGAACCATTTTTGGTTCCCCAAAGAACCTTTCAGTGAATAGTTCTTTAAATTTTTTTATTTTTTTATTAGTTTGAAAATATGTTAATAATTATATCTTTAATAACCCTTTTCCACTATAAAAGAAACTTTTGTGCAATGGAAAGGTTCCATGCATGTCAAAGGTTCTTCATGGAACCAGAACCATCGATGCCAATAAAGGACCTGCATTTTTCAGTGTAGGATGCTTGTGTTCAGAATGGAATACTAGCATAGGCCTAATACTTATTGCATAATGCCTACTATTTTTTTAGCATACAAGTACAAGTAGCATACAATCAAAGCTACATTGTTGCCACGTTGCTAGTAAGTGTCATCCAGTTATGTTGTTGATACACAATTTTTTTACTTTTACTTTTTTACAATTTATTTTTTTTACAATTTTGCTCAAAAACGTCTTGCCTTTAAGCAGTTTGATTAAATAATGTGCCAAGATTATGGTTGTTGTCACTTCCAGTTAGTTTATTATGATGTAAATAAAGTGCTGCGAGAATGACTCCAAAAACCTGGAAATAAGTTAGCATAATTGAACTTCCAGTTCCATCGTCCAGAACATGCATCCAAAAAACCTTTACATTGCAGAGTTCTTTATAGTGTAAAAAAGGTTCTTCACATTGAACTGAAAGGCTCTTTCTGGAACCAAAAATGGTTCCTCTGACATCACTGCGAAACACCCTTTTGGAGAGTGTAGTGTGCTTTTGAATGTACACTAAACATCTACAACAATTTAGGGTAATCGATGCATGTAGAAAATTCTCATAACATGCACATACTCAAAAATAGAACACATCCGAAATCTCTTTTCTCAGGTTAATGTTTTTAGGCAGCTGTAATATAACGTGTGTCGTGTTTGTACAGGGCTCACGGTCCAGATGCTCGTATCTTGGACGAGATGAAGGTTCCTCCGATGGGTCAGTTGACCCTTCCTCAGATGCTCCAGATCGCCGCTCAGATCGCCTCGGGCATGGTATACCTCGCTTCCCTTCATTTTGTCCACAGAGATCTGGCCACCAGGAACTGTTTGGTTGGAGAAGGGCTGGTGGTGAAGATCGGGGACTTCGGGATGTCGAGAGACATTTACAGCACTGATTACTACAGGGTAAAACATTTCATATCAATATATGATGTTACTCCAAAAACTGTTAAAAGTCACAGATCATTGGTCTTTGCTGGGAAATATCTACAGTACGTTCATATTGAGATCACTACCTTTGGTATATGTGCAAATTTGATGACAGTTTTAGAAATCATAGACATTTGAGAAACATTTGAGACACAAACCAGAAACATTTGAGACACTAAAGAGTTTGTGATTTTGCCTTTCTTTCTTTTTAAAGGATTAGTTCACTTAAAAAAAAAACTTTTGCTGATAATTTACTCACCCCCATGTCAAGATGTCCATGTCTTTCTTTCTTCAGTCGAAAAGAAATGAAGGTTTTTGATGAAAACTTTCCCGGATTTTTCTCTGATTTTTCAACGTAATTGCGCATCACAGAACAGAGCAAGGCGAGCATTTGTGCTTATAAAACTTAAACTTTTTTATTTATTTTTGAAATGACCGATCGTTTCGCTAGATAAGACCCTTATTCATCGTCTGGTATCGTTTAAAGCCCTTTGAAGCTGCACTGAAACTGTCGTTTGGGTTCCATTGAAGTCCATTATATGGAGAAAAAGCCTGGAATGTTTTCATCAAAAACCTTAATTTCTTTTCGACTGAAGAAAGACATGGACATCTTGGATGACATGGGGGTGAGTAAATTATCAGCCAAAGTTTTTTTAAAAGTGAACTAATCCTTTAAGTTTTTGCATATTTACCAACAGCAGAGATGTTTGATTGTAATTTGTTCGACGTCATCAGGTCGGTGGGAGGACGATGTTGCCCATTCGCTGGATGCCGCCAGAAAGCATCATGTACAGGAAGTTCACCACGGAGAGTGACATCTGGAGCTTCGGAGTGGTCCTCTGGGAAATCTTCACCTACGGCAAACAACCGTGGTATCAGCTATCCAACAGTGAGGTATGTGCCACATATAATGTCAACCATTTATGGCTGCATAATTGCACCTATCAAAATGTCAACGTTATTTTGTTGAGCAATACAACCACAAAACATACAGATTTTAAAGGAAAGGTTTACCTAAGAATGACATTTCTGTCATCATTTACCCTCAAGTTGTTCCTGTATTTGGATGGAAATCAGAAATGTAACAATTGTGGTTCTGATTGATCTTCTTAATGATTCACAATACTATTTTGCATATTTTATTTTTCAATCAAAAAGTTACATTCAAAAGTTAGTGTTCAGTAAGATTTGTTTTGAGAGAATTTGATAGTTGTGTGCAATAAGGATGCATTAAATTGCCAAAAGTGACAGTCAAGACCTTCATTTGGCAGTAAATGACTCCTGTAATGTTCACCTGCAATGACAGAAGTGATTTCGGCTGTCTGATGGCATCAATGCTGGTCAGTGAGCCAAAGCAAACAGAGCTTTTCCCAACCTTCATCGTGATGTGAACATCCATTTTGGACTGCGCTCTTAAGCACTTATGAACGAGAAGATCAATAGATTTTTTTGGTTCCAGAGTGATCCAGACCTCTCAGATTAGGCACCAAAAAGTGGACTCTGGTGTGACCACAACTGCACTATTACGCTGTAGAGGCCTCTCTTCTTTCAACAGAGAGGTAGATCACTTTCCCGCCAACTCGATTTTAATCCGATTAAACCTCATCTTCGCTTTGGGCCGACGTTGTTTAACCTTGTTAACCTAATCCGTCCCGAGCCATGATGGACACAGCTAATTATCGGGAGCCTAATTGTACGGGACAGAGACGGATCGTTCGTGACTTTCCATCTGCGAGGAAAGAGGGTGCCAGACTTTCAGAGGGGTCAATGTGAATTTTTGTTAATTTATTGCAGTGATTGAAAGCCCATTTCAGAATGATGTTGTGTGGTGCTGACAGTCTCTTCACCTCATTTGATTAAGAGGCAATGCTATAAGGGCTTGAAGTCACTGGCGTTTTAAATAGCCACCAGGAATAGCCATGGAGAAAAGAAAGTGATGCTTTACAAGCAGCTGCTGCCTGTAGGAAATAGAGTAAAAGGGGTCATATGATGAGAAATCAATTTTTCTTTGATTTCTTTTTATTGAAATACACGTGTACATGAAAACATTCTGTAACTATTAGAACTGAAAAATTCCTCCACACCAAAAGAGTATTATTGACACAAAGCTGCAGAAACGGCCCGTTCTGAACATCTGAATACATTATTACGTGACTGCCCACATTTACATGTCAACAATCTCTATTCTATATATGAAGAGGATTCTTATGTTGGAATTTTAAAGGTAAAGATGCAAAAAAAGGGAAGTTTAATTCAAAAGGTCAGAGAGAGGGTAGAAAATAGTTTTAAACAATAAATGTTTTTTTGTGAAGACTTCTTTGAACTTCTATAGGTGACCTCAGGAAATAATAAAATAATTAACAATAATTTAAAAATATTACAATTACAATTTTTCATAATTATATATAAATGTATGCTATACGAGTTTGTGTGCTTTTAAAAAGGGGTCATAAAATACATACAAAATAATTATTCAATTACAATTGTAATATTTTAGTGAATATCAAATTCGTAATTATTAATAATTACGTTCAAGTGTCTGTCATATGACCCCTTTGAAAGCATTACAATATATATAATTATATATATTGATTTATAATAATAATAATTATTCAGAAAATAATTAAATATATATAATATATCCAAAATAAAAATCATTGATGATTTGATGATCATGAATGATTTTTGTGCACAACATTTTTGAATTACTAACATTAAAAGTGGACCTCAGGAAAAAAACACAATAATAAAGAAAAAACATAATCAAATAATAATAAAATATGATATAAAAATTTAAACTATATATATACACTACCGGTCAAAAGTTTTAGATCAGTAAGATGTTTTATGTTTTTAAATGAAGTCTCTTCTGCTCACCAAGGCTGCTTTATTTGATGAAAAAAAAAAAATGACAAACAATAATATTGTGAAATATTATGACAATTTAAAATGACTGTTTTCTATTTTAATATATTTTTAAAATGTAATTTGAAAGCTGAATTTTCAACATCATTACTCCAGTTTTCAGTGTCACATGATCCTTCAGAAATCATTCTAATATGCTGATTTTATGCTAAAAAAACATAAATTATTATTTTCAATGTTGAAAACAGTCAATGATGAATAGAAAGTTCAAAAGAACAGCATTTATTTAAAATATAATCTTTTCTAACATTATAAATGTCTTTACTGTAACTTTTGATCAATTTAACTCATCCTTGATGAATACAAGTATTTTCTAATTTCTTTCCCCCAAAAATAAAAAATAAATTCTTACTGACCCCAAACTTTTGAATGGTAGTGATTAATGTTACAAAAGCTTTCCATTTCAGATCAATTCTGTTCTTTTGAACTTTCTATTCATCAAAGAATCCTGAAATAAAAATGTAAAAAACTGTTTTCAACATGGATAATAATCATAAATGTTTCTTGAGCATCATATTATAATAATTTCTGTAGGATCATGTGACACTGAAGACTGGAGTAATGATGCTGTAAATTCAGCTTTGATCACAGGAATAAATTACACTTCACTATATAGACTTCATTTAAAAACATAAAAAATCTTACTGATCTAAAACTTTTGACCGGTAGTGTATATATATATATAGTATATCAATAATACAATAATTTAACAATAATAATAAAAACAATAAAACAAAATTATAATGTATTAATATATTATAGGCATATAATATATAAAAAATTACAAACATTGAATAATACCCTGCAGATTAAAATACCACTGTAACCATCTTAAAGGGATAGTTCACCCAAAACGGAAAATTCTGTCATAATTTACTCACCCTCAAGTTGTTTCAAGTATGAGTTTCTTTCTTCTGTTGAACACAAAAGAATATATTTTGAAGAATGTTGGTGACCAGACAGTTGCTGGACCCCATTGACTTCCATAGTATCTTTTTTTCCTACTATGGAAGTCAATGGGGTCCAGCAACTGTCTGTTCACCAACATTCTTCAAAATATATTCTTTTGTGTTCGGCAGAAGAAAGAAACTCATACTTGAAACAACTTGAGGGTGAGTAAATTATGACCGAATTTTAATTTTTGGGTGAACTATCCCTTTAACCATTTTTGCAATTATCTCATTGTAAATATGAAATATTTCCCCTTTCCAGGCCATTGAGTGCATAACGCAGGGACGAGAGCTTGAACGGCCACGTACCTGCCCAAAGGAAGTGCACCTCCTCATGCAGGGCTGCTGGCAGAGAGAACCACAGCAGAGGCTCGTCATCAAGGACATCTACAACCGCCTCGTGGCCCTCGTCAAGAGCCCGCCTGTGTATCTGGACATCCTGGAGTAGCAGCACATGGTCCTGCATGGGAAAGACATTTGGGCTGAGTAGGAAAGTCAATGGTGGGTTGAGAACAGACAGACAGAATTCACAAACTGTCTCAGATGTGCAGTATGAACGTTTTTCGGTGTTTGTTGATGTGTGCGTTTAATCCACTAAACGTGTAAGATTGTGTCCGTGTGTTTAAATTTGAAATGGACTGAGTAAATGGACAGTGGATACTTTGAACATGCATTAATGGAAATTGCTCATGGATCTTCATGACTCAACCCTGAAGAGACACTAGATTTTCTATATAAGGATACTGTCGTCAAGGTCTTGTAATTAAAGTTCATTAAAGGTGAAGTGTTATGAAAGTTTTCAGATTCATATTCAGAGACATTTTAGGCGTATTTCCACAACAAATGTAAAAAGGGTGGCTCTGTTTATTTGAGCATTCCGCCCAGCCTGACCCAACAACAGTTCCTCAACCAATGGCGTGAGTTTGGGGGAGGGACTTACTGTTTTGTCTGACCAATGGGAGACGGGTAAAGTGAAAACCAGGGCCTGTATTACAGAATTATTCTAACTAAGTAAACAGAATGTTTTCAAATCTTAAGTCAAGAATAAAGATAGGACGTTTCTGTAATATAACTCCTGGTCATTATTTCAGCATTTGCTGCTTTAATGGCACATACATTACATACTTCACCTTTAACCATCATGTGCAGTTTCGAAATAATGTGCCCCCAAAACAAAGACTCTTTAGTTGTTGATTTCCACGTTGTGCCAAGCTGACTGCATTTCTTTTCAATGTCTTGCGATTATGGATATATTACATCAACATGTTATGCGTGATCTTCACATGCATGTATTGTACATCTCTCAATGTTTAACAGCAACTTCCTGTAATGGCTCCAGAGTTCTGCTTTATTCCCTAAACCAGAAGCATCAGCAAGGCCAGCAACCGCACTACAACAGTGGAAACACACGGGCTGTGTACGGAATGTAGAACTAACATCTGCATACTATTTTTTTAATCGAAACAGTATGTTTTATGGAACTGTAAACATTTCAAGCAGTAGCCTAGTTTGTCATGAATTGCATGCTTTAGGCAAGACACTACAGGTGAATATGGGCATTGTAAACAATAGATATCACCATTCTTTCCCTAGTTTATGAATAACAGTACTTTAAGAGGCTGTTTACATCGTTTTCTACTAAAAGCAGAACTTTTTAAAAAATGGTTTTGCCGTTCATTTACACGACAATGCCGTTTGGCGGCCTGAAAATGCAAGCTTTTGAAATCGGTTTTTAAAAATGAAACCGTTACAGTCAGTGTAAACTACAAAATCGTGAATTTGTGAAAAAGATGACATCATGTGTGTACACGTATTACATGTTCATTCTATAGGCATGTAGTGTTTCTTTACACAGTGACATCGCCAACGACTGGCCTAGTAGCAGATTACAGAGTTTTTTGTTTTTTTTATCATTTTCGGGAATCCGTGTGAACGGGATTTTTTTGACAATGTTGTCGTCTGTATGCGAAAAAAGCAAAGGAAAAACTTTTCAGTCTTTTGTACATTGTCAAGTAGCCTAAACATACCCAAAGACAATTGCTTTGTATTACCAGTTTTATGAAATGTTATGCTTTCCAAAACAGAAATATGAACATTTGATGAAATTGTTTAATTTTGTTGATTTGAGTTAAAGGTTTTTTACAGAAGGGATTTTGGATATCTCTTGATTAACTCAATAAATCCAAAATACTGTCAACAGCCAGAAAAAAAATCTGTAAAATCATTCAGAATATAGATAGGAATAAAACTGTAAAGTTTGGTGGATGTAGTGCAACTCAAGTGGAGACTGCAGGAGAAAAAGGCTTTTGTAATTGAAATCTAAAAATAGATAAAGTATAATAAAAATAAATACTTAAATGTACAATTTTTTATGTTTTCTTTTCACTTGTCTGAAGATGACAAGTTATGAGAGCAAAATAGCCCAAAATCTTAACTGGAAACCCAATCTCACAGGAAAACGTAACTATTTTACAAAGTGGTGATTTTGTATGAATTTGTACAATGCATGCGAAGCATACGAAAATGTACGATTTTCTTCTCCCTTAACCATAAACCCAACCACCACTGGGGCGTCAGCAGATCCTTCGAAAACATACAAATGATATTGTACGAATTCATACGATTTAGCCACCAATTCCCCAAAACATAAAATAGTTACGAATTGCCATGAGGTTGTGCTGAAATTGACCAGAGCTTGGAAAAACACTGTTTTTGTCTGTAGTATCTTGCCTTAATTATTTCTTATAACATTTTGTTTTATGATAACTATAACACCTGCTTTCCATGAGAATCCCCAGCTCAGCCAGAGCATGCAGGCCTGTAAGTACAACATGCATGAAGCCATCTTTGCTCATGTGCTGTCAGTAATAATGACCTTGTATTTTGAGCTGTGATTGCCATGTGACTCACAAATATTGAACCACATGCTGCAGAAACCATAAGAGCAGTATGCTAGTATGCAATTCCGAACACAGCCAGAATCCCAGCATGATAATACTGGTGCAAGGGCATAGATCAATCAATCAATCAATCAATCAATCAAATATTAATTTATCATACAGCATGTTAATCAACAGTGGTCGCTGTTTACCATTTTTATTATTTTATTAATAGGTGCATCATTTTTACTCACTGGCTGTGCCTCTTGTACATAATCTAGTGACTGAATTACATTGTTTTCTTTTATTGATTTTCACTTTTTATTAAACCTAATCTTACCTTTTAAAATATTTTACAAATACAAGTCTGTACTTCTGGTTATTAAACAACTGGTTTACAGCTGGGAATCGAAATACAGTACATTTTCAAAGGACGAAAGTCAAGATAAATATTCCTTTAACATCAATAACAGTCAGAGAGCATCAGCATCTGACAGCCATAGTATCATTTGTTTCATTGTACAAATATAACAATTTGGATAGACTTTGTTTTTGACTTTGTTGATGGACAGTGTACAGTAGCTGTATTAAACTTGATTTTATTCTAATATGTCATAATCTCATTGTTTATCTCACATTATTGCTGCACGATGTTCACATTATGCTCTATTTTTTCATAAATGCAAATTTAGTCGATACCAGCCATATCAGTCCGCAAACATAGACTTCTATTGTTTTTATGTAAAACTAATTTTACATATAAAATTATATGTTATATGTAAATATTATATATGACGCTCAGAAATCGGAGGCTACAGTGAAAATGTGGAAATCAAAATCTCATTCAGGCATGGAAATGAACTGAATATTTTATTTTATTTTATTTTAAGACCAAAAAATTTTATGATGTAAAATGAAGAAATATTTGAGATTTCTATAGGTTGCTAATTAAATAATCAAATTTGGCTTTTACAATAAGGTTTTATTTGTTAACATTAGTTAGTTAACATGAATTAGCAATGAACAATAATTCTACAACATTTATTAGTATTAGTCAATGGTAATTTCAACATTTATTAATACGTTTTTAAAATCCAAAGTTGTATTTGAGAACATTTGTTAATGCACTGTGAACTAACATGAACAATACTTTTTTTTTTACTAACGTTTTCTAATATTTAATAACAAAGATTAATAAATGCTTTAAAAAATCAATTGTTCATTGTTAGCTAGCTTTTAGATTTTCTGACATAAGTGCAAATAACATGGCAGAGGAGATGAGAAATAAAGAGGATCTTTACAGAAACAAACAGATGGACAGAAGAGATGCTGGAAGAAGGTGACAGATGGAGGTGAAGTTGAAACCTCAGTACAAATACAGATTACAACACAGATATCACGGACATAGGCTAGCCTGAAAGAGGCAATGGTTTCATTAAATTAAAATGTAGTATTTGTAAACATTTGACAACAAATGTCACGAATGCTGTGCTGAACAAATATCTGGGAGATTTTGTAAGAAAGCCAAACACTCATCACAGTACATCTGCATTAAGGGGGGCAACATAGGCTGACTATCGCTTCCACACATTTATTTTGCCTCAGCTCAGAGACTCTAGAGAACTGTAATGCATTCTGGGTAATGGTATCGCTGCCTCTGCGGTGCCTAAACTCAATTCTCACGGGTCATTTGTGTCTGGACCACTATTCCATTTCACCCCTTTTCCAGGCAGTCTGTGTATTCTTGCCTCAGACACTAAAATGACTTGTGATTTTTTTTTACAGTATATGCTTGTGATGCACAATTAAAGGGACAGTTCAACCAAAATGAAAATTCTGTCACTATTTACTCCCCGTCATATCTAACGTTATTTTCAGAAACAAGAGAGAAATAGATTTTTACACATATGTGGACAGTGACAGTTTCTTTCAGTTTCAAAACCTATTCAATCATAAAAAAAAAATTTAAAAAAATATATAATATTCTAAGCCTTCTGTAGTCATAGATTTTGTTTACCTGAAACATTGATTTGACCAATCAGCATCCAGGACAGGAACTACAGGCATATGAATTTGACATTTCTCATCAGCCTATAAGACCTTATTCACATCAGCGACATTTTGATTTTTAACAGGAATCAACGCGAGTCTGTGAGGGATAGACATACATTTCTTCACTGGGTTGTAGCTGTTATTTAATGCTTGGATTGTTCTGCTGGCGAAACACTGCAAATATATCTTTCCAAGATATTTCAGTAGACAAAAAAAGACAAAAAAAAAAGACATTAGGCCTATGAGCTGTGGAAAATTATTTAAGAGATTTATACAGCGGGTGCCTTTGAAAATATGGGCTGCGTCCGAAATCGCGTACTATGTGAGTAGGTACTACATTTAAATAAGAACGTACTTCGCGACCGTTAAAAAAGTACGTTCTATATAGTATGAATACGGGTAGTATGAATGAATCCGGACGTACTACATGCGCCATGTTGTTGTCGCGTGACATACGCGCTGTCATAACAGTGCGAACATTTAAAGAGCCCATTCCACTGACTGCACCAACTTCGCGCTGTTTTTAGTTCTGCTTTCTGTTTTCATCTGCGTTTTTACGTCGTCCGAGCCGACAATCAAGAGGAGGCGTCGGTCAGCTGCTCGCAGATCACGCCTTTTGTGGAGTTTCTCAAATAACATTTATTTACCTAATAAATTTTACCTCATAAAACACACACACAACCCCTATGAACAATGACAGATGTTGATTTCTGGCAAGGAAAAAGCCATTTATTTGCTTGTGATATTACCATCGATAAATAAACATGAATGAATCAATAGAGATACGCGTGTCACGTGTGTTTATCTCTACAGCCCATAGCTAACGTTACAGCCGCGTCTCCGGTTTCCGCCATTTTCAAATATAACGACAACAACACCTCTCCCGTGGCATCATGGGATAGTAAAGTGTCCATCGTATGCGCACTTCAGAATCTCGCCGGAAGTAGTAGGTCATCCGGGGACTTTTCACCTACTGTTTTTCGGATTCTATGATTTCGGACATACTACTCTGCTCGCGTACTGTTTTTCGCATACTATATAGTAGGGAAGTACGCGATTTCGGACGCAGCCATGGTCTATCCCTTACAGACTCGCTTTCATACCTGTCATCATGGCGCTGCTCTGAATAAGGTCTATTGCACTCACTCACAAAAAATGACGGTTATTTTCGTCAGTTACAGCTCCTTAGATCAAGCAGTAGATTAATAATTATTATAATTACATTAATTATAGCATTTATTTGAATTAATGAGAGAATGAGAGAGAGAGAGAAAGAGAGAGAGAGAGAGAGAGAGAGAGAGAGAAAATTGCCTGCGTGTGTTGCCTCCATCATCTGTGCAGTGTCTCTCTACCAACAATGGAGCTGTCGAGTTTTATTACTTCAAAAACAGCGATTTTACATCCTGAGACATATAATGTAGAGATTCAGTGGCGAAGCTATTTTATTAATTAAAATCGCGGGACAGCGTTGATACGTTTCTGTGCTCCTGTCCTGAATGTTATTCACTTTAGTTCACTTCACTTTAAAAGTCCTGCAAGGGAAAATTCTAAGGTAGAAATATTTTAGTTTTATTTTATAAAATGTCATTACATAATTAATAGTTACATTATTAATATGGGGTAATACAAACTATGCAAGTACACAAAAATGTGATTTTTGTTTTTAAAACCTCTTAATATTGTACTTTTTATAGAGAGTATTGGAAGGCAGAGATACCTCTACTAAAAATCTCTAAAGTTAATTGAGGGTCGTTATCAGGGGACTGATGATTCACAAACAAACACTCTAAAAAATATCTGTTACACAACAGAATTACAAGAATAGAATTGGCTCCTACAGTTTTGTGGTAAGCCAATAATGCTATTTGCGTAATCGCTTTGTATTCAATGATATCACTGGACAAACACTGTAGTGAACAATGGGTCAGTTTAATTCTAAGCACTTTCATATTTTTCACATTTGTTACAAAAATATTTCAAAAATGACAATGGAAAATAAAAGGCATTGCAATAACGATCACATATTTTAATTCTCTGATTTAAAGGGAAGCAGAGTAAAAAAAAAAACCCCAGAACATATCTGGAACAGAACAATTAAAATTTCCTTGGCATTTAAATGCTACATTGTAACATTAAAAGGGTCTTTAAAAACAGAGTTTCCAAAACTGCAATACATTCATTTAGGCCATCAAACACACAGGGATTGGGATGCCAAAACCTTTTACGTTTCTAGTGCACAAAATCCTACTGTCACCAGTCATATTCACATCTAAACCTCTTATAGCAGAAGAACAGACTCCATCAGGGCTGGAGCTGAAAACACACACACAGTGAGCGAGAATTTCTGCTGTCGAACTACAAATGGCCATTTGGAGAAATGCAGAACCTTTCCACCACTAAACACTGAAACACCTACTTTTCCTTTTTAAAACCAAGATCCCTTTCATAAACGACCATTAAATATCATTACCACCATGTGACCGACCTTAAGAGCTTGTTAGAAAAGGTTCCGCTACACTATTGCCTTTATGCAGAATTAATTGCACTAAATTACAAGCTCGTACCTGTCCTGCACTGTTCGGTCAGACAAAACAAGTGCAGTATTCTACTGAAGGACAAAATGAGAGATGGAGGTTAACCGCTTGGGCAAACACAATGATTAGCTTTGATTTCGGGTTTAAGAATAAAACGTAACTAGTGTTGCGTGAGCAAAGAAACTATTTTGAGTTACCCACTACATTGCACCGGAATAAAAAATAAAACAAAAATCGACAAGTGCACTGACAAAATGCAATTAAATATAAAACCAAAAGCCTGGTGCTTCAATATAAAACACTCTGTATTGTATGCCATAAACCTGCAATGAACAAAACAATACCACAGAGATGTGACCTGATGCAGAGACGGACACACAGACACATCGAAACGACGGTGACGGACTCCAGTGCAGCCCCATATTCCCATGAGATGCAGTTGAGTAGGAGAATGATGCTTAGATGAGCTAAACAGTACACATTATCATTCAAGATATGAAAGTGTAAAAATGGAAATATTGTGTTTTTAGAAATATAGCCCCCATTCAATAAACGAATGTTACTGTACCTGTGAGATTATTCTAAAGCGTTCCAGTAAATCCAAATAATTCACCATTGATAAGGGATATTATAAATACAAGTATTTAAAGGGGCAAAATTTCACCGACACGCCAGTAATTTTAACCACAATTTTTGACCATTGTATATTTTGATATGCACACACATCATAAAATTGGATTAATGATGTTATTCATGATGATATTAAGGCAAATATAAAATCCCTGATTAATGCTACTATCATTTTCCAGTTAAAGCTATGATAACATTATTATGTAATTATGCAAAATGTTTATAAAAACCCTTAAACTATATGTTAAAATCTAACATTATCAACTTTAGCGTCATTCAACCCTCAACCTTTCAAGAATAAAATCAAAGGCACAACGGTTAAATAACACCATGAAAGGTCGCGATTATCATTAGGGTTTTCGGCTGAAATAATAAACCGTAAGTATAAAAGGAAACTAGAATATATGATCTCGAATAGAAAAAACGCTTAGCTTTTTAGTACAAAATGATCAATGCTAGAGGCTTTTATATCAGTGAAAGTGCACTAGTGAAATCTAGAGTAACATCGTCCAGAAAGGTGCACAGTGAGGTGTGAAGTGGTTACTCCTGATGAGGGTGGGCGCCACAAGAGGCCGAAGTGCTTTGGTGAGGTGTTCGCGGTAACCCGACGCTAAAGATGCCGATGATGCCCAGGTTGAGCAGGACGCCCAGTGCCAGAGCCCCCAAGGTACCCAGGAAGGAAGGTAAAGCGGAGTGGGACATCAGCCACTCTTTGCGAGACGACATGTCCGTCAACACTGCCTCCATCTGGAAATGGGTGCCCACGACCGCACATATGTGAAAGAGCTGGTGACTGTGACCTTGGAGGAGAGTGAGTGAAAAACTAGTCAAAAGAACCGTGTGACACTGGTGTGAACCTCTATAACCATTCAAAACCAAACAAAGACAACCGCGAAATCGCTAAAAATTAGGTACCGATGTAGTCGAAGCGTCCGGGGGCCAGTCTCTCGGGCAGGTGAGATGCAAACAGGAAGCATGTGAGAAAGGCAAAGAACAGATGGTAAGAGTGGCTGGCCAGAGCTTCACTGGGACTACAGCTCCCCCAACAGCACGACAGCAGCTACAGACACATGGAAAGAGACACGCATTGCCATCCATTAAAAGAGCATCCATATCTGGTGTTACGCAGGCATGATTCGCGTAAGTAAGTGTCTAATTTACATGTGCAATCAAGTGTGACCATACTTACTCGGTAAAACAGTGGGATACTATCAAAGAGGAAGGGGACAACAAATGCGGCCGTTCTCAAGATTTTACTTATGTGTGGGTACTGCAACTCTACAAACCTGTTACAAAAGACAGTGTTTATTAAAATGTGTTTAGTATAGAAAATATATATTCATAGTTAAAGGCTTTTTAGTTTTAAAGTAGCCCTGTGATGAAAATCAAGCTTTTAAATGTTGTTTATATGTGTATGTGGTGTATTTAATCTGCTTTAAGAGGAACCCTGTGCAAATTCATAAGTCAACACCATTGCTGAGTATTTTCTCTTTAAAACTGCAGTGAACTAAAGACAACGAGTGGATCTCTGAGCTGGTGTATGTGAGTGGAGACGGGGCTAATTTGCATATTCATAGAACCACGTATACTAAATGAAGGACAGGTGTAGAGTTATATTTAAGCTATTTAAGGCATGAAGAACTTTTCTTCAAGGAAAAAATGTTGAAGTGTAATTTTAGTGATCAAAGATGATACATTATTGACTAGAGATAAAATTATTGACTACAGGGGGACTTTAAATAAAAAAATATAAAAAAGTATAAATATTGAATATTTTAAATAAAACATAATATAATATAATATAAAGTGCTGTCAAATTGAGATTAATCGCATCTAACATAAAGGTTTGTGTATATATATATGTACTGTATATATATGTGTGTGTGCGTGTATGTGTGTGTACATGTATATTTACAAATGTATGTTAGATGCAATTAATCATGATTAATCGATTTGACAGCACTAAATAAAATATAATATAATATTAAACAAGAATAGGCCTATTTACCCAGGTATTTTTATTTTATGAAGAGGATGTGAGTGGTGCTTGATCATGCAAAAGTTTCCACAATGCAAGGTTATTGTGTGCAGTAATCAGGGTGTTTTTATATGGTTGCTAGGGTGTTGCTGATGGTTAATGGGTGTTGTTATGTGGCGCAATCCAAAACAAGCCCAACCTGTCTCTAGATATTTAACAAAATATCAAAGAAAAGTGGCATATGCGATCAAATGATGTTTGAGCCTTTGAATTTTTAATTTCAATGACTTTGAACTAATTTTATTGGATGTATGGATACGTTTAAAATTGTATTTTATCAAACTGCATACTACTGTGTTTCTTGTAGATTAAACCTTTATATTCATAGTTTAAATAAATATAAATTACTTTTCAGTGAATATTATACTTTCGTCATCCTCCAAACATAAATCATACATTCGCTCATTTAAAAAAATAAATGGCACACCTCTTCTAGAAAACCTCCACTGTTTGAGGTATCAGAGCGGGACAAGTTATGTGCCAAAGTTTAATATTATATATGAGAGATAGTGGTGCTTAACTGAGCGAAACTAATTAATTCACTGAATTCAAAAATCTGTTTAGTTCTTCTGTAAATAATTTATTAAAATGACTGAAACCTTTTGTGCAACCAGGAACAAGGTCAGAACAAACAAAGTTCTGTGTGTGAGAAGGACTTAAAGGAACACTCCGACTTTTTGGGACTTTAGCCTATTTACCTTATCCCCCAGAGTTAGATAAGTCCATACATACCTTTTTCATCTCCGTGCGTGCTATAAGTCTGTTTGACGCACCCACCGCTAGCCTAGCTTAGCACAAAGACTGGATGTAAATGGTTACAGCTAGCATACTAATCCAAATAAGTGACAAAATAACGCAAACATTTTCCTATTTACATGTTGTGATTTGTATAGTCACAGAGTGTTCAAAAAACAAAGTCACATGAGACACAGACATATTTTAACCGTATAAATACTGGGAACTATATTCTCTGAAGGCGAAGCACTGCTACTTGGGCGGAGTGATAACCGCAGCACCTGAGACGCGCCGTTCTGTCAACAAAACCAACGTGACTAGCTAGTAGCGAACGTGATTCGTGATCATGGCTGACTTTGAGGAATTGTCAGAGGATTTTTATTTGGTATCAAACCAAGATCCAGAACCATATCGTTTTGAGCCAGAATACACATATGAGGAGTTACAAACTTTGGAAGCTGGTAGTAGACAAGATGCCGAACAGACTGAGGTCGAGGAGAGAATCAGAACGAACACGGACTGGTGGTGTAAATGTGGAACATGCCAACCGATGCCGATAGAAACCGAGTGCCTTTGTTGTAGTGAATGGGACCGGGTATTGCCATCGATGTCAACGCTTGATGACAATACAAATCTTTGCGTCATTACCACAGAAGATTTCTCTGCCCTACTACACCCGGCAGTTGTCGATTTTCTTTCCTGTTGTGACAAGATCAACTGGAAGAAACGCCCCATCCCGAGTGAACATAATGGACAGCTGTCCACCAAGTAAGTGATTTTGTAATAATCATAATGCATAGTTCAACGTAATTGTAGTATAGCCATACCATACAGTTTGTCAATACAGGAAATATGCACACATGCCAATTGACATAGCCCTTGTAATAGCCTTTCATGATCACCTGTTTACTTGTAGCCTAGCTATTCATACAAAGTTTTCTGTGCTCTTAGTCACAATACAGCGAACACCCATGATTATAAACTTTGCATTTATTAGTAATTGCTGACTCTATTACTCCAACTCAGAGCGAACTGTCTGCTCCTCACCACGGCGCGTCTCAGGTGCTGCGGTTATCACTCCGCCCAAGTAGCAGTGCTTCGCCTTCAGAGAATATAGTTCCCAGTATTTATACGGTTAAAATATGTCTGTGTCTCATGTGACTTTGTTTTTTGTACACTCTGTGACTATACAAATCACAACATGTATATAGGAAAATGTTTGTGTTATTTTGTCACTTATTTGGATTAGTATGCTAGCTGTAACCATTTACATCCAGTCTTTGTGCTAAGCTAGGCTAGCGGTGGGTGCGTCAAACAGATTTATAGCACGCACGGAGATGAAAAAGGTAAATAGGCTAAAGTCCCAAAAAGTCGGAGTGTTCCTTTAAGTTACATAATAAACTCCCTATTATCGTGAGTCTGGCTACAGTGACATCTGAATTAGCCCCTGTAATCGCAGTCTTAGCCTCAAACCCCCTCTCACCTGGAGTAGCAGGACATGCTGGTACAAAAGAGCGAGTTGCAGACTGCAATGATCACAAAATGCTGGTGAAGCCAACTGTTGACCCAGGAGTCAGGCATCACGTAAGAGGCGTATGTGATGGCGCAACCTGTAAAAGAGTATAGCATACTTAAAACACAGACACATGTATGACACATTATTTCTATTTAACAAAAATACATTAATTAGAAGATTAATGCATGCTTTCATTTGGATATAGTTTTCAGCTTTAAGAACATTAACAGAGCTCTTGGTTAGTTAACTATGAATCTTGTATAAATAAGTTTTGTTAACAGATTGAGATTTAAACAAAGAAACTATACCACACAATAACATTTAAAAAAATGTTTGTCTCCAAATACAGACATTAGACTATACATATAAATATTTCTGTATTTGGAGACAAAAAATTCAATGTTATTGTGTGGTATTTAACAAAATATCAATCAAAAGTGGCATTTGCGACCAAATGATTGAATTTTTTATTTAAATTTTTGCAAACTGACTTTTTTGTGCATGTAAGTATATGTTTGAAATAGCATAACCAAACTACTTAAATTATTTCTGAAGTATGTAGTATGCAGACTACGCATAGTATGTGAATGTTTCCCATATTTACCTGGATAAATTGCCTAAACAAAATGAAAAAACTTAATGTAAATGAACCGTTATTTCCAAGAAAGCACTGTGATTATGTGATTATGTGTTATGTGACAACAACGTAGCATCCTACCGTTTAAAAGTTTGCGGTTGCATACTGCATAATGTTTCACATACAGTTTTAAGAAAAATAGCATTGCATAAACTGCACAAAAAGTATAGTTACAGTATTAAATACCATGTTTTATTGTATTTGTGTCTTTTGTAATGCTTGGCTATTGTGCCAGATCTTCTGAACATACACAGCTACTCTGCACTGTTCTCAAAGGCGGTAAAAGAGCTCTTTCATTGCCGCGACTGGAAAACATGACCAGAGGTGGATTCCACAAATGAAAGGATAATATTTTTATTAGACTATGGGACTTTACAATAAAGACTCACTGCTCTACACACAGGATATTGAACAGCTGACCATACCATCATTCAGTACAGATTCTTGTGGCCCAAGTCAAATGAATGGAAATTCTGCAGAAATATGTGTTTTTTTAAAACTAAATCTAAATATAGATTTCAGCTTGAAAGAATAATCAATTTATTATCAAGAAAATTAGTCGTTAAATGTTTAAAAGGTGCATTTATAAAATCACTGGCTCTAAGCCTATTAAAATTGCGCTTATATTGCGCACTAGCTCTTCACGCTTGTGAAGTGCCTCGAACAATATGTGTAGTTTCTCAGCCTTCTCTTTTTATCAATGCAGACTTTAAAGGTTTTCTCTGGAGCCAGAGCATTTGCTTTCTTTCCTTTGAAGTCACACAATAAAATGCCAGCAGTGTATTAGACGGCTCATTTCCTCCAAAGCTCATGCTTTCCATAACCTCACATCAACCCTCCAATTCCGTTCTACAGCTGGCCTTCATGAAATTCTCCTATTTGACATCAGCTTTACATCAGAATTGTTTCTTTTTACTGGCCCAGTATAGGGATTTCTATATTCTGTCAAGGACAGCAGATGACAAGCAGCCATTCTGGCACATTTATCTCACAATGTCATGCATTTAGCAGCAACTTACTTTGCATTTAAGATATACATTTTATCAGTTTATGCATTCTCTGAAAAAAAAAAACCTCAATGACCTTGATGTTTCTAGCAATATGCTCTATTGTTTGTACAGGAATGCAGTGTTGTTATTGTTAACTAAAACTAAAACTATTAAAAAACATTTTTCATCATTGAAATAAAGCTGAAATAAAATATTACATATAAAAAGAGTTATAAAACCTAAACAATGATTAGAAACATTGCATTAACAACTAAATGAAATAAGTTGAAATGAGTAAGTTTAAAGTATTAAAACAACTAAATATATATATAATATATATGGTCACACTTTAGATAAGGGTACAATGCTCAATATTAACTAACTATTGACTATGACTTTTGCCTCAAACTCCTAATTACAGCTTATTAATAGTTTGCACCGTGGTTGTTAAAGGTAGGATAGGCAGTTTTTGTCTAAAAAACTTTTTTTTATAATTTGATTGACAATCGCCCAGCCAATCATTTCATTCGTTCCTAATGGAAATAATTAGCTGTGTTTATTGCAGCCCTGAGAGGACTACAGACACTCGATTTTTATAATCTCTTTTTCAAAGTACTTACATTTTAATTATGTATTGGTCTAGAAAGACAGTTTAAAAAAATTTGGAAAAAAGTTTTTTAGACAAAAACTGCCTACCCTACCTTTAAGTTTAGGTATTGGGTAGGATTAAGTTATGTAGAATATGGTCATGCAGAGTGAGGCATTAATATGTGCTTTATAAGTACTAATAAACAGCCAATATCCTAGTAATATGCATGCTAATAATGCAACTAGTTAATAGTGAGAATTGGACCCTAAACTAAAGTTTTCTCATGAATGTATTAAAAACAGTACCATTGCACTACCTATTTTCAAACTGCAACCAAGTTGTGTTTACTATTATTATTTGCAAGATATTCAAGACTTAGTTTGTAGGCAAATTTTTTACATACAATTTGAAGTCTCTTTTACCATTTTTGTTAAGAATGCAAAAAAAAAAAAAAGTACCATAGGTTAGCTTGTTAGTCAAAAGTCTGACTATGCGAGACTAAATGCAGTCTTATTTGCTCACCAATGTTGTTTAAATAGGAAAGGCCACTATGTTATGATGATAATGTGTCTATCTACCGGCCAATACCTGTACCTAAAGGGACAGATTTTCTAACATCTTACAAAACATACAGGACCCCAAGAGAACTGGAGCGTACCGAGACTGTACAGGCTGAGCGCTCCGTAGTCGAAGAAGTAGCAGACGTGACGGGCCTTGGTGGACATGGTGCTGAAGGTGTGAGCGCAGCTGGAGGTGAAGGGGTACAGGCAGATCAGAAGCATGTAGACGAGCATGGGCCAGGAGTAGCTCTCCGTCAGGAAGTCCAGCGTAAAGCACAGCATGCTGAACCGCCACAGGAAGTACCTATAATAGCACAGCACAGGTCCTACACGGGGCATTTATGTCTTGTGTGAGGAAAGTAAAGCAGATAAGCTGGTTATTAAAGGGGTCATGACATGAGAAATCAAATTCGACCAAAACGCATCTTAATACCAGGTGTAAACAGGGCGTTACTTAATCAAGCTCCAAAAACAGCTTTTTTGGATATTGGGGGACTTGTGATGTCACACGGGCAAATGCATTTGCATAAGACTGCCTCCAGAGCAAGACATCAACGAATAGTTTTACATCATCGCACCACAGGCCCCGCCCACTGGTGTTCAGTCACTTAAAGGCTGACACTTTTATATTCACTGATGCTGTAATGGATCGCATCTGTGGATTATATGTTTGTTCAGAGAATTTGACTGCAGATTGTTTTGCAAACGATGCACAATGTAATAAAGAGCTCGCAAAGAAACTTCTGTTGACAAATCATTATGAATCAGTCAGCTATATTGGATCTCACAGACACAACAGGCTGCATCGCTTTGAAATCTGCATGTGCAATTTTTTATTAACATTATCAGTGAAGCTAAAGGAATATTTTCAAAAATGTCATGACCCCGATAGACTTTTTCCTGTACTATTATGTCTTTAACGTTCAGCTGGGTGATATAACGATAGAGCGTATCCCAGTTTTTCAGTCATCAGTTCACGACTTTTCAGATTCTGAACTGTCTGTCTATATATATATATATATATATACAGTTCAAAAGTCCAAAAGTCCAAAAATCTTTTATATACAGAGGAAAAACAAAACACTAAACTTGGTCAAGATACAGTATTTATCTGACAAAAGTACTTGGCGAAAAAGGCAATCTACAGTATAGGCTTTACTATGCAAAAAATTTTAAATAAAAAAATTCTATTTTGTATTTACTATAAAAAAATTATCATCAAGGTTTCCACAAGAATATTAAGCATTAACAACTATCAACATTGATAATAATTGAAAATGAAATGTTTCTTGAGCAGAAAATCAGCATATTAGAATGATTTCTGAAAAATCATGTGACACTGATGACTGGAAATATAACTACATAAATACATCGCTAATCATAAATATAATAATAACAATATGATATAACAATAGAGCCTGCTCTAATAACACTAATCAGATATATACAGTACCATATATTAAATTACTTGAAACAAGATTTAGGTCATACTGCCCACTCCTACAAATACATAATCCTTTTCAAGTAATCTGTTTAGTCCCTGTAAAATCTGATATTGCATAAAAGTGTCTGCTTATAAGCTAAATCATAATTGCATAATGTAGCAGCTGAAACAAAGCTTCAAAGCAGACAAACTACTAGCTCTGGCACTTAAAGGAGATTACATGTTTAACTGGGCTCTTTACCAGGTCGGCAGGAAGTGGGTCCAGATATTGACCGTCTCATTGGTCATTTGAAAACTGCTGAGAATGCAGTCGAGGGCTGAGCTGCGGGGATGGCGGTACCCAGACATGATGCCGTCCTCTCTAAACACCTGCAAAGATGCACACGGACGTCTAAAATAAGGCTATGAAAGGCTATTTTTCTATGAAAAAAAGAACACATCTTTTGTGTTCCATAGAAGAAAGAAAGTCATACAAGTTTGGAATGACATTAGGGGGACAGCTTTTTAGGTGAACTATTGCTTTAAAGTGCCCTTATTATGCCCTTTTAAAGGTTTCTAATTTAGTTTTGGAGTCTCCGGCAATAGATTTACATGCATCCTAGGTCCAAAAAATGATATAATGTTCTCATAATATACATTGCAGCATCACCTCTTTTCTCACAGTGTCTGAAACGGTTCCATAAAGGATTCGGTCTCTCTAAACCCCTCCTTTCAGAGAGCCTACTCTGCTCTGATTGGTCAGATGGCCTAGTCTGTTGTGATAGGTCTACTGATTACTGATTAACTATTACCATATCTGAATTTCAGCTCTGGAGTCTTCCTGAGCACTTAATAAACAGTGATACAAACAGTAACAACGGTGTTGGTTTTACCATATCAATTTATGCCAGAGTCCTCATCCTTTAAAAGTGCATGCAAAGAAGATTTCAGGATTACCTTCCAGGCCTCAGCTACAACTACAGTGTTTAAGTGCGGGTCAAAGTAGATGTTGTTTGAGGGCAGCCAATGAAGATCATAAGGTGGCATTATGCAAATGTATAACAAAAATAATAGGTTTGTGCAGGAGGCAAGACCGGAATTGGAAGACAGAATTGGTTCTTTCTTTTGGGAGACAGTAACTGATCTTTGAAACTTTGCAGACCTTTTACATTTAAAGAAACGGCTATATTGCACATAATACATGAAAGTAATATTAGAAAAAGCATTATAGGGCCACAATAACTGATCTTTGAAACTCAGACCTTTACAAAAAAAAAAGAAAAACGGCTCTATTACACACTATACATGAAAGGTAACATTAGAATAAGCATAATAGGGCCACTTTAATATTCTGAATGCAAGTCATTCATCTGATGTAATCTTACAGGAACAGTGCTGTGCTGAACTCAATTTCTTTAAGAAAGATTAAATCAGAACTGAAAAGGGTGGCTTGCACCACTTAAGTCCCACTTATTCGGCTTGTAACTTTTAAGTACATGCAGGATTTCCCAGGGATTTCCCTTAAAGGGAACAGTTTATTATCATAGTTCTGTTCTCCGAACTACAATATTAAACTGTTTCGAACGCTCCCTTTGTACCTCAAACAGATAGTCCTGTGCTCACCTTTGGCACCTGGTGGATGTCAAAGAGCTGTGGAAGTCTGAGGGTCAGCATGTCTGCGGGCAGGCGCAGGGCTCCCCTCCCTCTCTGACAGGCCTGCTTCAGTCTCTCCCGTCCTCCTCGACACAGGACACACCACAGCGGACACTCCAGGCCCCGGGACGGGCCCCCTTCCCCGACCTCCCACCTCACACACTGAGTCCAGCCCCAACCATGACCCTCACCAGCCCCCCGCCACGCAGGAAACACTGCAGAGAGAGAGACAAACCCATTATTTCACCCATATGCATTGAAAAGTAAGTTGGATTACTGCTGAAAACTCATTTAATAAGCTTTAAATTAATGGTTTTGTTTCAGGACCCAGATTTTACATTGTGCGTTAGTACCACTTAATGCCCAACGTCGTGAAACATATTAATATTAACATTATCCAAAACATGAGGAAGAATGAAAAAAATATAAATATAATTATTATTATTATCATTAAAAACTGTTTAAAAACTATTTTTACATTTATTTTAAATTGTAATAATATTTCACAATATTACAGTATCAATGGTGAGCAATAAGCAATTTCAAAAACAATTTTAAAAAAATCTTCCCAAACCCAAACTTTATGAACAAAAGTGTATGTGAGTATGAACTTTCTGTATGAAAAGAATACCCAGAATGACCTAAATCATTTGCAGTATAACTATAGTACACTGCTGGAATGCTGTATCCAAAGACTTTATAGAAAGACGGTGCACTAATATTACTATGAATGAAAGTGCAACGCGCAATATGGCAGAATAAGTCCCGCCTTCAAAATAAAGCCAATCATCACTTGGTAAAGTCTTTGCATCACTGCAGCTGTTAGAAGCTCAACAGTTCTTAGAAACAGTCAGTGTTCTGAGACACAAGGAAGGGGAAGCTATTTTGATTACAGATTACAGGTTACGAGGGCACATTCAAAATAATAATAATAAATGTGCTCGGATAAATCATTATTAAAGCAACACCATGTAAATTTTGCTCTCGGGGTCCCCCTACAGTTGGGAAACAGTATTGACTTCTACTACTGTCGTAAAATCTGTCATGGTTACACCAGGGGATACATGTGCATTTGTTGACAAGCCGAAACCCCCGAACTCTGCAGGAGGAGTTGCGTGTGAAATGTCTTCATCCCAGGTACAGTGGCATATATTTCAGCATGTCATATGAATATAATTTCATGGGTATTATTTTTTTTTTTTTTAAACGCCAAAAGATTGCGTAGCTCACGTTTACAAGCCAGAGTCATTATAGTAGCCTATTGGCGACTGTTTTACATAATGGATATGCTAATTCAATTCAATGTTTGTGTGGTAGGTAATAGCCATATATCATCAATATTATAATATCAAGCTACCATAGATCTGCAAATTTGAAAAATCGATTTGCATTATAGCCTGAGGTAAGACAGTTTCACCAGAAAAATAAGTAAACAAACATGACTATCAGCCTGCAGTCATTAGGATAGTTATCCTAAAAGATGATTTTGTCCGTCTAATCATGTATTATGAGGGGGTGGTGGGGGAAGTGAGGTATCCCGTAAAGCAGTCGAAGTTTGTAGTTCTTTTTGTGCTCGGGTTACTACCCGAAAAGCGATACAGACACCATCAGGCTATGGCAGACCTGTCATTTAACCTATTGTAAGTCTGTTGTATTTCCCTTGTGTGTATGTGTGAGAAGGAAGGAGACCGGGATCGGCTGGCTGAGGCTCGTGGTTATTTTATTCAATAAACTCAGATCACACTCGCGCCACATGCGCTCACAACATAAATCTCATTCACAGTACAAAGTACTCGGTAACTTGTCAATAGAGTCCTCTTTCCTCCACGATCCCACGAGTCCTCAGCCCTCTCTCCTCGAACGCTGGTTCCCGTCTGACTTTATACAGACTCCCCACGCCAATTACTGCAACGAGACACAGGTGTCAGTCATTTTGCACTTGACCCACTTACCGCCGCTCGTCTCTCCACTCTCTCTCTCGTCGCAGACCTCGCTGAACCACGCCTCCCCCGCCACATACCCCCACCGCCCGACTCAGGCCGGGGAGCCATCCGGCCTGCAGCCCCCCCCCCATTCCTAGAGAGGAAGTCAGCCACAGCCATCTGCACCCCCGGCCTGTGGATCACCTTGAACTTAAAAGGCTGTAAAGCGAGATACCAACGGGTGATCCGCGCGTTGGTGTCCTTCATGCGGTGGAGCCACTGCAGGGGCGCGTGGTCCGAACAGAGGGTGAACTCCCGCCCCAGGAGGTAATAGCGCAGGGTGAGGACCGCCCATCTGATGGCCAAACACTCCTTCTCTATGGTGCTGTACCTAGTCTCTCTCTTCGAGAGCTTACGACTAATGTACAGCACCGGGCGGTCCTCCCCCTCCACCTCCTGGGACAGGACAGCGCCCAGCCCCCTGTCCGACGCGTCAGTCTGCAACAGAAAAGGGAGAGAGAAATTAGGAGAGTGCAGGAGCGGGCCACCACACAGAGCAGCCTTAACCTGGGTAAAAGCCTGTTGGCACTGCTCCGTCCACTGGACTGTATCTGGTACCTCCTTTTTAGTGAGGTCAGTCAGCGGGCTGGTGAGGTCCGAATAGTCAGGAATAAACCTTCTGTAATATCCCGCCAGCCCCAGGAACTGCCTCACCTCCTTTTTGGTCTTAGGTCTAGGACAGGTTGCAATTGCGGCTGTCTTGTCAATTTGGGGACGCACCTGACCATGACCCAAGTGGAAGCCCAGATATCTTACCTCCACCCGCCCAACTGCACACTTCTTCGGGTTGGCCGTTAGCCCTGCCCGTCTCAGCGCCCCGAGGACGGCCCTTAAATGCTCCACATGCCGCTGCCAGTCATTACTGTAGATGATGATATCATCCAAGTATGCAGCGGCATATGGAGCATGGGGTCGCAGAATTCTGTCCATGAGACGCTGAAACGTGGCCGGAGCCCCGAACAACCCGAAAGGAAGTGTTACAAATTGGTGTAACCCAAACGGCGTGGTGAAGGCTGTTTTTTCTTTGGACATGGGAGACAAGGGGATCTGCCAATATCCTTTCGTTAAGTCCAGCGTCGAATAAAAGCGAGCCGTACCTAACCGATCAAGCAGCTCGTCAATCCGCGGCATTGGATAAGCGTCGAATTTCGACACTGCATTCACCCTGCGATAGTCCACACAAAACCGTACCGAGCCGTCCGTTTTAGGAACTAAAACTATCGGGCTTGCCCAGTCACTGTGGGACTCCTCAATTACTCCCATCTTCAGCATTGCCTCTAATTCCGTCTGAACCACTTTTTTTTTGTGTTCAGGCAATCTGTATGGCCGGCCGCGAACTACCACGCCCGGCTCTGTCTCAATATGGTGCTGGATCAGATTAGTACGACCAGGCAGGGGTGAAAACACATCGGCAAACTCTCTTTGCAACCTTGTGATGTCAGTGAGCTGCGAGGGCGAGAGGTGATCCCCCCCCGGGGCCAGGGCGAGAAATTTCCCTTTGATGATCGCCTCTGGCCCGAGATCCTCCTCTCCACTCACTGCCGTCGCAAGCAACACTGACTCCTCCTCACTCCATTTTTTAAGGAGGTTGAGATGGTAAATTTGCCGTGAATCACCCCTGTCTGTTCGTACCACCTCATAATTGAGATCCCCTATCCGCTGTGTGACCTCAAAGGGTCCTTGCCACTTCGCTAACAATTTGGAGCTGGAGGTTGGTAGTAAAATGAGCACTTTATCTCCCGGTGTAAACTCTCGAAGCTTAGTTCCCCTGTTATACAGCCGGCTTTGTCTGTCCTGAGCCTGAAGCAAATTCTCCATAGAGAGCCGCCCCAGTGTATGGAGTTTTGCTCTCAGGTCCATGACATACTGAATTTCATTTTTGCTATCTGAGTGTCCGTCCTCCCAAGTTTCTTTTAGGACGTCTAACACCCCACGGGGCTGACGTCCAAAAAGAAGCTCAAAGGGGGAAAACCCCGTGGAGGCTTGCGGGACCTCTCGCACGGCGAATAAGAGGGGTTCTAGCCACCTGTCCCAATTTTTCGCGTCTTCCTGTACGAATTTACGAATCATTGTTTTCAACGTGCGATTAAATCGTTCGACCAGTCCGTCCGTTTGTGGGTGATAGACGCTGGTACGCACCGATTTAATGCCCAATAATTCATACAATTCGCTTAACGTGCGTGACATAAACGCGGTGCCTTGATCCGTGAGAATCTCTTTCGGGATTCCCACGCGGGAGATTAAACGAAACAGGGCGTCTGCCACACTTTTCGCTGATATAGTGCGTAGCGCCACTGCTTCAGGATATCGCGTTGCGTAGTCCACTATAACTAACGCAAAGCGATGTCCCCGTGCCGATCGTTCTAATGGCCCGATGAGGTCCATACCAATTCTCTCGAAGGGGACCTGCACAAGAGGTAGAGGGCGCAACGGCGCTTTTGGGGCGGCCGGTGGGTTTACCAACTGACATTCACGACACGACGCGCACCACCTGCGTACGTTCGCGTGAATGCCCGGCCAGAAAAATCGGGTCATTAAACGATTTAACGTAGCTGTCATCCCTAGATGCCCTGCCATCAGATTACAATGTGCCGTCTGGAAAAGCATTTCCCGACGGCCCCGTGGTACTAACAATTGGGTTGTATCTTCCTTTGTCTGAGTGTCTTGGGTCACCCGATACAACCTATCTTTAATAATGGCAAAATAAGGATAGGAGAGCGTGCGGTCAGGTTGGAGGATCTGCCCATCGATGGAACGGACCTGTTCAAACGCATGTTTGAGCGTCTCATCTCGGGACTGTTCCAGGGGAAAGTCATCGCGGGTGGAGAGGTTTAGCCTCACCAAGCCGCTCGGTTCCCCTGAAACAGTTCCGCTGGGTCCAGGAACAGCCTCTCCGACCTGAGCGCTCGCCCCCCTTCCCCGCCTTTTCCCAGAGACATCCGTTGTCAAACAACCCAATAATAGTTCAAAAGCTGGCCAATTCGTACCCAAAATTAACGGATGCCGTAGGCGCGGGCTAACTGCAACCTCCACACAATGATTTTGTCCCCTGAAATTAATAGTGATGGCCTTTAAGGGGTATTCCACTATATCCCCGTGCACACACCTCACCTTAACCATGCGGCCCGTATCCAATGCCCCGGATTGTATCAGGCTTTGATGGATGGAGGTCTGGTTACAACCTGAATCCACCAAGGCCTGATAGGTACCCCCCTTAATACTCACAGGTATCTGGTATAACCCGGCTTGATCGGGGGCGGCCTGTGGGACGTCCGGGATCCGGACCAATGTCCCAACCTCCATGACCGGGCAGCGGTCCACGAAATGGCCCGGATCCCCGCAACGCCAACAGACCGGCCCAGGCCTCCCCGCCGCCCTAGTGGCAGGAAGTGGGTCAAGGGATTGGCGTGGGGAGAGCGCAGGAACAGTGTCAAGCCCTTCAGGATGTCCCGGCCCCCCTCCCCTGACGGGTCCACGCGACCCGGCTGGACCCTCTGCTCCCGCCTTCCAACGGGGAGGTGCCCTCGGTGGTCCGGTGAAACGGGTCCTGGGAACAGGAACGGGCTTAGGGGAATGGGAAGAGAGAGAGACAGGGGGAGAGAGAGAGAGAGAAATAGATGGCAGGGGTTCGCCGACCCCGGAGCACGCCGCCAGTTGATCCTCCGCCAGCTGGATGGCCAGATCTAGCGACGCCGGCCTGTGGCACTGGACCCACTGGGCAGTCCTCTTCGGTAAGCGTGAGACGAACTGTTCCAGTACCACCTTGTCGATGATGGCCTCGGCGCCGCCTCCTCCGGCCAACAGCCATTTGCGGCACGAGTCCCGGAGCTGCTGCGCCAAGACAAAGGGTCGGCCTACTTCTGCCAGTTCCAGTGAACGGAAACGTTGACGGTGTTGTTCAGGGTTAAGGCCGACCCTCTGGAGAATGGCTCGTTTCAAATCCGCGTACACCAGGAGGTTCTGGACGGGCAGTTGTTGAGCAACCTTCTGGGCTTCCCCCGACAGCAGTGGTATCAGCCGTACCGGCCAGCTGGTCGATGGCCACTCACATGCCTCAGCCGTTCTTTCAAACAAATCCAGGAAGGCTTCGGGATCGTCAGAGACATCCATCTTCATGAGTGCCATGTGAGCGCCTGGCGTGGAGCTGGGGGAAGTCCCTTCCGTCCGAACCTCCCGGTCCAGCACGCTCCGGAACAGCTCGCGGTCCGCCTGCTGGGCTTGCATCATGGCTTGGAACCGACCTTCCTGATCCGCCCGCAAGTCCAGCAGGGCTTGGTGGTTCTCCTGATGCAGACTCGCGAGCGATGTAATGATGTCCGCAAATGGCGTTCCCGATGTTCCTGACGGAGTTTGCATCTCGGCGGCGGTGTTCTCCTTCCTTCCCGGGTTTCGGCACCAGTGTTGTATTTCCCTTGTGTGTATGTGTGAGAAGGAAGGAGACCGGGATCGGCTGGCTGAGGCTCGTGGTTATTTTATTCAATAAACTCAGATCACACTCGCGCCACATGCGCTCACAACATAAATCTCATTCACAGTACAAAGTACTCGGTAACTTGTCAATAGAGTCCTCTTTCCTCCACGATCCCACGAGTCCTCAGCCCTCTCTCCTCGAACGCTGGTTCCCGTCTGACTTTATACAGACTCCCCACGCCAATTACTGCAACGAGACACAGGTGTCAGTCATTTTGCACTTGACCCACTTACCGCCGCTCGTCTCTCCACTCTCTCTCTCGTCGCAGACCTCGCTGAACCACGCCTCCCCCGCCACAAAGTCGATATACCATCACAAGGGTCTTGTAAATATATTATGAAGGTAGAAAAACTACATGTTGTTTTGCTTTAATAAATGCTGCAATAATCCATCAATTAAACAAGTTGTCAATTTTGATTTCATAGTGACTTTAAAATACTTATCACTGCATACAGTTCCATATCTGCATTATATACTATCCAGTATGCAGTAAGTACACACTAATACTCATTTTATACGATTACGGAGTGACTTGTGAAGTAAAGCCATGTGCTTTAAAGCTTTAACACTCAAATCAATCCCAGATATCTTGTCTTCACACACCCCAGTATGGGCCTCCAGTTTCAGTATTTCAACCAATAGCTGGGAACATAACTTGGCACACTGGTGACATTGCATGATACTGTTCCATGCAAAAATTTTTGCACAACTTTTGAGCAATAAAACCATCTTCTTGGAAGCTGAAGTTCAACTCTTTAGCTCCAAGTACCTGCCTTTCTAAAGGAGTCTGTGTTTTGCTTTGCATAAGGGCCAATCTTGCAAACTAGAACAGAATGTGCTTTGTGAGGGTCACAGAGTTTCCTGTTGACACGTGGAGCCGTATGAAAATGAGCACGCTTTCTGCACACGGACAAACGGCAGCCTAAACAAAGCAGATGGAAATGCTCTTGAGCAATACCTCTACATAAGAGCCTTTCTAGCTGCTTGCAGATACTCGTGGATTTGACCAAATTAATTGTTATTAAGGTTGGGTGACATGGCTAATTTTCCCCCCAGCTATTTATGATTCAATTATTTCTCAGTATCTTAAACTATCTTTATTGGGTTATTTGCTTTGAATGGCTTAAAAGTGTGATATTGTTTCATTAGTGAACCATTATGTTGACAGTGCAACCAATGCACTGTCATAATATACAAATTCATATACACAAATATAAATATTAAAATTTGCCTATACTGTTCACTCACAATCATTTAAAGGTGGGATATGTGATTCTCTTTTTTGTAAATTTTTTCAAAATCACTTGAAATCCTATTCTTAACCCACTTACAGCCACTGAGATAGAAGCACTGAAATGAAAATTAAGCAATTTAATAATCTGTGGAACGGGCAGGACTCGAAAAACTCCAGCCAATCATTTCCAAGACCACCTAGAATCATTGGACAGTAAGTTTGTAAATCAAACGGTCGTACCATACCCCCCTCCCCCCATACCCCTTGTGCGAATCAGAGACAGCGTTGGAGGAAAGAAGTTAGGACCATTTGAGTTGTGTATTTTCTAAATCTGCCGGTCGTTTTCCAAATCACATACCCCACCTTTAATAAATGAAAAATCCATTAAAATGTCACTATCCACAATAAATGAAAAATGAGACTATTCATTAGCATTTGTGAGTGTTGAATCAGATTTTGAATTAATTCCTTGAAGCGAACAATTTCAATGAATCGATATCAATCAAACTAATATTGATACTGTTTAAGTGGCCTAATGATTACAAAACAAATCTAATGACACTGCTGGACCATTAAAAAGCACAAAATAGTAAATAAATAGTATAAATAAATAAATAAATAGTAATAAAATCAGCATTATGTCACAGTCAGTGTTATTTTAGCATATTTAATTAATATTTTAATTATTCATATTTTTATTTATTTAAATTTAAGTTTGAGTAATTTTGTTATGCTTTTTTTCATTTGTATATATATATTTATGTTTAATTTATTTTTATTTCAGTTTTAGTCAAGTTAAACATTTTTCATTTATCATGTTTCTTATATTTATATTCAGTTTTCTTTCAGCTTTATTTTGATCAACAAAAATTATTTGTAATAGTTTTAGTCAACAAAACCAACACCGGTCAGAATGCTTTACAGTATGGAAGAGAGCAGCATGAACATTCGGCTAAACATTTCATTTTGGAATTTACAGACAAACGAATGTCATATGGATTTAGAGTGTCATGCGGGAGATTGAACAATGACAATCTTCATTTTTAGATGAACTGCTCCTTTGAAAGCACATTACAGAAACTGTCAGACAAACGGATTTGCATAAACTGATACAACGGCTAAATTCCTCCCGGTCAGATCGTGCAGGGCTGGACATCCATTCATGGAATACGCTGTCATTAATCCATGGGCCAGTGTTGATTTTACGGATTAACAGATTGTGGAATGTCTCATCCATCAGCTGTTTCTATGGAAGTCAAACATAAACCTAATTCATCTGACACTGGATATGAAGTTCTCCCCAATAATGCCCTCTGGGAAACGTGTTATTCAGAAACAAAAAGCTCACTAACATTTCTCATTCCAGTTGTCACTGCAGTTTGACTGGATGTTTGTTTGTTTTTTGCGTACAACATGTCTTGTTGATAGGTGGAGATGTTTAAATTGCACTCTGACTAACTAAATCCCATGACACACCATTTTGAGTCAAAACAAGAAGAGCAGATGAGCTCATCTGAAGCTAAGGTGTGTGTGTGTGTGTCTCTACCAACTGTGACCAACGAAGAGAGAACCGTATTGTTGTAATTCATATTGACGCATTTCTGATAAAAATGGGATATTCAAAGAATGGGTGTTTTATCCATCAGGAACTGATTGGAGTGTGAAAAGCAACATTACGTACAAGAATGAAGCCAGATGGTTGGAAGAGGGCTCAGTGGTGCAAAAAATAAAAGTATTTTATTCAAGCCCTTATGGTTCCAGAAGTTTTAGCGAATGCGTAAATTAGCATATATAGCGACACCTAGAGGTGAATGGATGTCATTGTACTTGCCTGAGTATAGTGGGAGGAAAGTAGGACCCATAATACTCGAGACGATGTTTTACACATTTTTCACTAAATGAATACAAGGAAGAATGATATTTAGTCATTTCCAATGATATGCACTAATATGCATACAAATTGTGGTCGGATAGATTTTTTTTTTTAAAAATAATCTAATATGCTTAAAAAGGCATCATTTCTATAAATATTAATTTCTCTCTAATTTCTCTAACTTTTGAAAAGTACATTGTAATTATTAATTTTTAAAAGACATTTCACAAACAAAAGTGGAATATTGGTAATATTTTAGCCAGAAATGAACTGTAACTCATAATCTGAAATGGTGTATTTATTAAATACAATAAAAAATATGGGGTGAGACTTACAAAACAAGAAGGCAAAGTAATGTCAGCCAATAAGCAAAGACATTGCATAAGTGCAAGTTATTTTGATGGAATTTTGCATTTTTACCACTTGGACAAACACTTTTTCCATTTGGAATAACATGCACTGATGAATTGTTCATAATAAGAACAGGAGTGTACATTAAAAAGGTAAATAAGGTACATTTTTATTTCACATTGGCTCACGAACTACTGCATAATCCAATCCAGAACATATCAGACAAAGACAAAAGTTTCAAGACCTTGATTTCTGGGTCCTTGTGTGTTTCTCGCTCCACATCTCACCATACAGTAATTCTGACATTCTTTCTCTGACTCGTGATTGTGTCACAAGATCTGCCTCAATGGACGTCTTTATCACTGCGTGTTGACAATAGAGCGCCTATGCAGCCTGTGTGTGTTGTGTTCGGCTCACGTGTAACTGCAATAACCGTACGGACACTATCTCAGGCTCTGAGCATTCCATTGTCATGTTAACACATGATCATGGGATGAAGTTGTTGTCTGGCTACCACCTCTACACACAAGAATAATAATCATGCAAATGCCTATACTGAATTTTCCACCAAACTTGAACGACTTTTCATAGGTTTTAAAAGCTGTTGCAAATTTTAATTGGCCAATAAAAAAAATAAAAAAAAATTCATAGAAAACATTTCTGTAAGCACACCCAAAACCTGTTTTGGTAGGAAACAAGTACATTTTGCCTGAGGCTTTTTCCTGGAAACGAAAGCTTTTCATGATACCAAGCAGCGCACTGGACCCAAACTGCTCCTAACAAACATTACATCTCTAGATTTCAGTAGATTTAACAAATTATTTGTGCACCATTGCTCATTTTCAAAAGTAAGGATATGAACAAACCCCAAACCCATTTTTTTAAGTGATTATACATAAGATTTTTAGTACCTGGCAGATAACATAGGCAAAAGAAAATCCCATAGAATTACTTTGAAAACATATGATTGAAAGCCACAAAAATGCACACTTAATTGACAACGGCTTAAACAATCACGTGGTTTGCAGCTATATTTCAGACTTTGGAGAGAATGAAACTGAAAAAAAGTTCATCCCGTCCTGAAAAATGCTGATGTTTGTATAGGCTAAATCATCCTGAATGAACAGGAGCAGTGAGAAGAAAAGGAACATAAAAGAGAGCTTTTCATTGGTCATAGGGTTCCCAACAAGAAGCAGAATATGGAACACATGCTATTCAGTATAATTTGAGAAAACTTAGAAGAACCAAACTTTAAATTACAAGAAACTTCAATTTTTTTGGATGTGAACAGTCAAACAACCACCAAAAAGGAATTAAAGACCCTGTTATATCATGTGGTTAAAACAAGATTTTTTTATGAAGCAGATAAACTGATGAGTAAAAGCATTCTGATCAGGCACAGGTGAAGCAAATATCGTTGATCATCTCTGAACAACGCCACTTATTAATGTCTGGGTAGAATAGATGGTAAGCAAACAATCAGTTCTCGTAATCAACGTGTTGGATCCAGGAGAAATGGGCAGGAATAAAGATTTTGACAAGGGCCAAATTGTTATGGCAAGGCGACTGGGTCAGAGACTCTCTAAAACGGCAAGGCTTGTGGGTTCACTGTAAAAAATATTTTTTGGGGTTATTTTTTCAGTATTTGGGTAGTTTTTGTGTTACCCAGCTCCTGGGTCAGACGTAACAACCCAGGTATTGAGTTATTTATCGCAGGCTTTTTGCGACCTCTTCAGGTGAGGGCAGAATGGTCAAAATGGTGCATGTCTTCGGTAAACTACACGTTTGTGTACATATTATTTGATCTATAAATTCGTTATTGTGCTGTATATCGTTTCATTTTATGCAAAGCAACATACAGGAGTGCGATGTGAGTCACCTACACAAGTGTCGCGTGACTCACATTGGATTTAAGTTAATAATCCGTATACATTGATTCATGTATGAAATAAAAAAATGATCATTAAAAATGAATCAAGTATGCTGGGTTAAATCAATCCATTATGCTGTGTTAAATAAACAACCCAATTTGCTGGGTAAAAATCAACCCACCGTGTTCTGTCCTATATTTACCCAGCCCTTGGGTTAAAAACGACCCGAAATGGGTTGTTTTTAACCCAGTGTTTTTTAGAGTGTTGATCCCGGTCAGCAGTGGAGATTTTACCAACAGTGGTCTGAGGAGGGACAAACCACAAACCGGCGACAGGGTGTTGGGCGCCCAAGACGAACCCTTCTGGTCCAAGCCAACAGATGTTGGTTTACTGTGGCACAAGTCTACACAATTTTAATGATGGTTATCTGAGGAATGGGTCACAACACAGTGCATCACACTCTGCTGCGTATGGGGCTGTGTAGCCGCTGACCAATCAGAGTGTCTAAGATGACCCCTGTCCACCACTGAAAACGCCTACAATGGGCACGGAAGCCTTTGGAATTGGACCTTGGAAGTGGAAGGTCACCTGTTCCGATGAGTCCTGTTTTCTTTTGCATCACATGGACAGCCATCCGTACATGTGCACCGTGATCCTCGGGAAGAGATGCACTGTTGGAAGATGACAAGCCAGTGGAGGGAGTGTGATGCTCTGGTCAGTGCTCTGCTGGGAAACCCTGGGTTTGGTCATTCATGTGAACGTAAATATGACACGTGCCCCAACCTAAACATTGTAGCAGACCAGGTACACCTCTTCATGACAATGGTGTTCCCTGGAGGATAAAGCACACATTGTTCCGGAATGGTTTGAGGAACATGATGAAGAGTTCAAGGTGTTGCCCTGGCCTCCAAATTCCCCAGATCTCAGACTGGATGTACTGGACCAACAAGTTCAATCCATGACGGCTCCACCTCGTCACCAACGGGACTTGAAGGATCTGAGACAGACACCACAGGACACATTCGGGGCTCTTGTAGAGTCCATGCCAGGGCAGGTCAGCACTATTCTGGCAGCAAGTGGAGGATCAACAGCATACAGGCATCGGTGTATAACTAGTGCTTGCCTGTGCAAGAGATGCAAGGCTGTTGTGGTTGCTGTGGTGTTGCATTTCTATGGTGTTCTGAGTGGTTTTAACATGCTGCCATTCTGAGTGTCTGGGTGGTTAGGAACACGTTGCTTTTGGTTTGGTTTTCAATATTCAAAACACATTTTTTTTTTTTTTGTACAAAATGTAGTGTTTAGAGATGTCAGAGTTAATGTGCTAAGATATTATATGCTTGAATATGCAATAATTTTAACTTATTTTTGACAGAAAAATCTATTTTTGGTCAGAAATCATAAGATAAATTGGGATTATTTTATTCTATTGATAGCCATAGTTTATACCAAAAGGTTTATAAACCAAATCTGCATATCATTTTAAGTATCTCCATATTGTTGTGACATACATGTAAGTATAATTTGCACCTGATTTTTTTTTTTTGAGATGACAGTTTTAAGGAAATATTCTTTGTAAAACAGCTTTGGAGCAGTATTGAAATGGTTCATACATTTAACGAATAGTGACTTTTCCAAGTTTTGGAATTCAAGCTTTAAACTTTTCAAAAATTAAACAAACAGATGGATGAATCATTCACAATAAGATCTAGAACATGCATTAACAAAACAGATGCTGACTTTAATACAAACTAAATATTTTCCAGATAATGTTTTAGTAATTTCCTCTGTCTTTAGTACAATCACTATTTGTCAGTTATTTAATTTAGTCTTTATAATATCCTGCTTAAGATTACAATTTCTAAAATAGTATAAATGGAACTGCATACATGAGAATCTATGCACTTCTAGGAAGGAGGTCCCTCACAAGGGGATCACCATATTTCAAAATGCTGCATTATGGCCACTAATAAAGTTTTAGAAAGTTGCCAAACTATATTTCAAATACACACAATTGTATAAAGGTACAACAGAAGCACATACATGTAACTTTCTTCATAATATTCCGGTGGAAACATGGAACTCAGGAGGGCGTCCAGACAGACTGATGCTGTCAGTACTACAGTAATGAGGGTTTGGAAGAGGCCCTGTATTACTTACAGGAGCCTGTTCACGTGGACTAATGTACTGGATAGACTATGTTCCATATGTGTTCGAGGAAAAGACAGGCAGTTCTGCAAAAGCAACCATGCTCTCCCATTATATCCACGCTATATATACACACACACACACACACTCTCTCCCAATGGGTAGGTGATCATTGTCAACTCAACACTTCCACAATTCTTTTACTCAACGTTAGAAACCCAAACTTTTACTGAAACTTTTTGATGATCTACTCTTCAAAACTTGAACAACATTCAAACTTCAGTCCTCCACTCTGCTGTTGAGCTACATTACACTTTAATTACTACTTTACACTTTAACATTACACTTTACACGTCTACTTTTTCCTCACCAACTTCGCAAGAATTACAAATTTATGGAGTGTTTGTGTGCGATTTTAGGTTGTTGTGAAATTCACTGCCACTGTAAGTTCGAACATGACATGTTGACAAAGTATTTTCTTTAACTTACATTCTTTTAAATATATCTTTCGAAGAACTATTTTTGTTGTTGTTGCGCGGCAACAAATCTGACATTATGGATTAAAATACCAACTCCAATACCAATACCAACTCTCTTTGTTGCTCAATGTGCAAGAGAAAATTTAAAGTCCAAACCTTTGAGCTTGATCTGGTCTATGAGATCATTTGCGCGTGCCAGTTGGAGATGTGAGGTCGCCAGTTTGGGATCCGGAAAAAGTTACAGTTAATGGGAAAAAGAAGCGCGAAGTACCTACACATCCATGACTGAACTAGATTCTAACGTTAATGGACATCCCCGAGAATCATTCGGGCTGTGTGTGTCCTTCACATTCCAAGGGAAAGTAACACAAACAGCAGCAGAAATCCCACCCTCCGTGCACGAGCATTCTCTCATTGGATGGAGACATGAAAGCAGCCCAGTGTTCGAGATCAGGAGACCAGCGAGAACAAAACACGAAACCCGTTCAACTACTTTTAGCGTTCTCGCTCTGTTTCTAAGAAAGACAAGTAGCCTAAAAGTAAAAAAAAAAAAAAAAGATCCTACAAAAAAGAGGGGAAATGCATGACACTTCGAGGCGCCATTCACAATATTGCAACATGGCCTTGAGTGCTTCATTGATTTTATGCAACGGTAATACATTTCTATATTATATTATATAATGAAAATGTTAAAAAAAATAATATTAATAATAATTCCATTAAAACTGTATTTTTATTTGGGTATCTCTCTCATTGGGTGACATTACTCCGCCAAAAGTATCTGTTTGTTTATTTATGTATTTATTTATTAGGGAAACAACACAGGTATTTAAAATGTATATGATCATATTTTCAAGTTAGTCTCTATACATTAATATAGTATTATGGATATAATTAGTGATGTTTGAATTCGTTCTTTGTTTTTAAATGGATAAGTGAAAACGAATCAGTTTAGTCAATGCTAAACAGATGTTTTTAAAAACCTGTCATTTATCGCCACCTACTGGTGAAGATTTATTAGGCCGTAAACCTCGTCTTGAACATGGGGGGCCAAATTTTTTTGAGGGGGTTGGGTGGTGGTAAAGAAATTAAATAATTAAATGATTAAATAGATTACCTCACACAACCAGCTAGAATTGGACCTAGAACTTCTTTTACCGTTCTTATTTATTTCCTTAAATCCCCTTTAAACTCTTTGCAAATAAATTTTTTTTTTTAAATATGCACACATTTGCACACACTTTGTTTGTATGTCTAATAGGTCAAAACTGTAAAAAAAAAAACGTTACTAGTCTTGTCACATTCAGTAATGAGTGACATTATTTATGATTACACATTTTCAATTAAAAATGGCAAAATTACATAAAAAAAGTGAAGTAGTTGATTTGCAACTGCACGTTACTGTGGGTCGTTAAACATCCATCGGCTGTCAAATATTAAATATTTAGCTTATATCTTACCACGCACACACTTTCACTGTAAAAACTTTGTGTAAAAAGTGTTGCGTAAATATCGGACATAGACTACTTTAATCACATACTGATTTTCACCTACTATATAGCAGGGCCATAAACAATTGTTCCCTCAAAAATTGATCTTTCTTAATGCTGCTCTCCATTACACACCGCTCCATTTCTTGTAGGATGTAAGATGGCATACAGTTTAAAAATCTACATTTTAAGGCTGCTCTGCCTCAGTCTAACAGTGCTCGTCAAAACATTGAACATTGATGATTTGAACGGCACCGTTTAGTTTTCAGCTATGGTATCATTTCCCCATCCTCTATTCCACCGAAACCCCAGGGTACATTTGGTCATTGGACCAGACTGCAAATAATTCTTCCCTATAAGTGGGGCAGAGCACGGCCATTCTGTGACAGTGTGGCACTGGGTTTTTTGCCAGAGAACTGGCCATAATGCCACAATGAGACCTTGGCAGAGAGCCCAGCCGGCTGAGGGCATGAGACGCTGGAAATAATTGAACGGAGACCTACTTAGACCAAATAGATTCTGAAAGACAGACCCCGTAAGAAAGAGAAGGAACAGGTTAGCCTGTTTGCTGCTTGGCATGAATATAGAAATCCCTTGATTTTACTGTATAGCATCCCATTACATTTTTAAAGCATTAGATACACAAATAGTTTTTTCTATCTATAGTGGGAACTGAAAATGTATAATTATGCACGTTTGGTCTCAAACTATAGCTAGACCCTGCTGAGTTTACGACTAATTAATTAGGATTAATTTAATCAAACCTGCAAACATATTACAAATTCAAACTGTTTTTATTTTATTTTGTTACCAAAATACTCTTAGCAAAATTATTAATAAAAAACGTTTCTTCAGGAGATCATGTGACTCTGAAGACTGGAGTAATGATGCTGAAAATTCAGCTTTGAATCACTGAAATAAATTACATTTTATAAGATATTAAAGTAGAAATATGTTATTTTAAATTGTAACATTATTTAATTTTTTTAAAGACGATTTAAAATGGGACTCAAATTGATATGCATTTGAAAACCATGACAGGAACTGAAAGCATATTTAAATGAAATCTTTTATTGTTTAATGCACTGCCTCACACATACACTGGATTCCTTTGCGATGTGCAATATGGGACAATTACTATGAGAATGTGATGGCGAATGGCTGCGACTAGATTTGCTGAGTAGTAATCTCATGTTTAGAGTGGAGCAGAAACACTTCCACATCTGTAAGCACAGAACCAGATGTTTGTAACTCTGAGCCGTTTCTTTATGCCATAACAGAAAGAAACATCTCAACACCCAACCTCATTCCTGTGTGTTCAGCACAGCATATAAAGGCAACTATACAACATACAAAAATAAAATCAAATAAAAGCAACCATTTTCCAGACTTCCTGCTCATACACAGATAACACAATACATTAAATCACAAAGTTACACCGCAAAAAGAAAAAAAAAAACTGGTGGGGAAAGCCACGTTAGAAAGAACAAATCATCAAAAAGAAGTGTACACCCTATACCCTGAATCCTTCGTGACCCTAGGAACCAAGGGTAAACGCTAGACGGTGTTCACCGCTGTAGTCAAACACACACATCCACCTGGCAGTGCAACCCCCATGACCGTGGCGGAAAGACGGAAATAAAAGTAATCCAAAAACATTGTTCTATACATTTCAATTTATGGGTTTGTTTTTGATGTATATGCACATGAATGTTTGTTCTCTCTCAAACATATACACTCATTTCATCGGCAGATATGCCTGGTTATAGCGCACCAGGGGCACTTAAACGGAGTTATTTCACCCTGTAGCTTTTAATCCTCCTGTGTCGGGGTCGAGGATGCGCCGTTTTCGTTTAAAGCCCCTGTGCATCTGACTTCTCTTTTCTCCGAACACTTCCTGCACCCTCCCTTCCTTACAAACCTCCATCTTTTGAGTATTTTTTTCCCTGGAGACACAGATACAGATAAAGTTGGAGAGAGAGAGTGAGAGATTGAGAGAGAGAGGGGGAGTGAGTGTGCGATCAGCTGAATGCCAAGCCGACCCCTTGCGTCCCACGCCGTCTCTCAGCCCATCTCTTTCCACTGCCGGTAGAACTCTGTGATGTTCTTCAGCTCCATGCCTGCCGCCGCCACCGCCTGGACAGACACCTACAGCCAGATCAATAGAAAAACTGTGTAAACACACCATTACATCATACAAACGGACACTATGGCAAAAACCCCAATGGTTCTTACAGAGAAACATCTGGATAATTCTACTCGGTCTGGGTGGCAATGCAGTGTACAATATTTATTTAATTTGAATTATTGAGTGAATTAATAAAAAAATAAAAAAACTGGTTTGAATGAATGATTCAATGTCTCACTTATAAAGACTTGTTTCATTACCGGATCAATCAGCATTTTAAATGGATCTCTTGAATGAATGATTCAATGACAAATACATTTTTTAACAGTCGCTTGTTGTCACCTACTGGTGTGACAATGTAAATGATACAATCTTCATTTGAAGCATCACCTTACTTTCAAAAGTTTTGATCACAACCAAAGATATCAGTGTTTATATCTGAACTATAAACTTTTATCCCAGTACGTCTGTGGTTATTTGAATAACTGCCTCACAGAAATGATGATACTGTGTGGTTGAAACGACTGTTAGTGAAGCGGTTTCATATATTATAAACATGACAACTGCTCTCTCTGGCTCAGCGGCAGCACCAAAGCAGATATGTTGCGTGTGATCATACTTGTCAAAGGTTTAATAGACACAGGCGAATTGTTGTCTTTTAGGAATAAGAACACGTGGGTGTTTGAATTGAGTTTGTGATCTTTAAATGATTAATCGTGCAGCTCTAATACTGTTACATCTCACACTGTTATAAAGTTTTGGTCATACTGCCAACCAATACCACACTATCAAAGCCTATTTGGAGTCTTCTAATGCACAACTGACCTTCATGGAAGCTGATCTTTCAGTCAGCTCCTCCAATGAGAGTCCTGTCAAAATGGTCACCATGCCAGCGGTGTCTTCATCTCCACTGCTCTGAGATCCCGTCAGCTGACGACAGCTGTCCACCATCTTATACAGGTGCCTGCCAACAGGAACAATCAATGCAGCGATGCTGTCTGCAGAAAACCCTACAGGGCTTCACGACTGAGTTTAAAATCCCTTTCCTCTGAAACAAGAAGTGAAGATGACGGGGCTTACCAGGCTTCTATGTCCTGTCGTTTTAATTTGTCCCTCTCAAAGCTTCTTCCCGACTCTTTTTGACAGCGGATGTACCTATTGCATAATAAGTAAGAATAAATGCTCATGCATGACACATTAAATCTTTGACTGTATAATGGTGCCATTAGAATCAGACATCATGCTCTACAGGTCTATAATCCTAGTGTCTGCTGAGCTCAAGATGTACCTGTTCCCTTTCCGAAACTCTGTCTCAAGGAACCGAATCCCATCTCTCGCTCCAGAGTTCTCTTTCTTCAGCATATCCAGACCATCAATCACTGCAAGAGATCAGAAATTCATCTCAGTCAGGCAATTTGCACAAACATATATTGATTGATTGATCATTCCTGGTGGTTAGCACCTTCTGTGCAAAATGCCCATTTAAGATTACTTTGCATTACATATGAGGTGCCAAACTGGAGAAGTTTTGATCTTAAATCATTCTAAGTGTAGTCATTTAAAAAAAACGAGTGTAAAAATTGTTAGCCAATTAAAAATATTTGCACATAAAAATCAGAGGGCTGACATTCAGATGCAAAGGCTCTCACTCTTTTTTTTACCAATAAATTTCCTTTTACATGTAATTTCCCATTTGTAGGCTGAATAAGGATTGTTTAAAATCATTTTGACTCACACTGACATGCTAATGAATCATTCAGAATGATTTCATAAAACGCTTTGAATGACTCAAAAGAATGTTTTGCCCATATCAGGCTTCACTATGGTTTACAGACTAGTTTGTGCAGTTATTTTAGTAATGTTTATATACTGTTACAGAATTTTTATTAAGAAACATGAATTAGCTTTATATTTTCTTTTTAGTTTTCATTGCAATTTAAGTTTTGGTAATTTTGTCATTTTTTAAATAGCTTACATTTATTTTCTTATTTCAGATTTTTGATTTTTTTTAGAAAATAATTTCTAGTTTTTCATCAAATATTTAAAATATCATCTTTTTTCCTGAGTAAACGATGGGTTATAACTCCCGTTTGTATGCTGTCCTGTTCCGCTCTCCATAGCAAACCATTGTTAAAACAGGGTAAAAAAAGAGTGACTGAATTATACAGAAACTTTTTGAACATTACTAAAAATTTAAATGAGCGCAGGGTTAAGCTGTGCTGTTGTTGGCTGCCACAGCAACATCAATAAACTGAAGAGATTCCTGGAAAGTAGCGTATTGTTTCGAATATAAGACGACCCTGACCATAAGACTCTCCCTATTTTTACGGGTATGTGTATGATATGCATGGCTTGCAGCATTTAAAGGGGTGATTCACCCAAAAACGAAAATTGTCATTTACTCACCTTCAAGTTGTTCCAAATCTGTATGAGTTTCCTTCTTCTGCTGAACACAAAAGAAGATATTTTGAAGAAAGTTGGTAATCAGACATTTGATAATAGCCATTGTAGCCACTTCCATAGTAGAAAAAAAAAAATACTATGGAAGTCAATGGCTCTTATCAACTGTCTGGTTACCAACATTCTTCAAAATGTTGTCTTTTGTGTTCAGCAGGAGAAAGAAACTCATACAGGTTTGGAACAACTTGAGGGTGAGTAAACAATGCCAAAAGTTTCATAAAAATATGCCCCATAAAAGTTATATGTGCACTGTGTCAGGGTTCTGTCACTTCGGTCTGTTTATTCTAGGTTTGGTGACAGAGCTCTGACACTGCTTGTGTCTTGTCTTGTTGTGAGCCATGTGCCCTTCTGTTTAGGTGTGTTTTGTCTGTTTGGTGGAAGCACATGGCTTCCTGCATGTTTCCCTGTGCCATGTGCTCGGCTGTCTATTGTGTAGCCCCACCCATCTTGTTATCTGTTTATTGGTTAGTGTTTTCCACCTGCTCTCCCTTGTTTGATTCTGATTTAATCATTTGTCCCACTCTCCCTTGTTACCTGCCTTACTGCTTCCCCATTTCTTCTCTTTGTGTTTGCGGTCCTGGGCTGGATCGTCATTGTTGGTCATGGGATGTCTTTGTATGTTGCCAAATCGTTGACTTGTGCGTCCCTTCATGATTTCCCTGCTTCCAATCCAGTCAAGTCTGTTCGGTTCTGTTTTTCCCCCTCGAGGTAGTTTTTGTTGTGTTTGTTTTATTTAATTATTTAATAAAGAAATTAAACCCTAACCTGCATTTGAGTCCTCGCTCCTACCACCGTATCATGACACACTGTTATCATTTTGAGGACAAAACCCCCACTTCACCCGATCGGGAGCTGGATGAAGCATATCTGTTTTCAATGTAGCCAACTTCGGGTAGCTTCATGTCATCTATGCACTTATATTAAACTTTGACGGGTGAGGCACTGACAAAAGACTGTCACCGCGACATCGTAAAGTGATGCACTATGGAGTCATGTGCAATTTTAATAGCTTTAACATTACATTATCAGCTCTGAAAATATACTAATTGGACTAGAAACACCGGAGACCGAAAATGTAAACGATAATTACGCTATGAGTCGGACGAGACTGCATTCAGAAAAAAGCTTTATTTAAATGACTGAAAATGATTTGTAATAGTTTTAGTTAGCAGGGTAATTTGATTTAATTTAATTTCCATGACATTTCCAGGCTCTCGTGAAATGTCCAGATTTCCCACATCTGGAAACTCTCACTTGGAGATGGGAGAAGACTCGAGGACTGACCTGTGCGAGGGATGATGATGATGAAGCAGCCGCTGGCAGCCAGCTGTCTGAGCAGCCCGAGGTGCTGGCAGAGAACAGCGGTATCTGGCACCAGATAAGGAGACATGGAGGACTGGGCTTTGGGCTGCTGCAGACTGCCCTCCAGCTGAGAGACCTCCAACTGCAGAGAGAGAGAGAGACAAGGAAATGGTTCATTACTGCTCCAATTAATTGAGTCCATTTGGATAAATACTGTGAAGACGACGTGCATTAATGAAAGTTAAAAATAAACCCAACAGCTGGTCTGACCTGTAGGCGCAGCTGGGCCATATCTCTCATGAGCCGGTTTCTGCGAGCTTCCTCCTCCGCCTGTGGATGAGATGAGGCAAGGTCAATATCACCTCTGTGTAACCTCAAAACAGTACTCAGATTTTACCCTTAGTAAACAAGGTGTGAATAAGCAGCTAAATATATTTTTGCCCTTACTGAGGAATAGACAAAAACATGCAAGAGCAGTATACAGTAAACAGACAAGAAAACACAAAGGCAAAAAGAGTGGGGATTTGTGCATGTTTCTTTTCTTCTTTTTATAACCTTAAAGTGCACTTAAAGAGATTAATGGTTAAACCACAGATACATGTAACCATACAATTCTGGGAAGTAAAATACAAAAAGGGCACCTTGCAGTTTCACACATTTCAACTCTTTTTTAAGGTAATATTTTAAGACTGAGGGAAATATAAGGACAGAGAGATAAGTATTAAATAGAAACTATCAGGCATTGGATATTTTGTAAACTTTAAGACGGCTTTGGAGATTACATTTATTTGCATAACATGCCTTTATTGTGCCAACGAAGTTTAGTCATGCTCCTGCTTAAGATGTATATGTTATACCATGCATATTTCTTGTTTAAGTTTCTTGTGTACACTACCATTCAAAAGACTTGACACTGACAGTAGAGGTTGATCCTTAAAAAGGGAAATTTTTTGCCATAAATGTCTTACAGACCGAAATAATGCAGGATCAATAATATGGGCCAAAATGAATGGATAAACTACTTCTACAACATTTTAAAACCCTCCATATATTCCAAGTTCATCTTTGGATCTGTGACATTTTAGATTCAAATATTACATTTGAAAAGGCTTCATGATTCAAATGTATAAACTTCCATGATTCCATTAACCTTACCTCAATGTCATGTGATGGTTTCAGAGCTGAACTAAGACTATCTGACACGTAGTGTGATTTCATCAGCTATTTTTTAATGTAGTCCTGTGTCAAACGTTCTTTTGATTTTTTTTTTTTCATATTTAGTCAACGTTATGTTTTTGTTTAGTCAAGTTTTAGTCGACTAAATGTTTGGCCATTTTAGTCTAATTTTAGTCTGTGCTGCATAATGGTTAAATTGATAAGCATCATGATTATTTTGCTCAAAGTTATGACAGTTATGACAGAAAAAACCTGACAGAAAATGTATCCTTTCAAGAGGAAAGTTCTGATTGGGGAATTTAAACTCGGGGTTTACGCAAGATAACATGACAATAATTGGGGCAATCTGAAATCTGTCTGCACTGCAGTTCCATTTTGCACAACAGATTGTTGGGGCGCTGTAGAGGGCTCTGAGACCGCCTGTCCCGCTTAGTATCATAATACACGCCTGCCGAAGCCATACGTTAAATTTATCCTGCTCACTTTGCGATTTAAAAAAAGTCTAGAAAATCCAAAAAATATTTGTTGCAGGATGCTGAACACATTTACAATTTATTAATGAGTCAGCTTATATAGAGGTTTATGTTTTGCATGAATATACAGACGAGCCGCGGCTGCTCATTACATCTGGCAACCATGAAAAGCTAGTAGAGGCTTCAACAGCAGTTTGTAATATTTTGTCTCGTCTTCCCCCTTACAAAAATAGAGTTTTTTTGTAGTTTACTTTGTAACAAAATTTTAGTCTCGTCTTATTCCGTCTTAATTTTCGTAATAATTGCATGTTATTATAGTCACAGGTATCGGTTAATGAAAAAAAAGGTCGTTGACGAACATTTTTCGTCACACATTTCGCTAATGAAATGAACACTACTGACACGTGACAATGACGAAAAATTCTGAAGTGTTTAGATGTAGGTCAGATATCAGATACATATTGCCAATCGGAAAATAACAGATTTCATATTTATGTTTTCCTGTTTACACAGAGAGATGACTGAAGGAAAAAATAAATAAAACTGGAATTGAATTAAAGCTTACAAACTAAAACCAACAGAAGAGTCTTCTTAAAATTATGCAGGACTCTCAAACTCTGAGCTGGGTTAACAGCAGGGACAGAGAGTTCACGCTGACTGCAGTGGTCATGATTTGGTGGCGTGACTGGCGTCTTATGAGAGACCTGCGCTGTTGACTACAGCCTTATTCCATGAATGCCTGGCAGTCTATGACATGCTTTTCATTCGCAGACCCTGAAGGTTTTAATGAAATTGTACCAGAAAGGGCCGCCTCTTCACCGGCACAGCAAGGTGGCACTTCAAGCATCATTTGTTCTACCCGTAAGGGTTGCATAGTTGCTTGGCAACATAAGGCTCTCAAGCAAAAGCTCACAAATGTGGTGAGGTTTTATGAAAAGCCTTGTTTTCTTTACCACAGACATGTCTGTGTAGACCCTATAATTTAGAGGCACTTTCCATGACTATTTTGGCATGTATTTAAACGCTACAGCTACTGAAATCACCAAACGAGCCAATACACTGAAACCGCAAAAAAAAATCAGTTGATTTACTATTTTAAGAGAAAATAGTTTCTAGTGCAAATTGAAGCAAAGCTATTATTGCTAAACTAATACTTTGGCTTATTATTTCTTCCATTACAATTAAATATCATGTATTTTACCATGCGGAACTGGGCCTTGGCCTGCTGAATCAGATTCTCCTGCTCTGATTGGCTGATGCTGGTGAAGATGCCCGCCTCCGGGTTGAAGTGTAACACGTTGCCTTGGAGACTTGTGAGGAAGTGACCAAAGCTGCGAATGCAGCACACGCGCACCACACACTGGACAGCACAGAGAAAACAAGACATCAGGAAGAACATGAGAGAAAGCAAAAGACAATGAATGTTAATTCTCTGAAGTAATTTAATGAAATCCTCTGCACACTAATTAGCTGGAATCAGCTACTTGATTTTCCCTGAACAATACATTATGATACTCGAGTAGGGATGAGTGAGAATCCTAAGAAATGTAATGATTCCAACTGTTTTTAATAGTACTTTAATAGTATACTAATATATATATATATATATATATATATATATACACTCACCGGCCACTTTATTAGGTACACCTGTCCAACTGCTCGTTAACACTTAATTTCTAAGCAGCCAATCACATGGCGGCAACTCAGTGCATTTAGGCATGTAGACATGGTCAAGACAATCTCCTGCAGTTCAAACCGAGCATCAGTATGGGGAAGAAAGGTGATTTGAGTGACTTTGAACGTGGCATGATTGTTGGTGCCAGAAGGGCTGGTCTGAGTATTTCAGAAACTGCTAATCTACTGGGATTTTCACGCACAACCATCTCTAGGGTTTACAGAGAATGGTCCGAAAAAGAAAAAACTTCCAGTGAGCGGCAGTTCTGTGGGCGGAAATGCCTTGTTGATGCCAGAGGTCAGAGGAGAATGGCCAGACTGGTTCGAGCTGATAGAAGGGCAACAGTGACTCAAATAACCACCCGTTACAACCAAGGTGGGCAGAAGAGCATCTCTGAACGCACAGTACGTCGAACTTTGAGGCAGATGGGCTACAGCAGCAGAAGACCACACCGGGTGCCACTCCTTTCAGCTAAGAACAGGAAACTGAGGCTACAATTTGCACAAGCTCATCGAAATTGGACAATAGAAGATTGGAAAAACGTTGCCTGGTCTGATGAGTCTCGATTTCTGCTGCGACATTCGGATGGTAGGGTCAGAATTTGGCGTCTACAACATGAAAGCATGGATCCATCCTGCCTTGTATCAACGGTTCAGGCTGGTGGTGGTGGTGTCATGGTGTGGGGAATATTTTCTTGGCACTCTTTGGGCCCCTTGGTACCAATTGAGCATCGTTGCAACGCCACAGCCTACCTGAGTATTGTTGCTGACCATGTCCATCCCTTTATGACCACAATGTACCCAACTTCTGATGGCTACTTTCAGCAGGATAATGCGCCATGTCATAAAGCTGGAATCATCTCAGACTGGTTTCTTGAACATGACAATGAGTTCGCTGTACTCAAATGGCCTCCACAGTCACCAGATCTCAATCCAATAAAGCATCTTTGGGATGTGGTGGAACGGGAGATTCGCATCATGGATGTGCAGCCGACAAATCTGCGGCAACTGTGTGATGCCATCATGTCAATATGGACCAAACTCCCTGAGGAATGCTTCCAGCACCTTGTTGAATCTATGCCACGAAGAATTGAGGCAGTTCTGAAGGCAAAAGGGGGTCCAACCCGTTACTAGCATGGGGTACCTAATAAAGTGGCCGGTGAGTGTATATATATATATTTTTTTTATTATTATTATTATTTTTTAATATATATATGAAGAGTTCAGATGCAAAAGCCTCTAAGTGCCATTTGAAATTTTCTTCTAGAATGATGATTTTTATCAAGCTTGTATATTTAAGTTCAGTAATTTCACTTAAATTGCAATGATGATGACCTATTAATTGTCATTTAAGTGAAATTTCTGAACCTAAATATACAAGCTTGATAAAAATCATCATTCTAGTAGAAAATTTCAAATGGCACTTAGAGGCTTTTGCATCTGAACTCTTCATATATTTAAAATGCCGGCTTGATGAGCATAAGAGAATAGTAATCTTAAACACTTGACAAGACTATATATATATTGTTTTCTTTTTCTTTTTTTACAAATGTGACCCTGGATCCCAAAACCAGTCTTAAGTAGCACGGTTATATTTGTGGCAGTAGTCAACAAAACACTGAATGGGTCAAAATTATCGATTTTTCTTTTATGCAGTGGCAGCCGCAGTGGCACCTGGTAAAACCAGTTTTCCACAGTTTTACTAAATGACCACAAGGAAAAATTTTAATCCTAAATGAAATATATGATTTGATTTTATGAAGAATCCAACCATTTTTATTGAAGACACAAACAAATTGTAAAAATCAATTCCAAATGACACATGAAGTAAGTGTGATGTTACCTCATCCAGAGGGGTAAGTGGGGGTCTCTGGCTAGTGAAGTCCAGGCGTCGATGGGCTACGCTGAGGGCAGGAAGGTGGCGGAGGGCCAGATCCTCGGGCAACAGCAGTGTCTGGACCAAACCAGGCTGCTCACACTCACTCAGGAGTTCTGTTACATCCTTATTCAGACCTAAATCTGCAACAGAACGAGAGAAAAAGATTGCGTTGTGAGGGAAATTAAAGGATATTTTTACTTTAATAAAAAAAATTATAATAACGACTTCTCTCACCAGTTTCTAATATCTTGCTGCCCTCAGGAAGTAGATTAAGCAGCACTGAAAGTCTGTTCCACAAGCTCTGAGAACTCTGTTTGAGACCAAAGACCAACATGTATTCAAAAGTGTAGCGAAGCAACAACACCAACACCAACAAAAATAATAATTTGCGGTTTTCTCAAGAAAAATGCAGAATTTTCAGATGTTACCTGAGCGCACATGAGGATGATATCAGTGTTCGTCCTCAGCCAATCCAAAAAGACCTTCACCACCTGGATGAGACCCTGATTGGTCAGAATCTCCAGTCGCTCAGAAAGGGTTTTCTCACTGGGAAGCGACTGGTTGCTGTGAACACTGGCCTCAGAATCAGAGTCAGGATCTGTAAACAGCAAATCAAATAATCTTAGTTTTTATAAGTATGAACTAAATCTGCACTCCCTTAAGAAAATAACAGTGCTTAAAAGACAGGGTAACATTATAGCGTTAAAGGGGCTTTATGCATTAATTACTTTTTTACTGACAATGTGTGAATAGCTTGTAACAACTAAAAAAGAGAGAATTTCCCGACTTCCTAGGTTTTCTATGAAAGCCCAAAGACCTGAAAGGACTTTTATTTTAAGTAAATGAAGTGTAACATCAGAATTTCAAACTTAAAATTTCTTAGAAAGTACTACTTCTACAACTTTGCAAAAGTTTGGTGTCAGTAAGATTTTTTAAAGTAAATAGTTTCATACTATTAAAAAAGATTTCTTTAAAAAAAAAATACTGTTATTTTGAACTTTCTATTCATCAAAGAATCCTGATTGTTTCCAAAAAAATATTAGGCAGTGAGTGCAACTTTTTCCAACATTGATAATAAAAATATATAGTATATAATATTAATCTTAATAATAAAAAAATTCTTAAGCACCAAATCAGCATATTAGAATGATTTCTGAAAGATAATACGACATTTAAACCAGAAAAGATATTTTAATTTCTAAGAATATTTCACAATATTAACGTTTTGACTGTATATTTAATCAAATAAATGCCGTTTTGGTGAAAATAAGAGACTTCTTGCCAAGCTCAAAAGTGTAATGTATTTAAAAAGCATGTATAGACTAAGTTAAATTAATTGCAGAAAACTAAAAAATGACTTCTCTGTATGCAATATACCTTTGTCGTTGGTTCCATTAGCGATCTCTGGACTCGTGTGCTTCGGTGTTTCTCCAGTAGGAGGTGTGGCCTCTTGTATTGGGGCGGGGTTTGAGTCTGGGGTGGGGTTAGTGGCAGCGGCAGGGCGGAGCAGAACATTGCTAAAGGTGGGGGCGAGCCGGAAGCAGCGTTTTGCCTGGAAGAGCTGGGAGGACATGGCCTGCAGGTTACTGCTGATGCTGGCATCATTAGACACTAAAGGGCCGTTTGTTACTGGAGGGGTCGAGTTTTCCTCTCTAGATGGTTGCGGCTGCTCGTTTTCCTCTTGTTGCTGTTGTTGTGGCGCATTTTCTGCATCCTCCATGTCTTCCAGGTCCGAGCGAGATTCCTGACTGTTCATGTCCGAATCCGTCTCGACGTCAAAAGCAGTGCCGCCCTCCTCTTCCTCTGAACCACTTTCGAAGCTGCCATCCTCTGCCAGTGGTCCCTTCCGCCCTTCCCTTGCTAAAGAGTTTATCTGGACCCTAGTGGCTCCCAGACCGTCGACCGGACCGCCGCCTTCCTCGTCCTCTTCTTCGTCACTCTCAAATCCCTCGCTCAGGTCGCTCTCGTCCTCCTTGTGAGCGCAGCGTCTGCGGCGAAGCATGGAGAGCCGTGAGAACTTCCGCTTCTGTTTTTGCTTCTCCTCAGCTGATCTCTTCTTCTCCAGGCTTTTCTTCATCCCCACTGTACTTCCGTTCCCCTTAGTCACATCTTCCTCATTCTCCTTGTCCTCCTCTTCATCATCTTCCTCTTCCAGAGAGCCGTTCTGCACGGTCTTCTCCTCTGAGAGAGCAGCACCACTGTGATCTCTGGCATCAGCGTCATCTAAGAACATATGCATCACATTGGGAAGGTAAGTTTGAAGATTGAACAATCACATAACAGGAAACAAAGATAAAAGCTTTTCCAAATCCTAGAGAGCTGCCTAACTAGACAGCATTTTAAGGCATTATAGCTTTATTACAAAAAATAGATGCCAACATTATGGTGCTTTCTAAGATACCTACTTCTCACTAAAATCTAAGGCAGCACTGCATATTTTCTTCTGGCAGATTACTAAAGTACCCAAAAATACCTTACAATCAGAAAGACAAAAGCACATACAAGCAGAGAAGTACCCGTACCAGTGTTATCAGTGCGCAGGGGTGGGACGTCACTCTCTCCCTCCTCCAGTTCAGCTTGCAGCCGAATGTTGACATGATTGACCAAATGGGAGAACAGAGCCAATGTGAAAGCGATGGAGGCGCTGTACTGCTTTGAAGCTAGAATTGAATTACAGTTGACAGATGAGTTTGTACTTCATTTGCGAGAAAATGAAAAGAACAACTGTGGCTGGAATGCTTCCAACGGTGCCCTAACAGCCATTAAAGGTGCCCTAGAATGGTTTTTATTTTTATTGTATAATGTTTTCTGGGTTGCCCTTATAATGTTAGTATGTTTTTATGTTTTTTAGATAAAAAATAGTCATAATTTAGAAATAAAAGGCATTTTTCCTAGCCTGATTTTAGCCCTGAGCCCAAACGCTCTGTTTGAAGGGGCGTGTCTGCTGTGTGTAACCGGCCTCTGCTGTGATTGGCTGACATGTTTGCATATGAAATAGCTACGTATTACATCTGAAACTCTCTCGAATACTTTTACTACAGATAATATACGGTTTTACTATTACAGCTATCGAGATTAACGAATCGTGAGATGTTTTTAAAGTATTTAGATCTATTCCCATCACATAAAATGTTGCCGTGATGAGCATTGAGCAAACAGACGACTGTCTGTTGATCGCGAGAATGAAGATCTTATCATTGCAACGCAGTTTCTGCACTCTCTCTAATGCTTTCACCAATGCAAACACGATGATGTAAATACAGTATTGAACGATTTTGAGAGAAAGATTACCTGTCTGAACTTGAACAATTACACATCACAAAGTGTGGCCCAAGTTGAGGAAACAGTCTCGTCGGTGAAATGTTTGGAAATTTCCAGAGAAAATAAAATTAACCCATTGTTTCTTCAGAGGCTCGGATGAAGGAACTAAATACCTTTGTGTTCATTTGTACATCCAATCACTGAACAACTGCCATGATTCGGCTGCGCAGTTCCGCCTGTCATTGAACATGGGCTGGCATATGCACATTTTTGGAGTCGTACATATTAATGATCCCGACTGTTGCGTCACAGTCGGTATTATGTGGAGATTCGCCTATTTTTCAGGGGTGTTTTTCAAAAACTAGATTTAGGTAAGAAGGAGAAAACAATGGTGTTTGAGACTCACTGTATGTCATGTCCATGTACTGAACTCTTGTTATTTAACTATGCCAAAATAAATTCAATTTCACATTCTAGGGCACCTTTAAATCAACAGAGGTTTTTTATTATATATATATCCTGACTTTTCAATGGATGGAAATCACAATTCTACAGTTCCCTGATAATTTTTCATGACCAAAGAAAACTGAAATGTTATATATTATATAAAACTGAAAAAAAAAAAAAAATTTAAATCAAACCCAAAATATTAATAAATATTATAAAAGTATATAAATAACACCCATGTAGAAATATAAATTATTTATATTTAAGCAGTAAATGACCGTTGGCATGTGGTGACTGGTTTGGACAAAAAGATTTTATCGCTTTTTACAATGTTGCATCTGGTAAAGCTGCAGCAATACCAGGAAATTGTGCGTTTTGCATGATGTGTTAGAATAGGCCTGAAGCAACACACATCTGCCATTTCACTAAATAAAAATAAATAGTTTGAAGCCAGCACTATTTTTAGGTTGGTGAAGCAGTATCTGTCTGCTTATTGAATGCAATGCGACATAATTAAGGATAAAATGACATGGCGTAAAATGAGCAGCAGATGTCGAACATCATGATCAATCCTTTCAGTCCCTCTTACCCCCTCTCTTCAGGCTGTGCACCACCATAAGGCAAGTCACCACCATCTTGAATATGAGGCTGTCAGGAAGCACAGAACAGAGCGAGTCGTGCTCTTCCTCCTCCTCGCTGGCTGACTGGCTGCCGTGAGCAGGAAGGGGCAGGTAAAACAGCACCAAGTTAAAGTCTTCCAGCACCGACTGGCACAGTGACGTCAGCTCCGTCTCCATCAGGCTGAAGAGGTGACAGGTTATTAGTAAACTTGATTTGATTCTCAAATTCAATCTTGTACCTTTCAGGGGAAGGATATGGATTTTATATCATTAAACGGGTTGATGCTCTCACCTGTTCTTGGGCTGCAACAGGCTCTGCAAATACATGAAGCTCACCAGCAGTCTTTTGATGTCTTTTGACCTGAAGCATGAATAAACAAATTAATGTGACTGCTGCTTGCCAATACTAGTCTCCACCATGAGGCTACGTAGAACATTTGGTGTGGTTTCCAGAGGTCTGTTGCATGAAGTCGGTTTCAGTTGCTACCCAGGAGTGTGTTTCCCGAAAGCATCGTTTGCACACTACGGTCACAAGTTCAGTTGTTATCAGCATAGTTCAACAATTCTGTGTTTCCCAAAACCACAGTTCTAACGAACAGTCGCAAACAGCATCGCTGCTCGAGCTGTGGTTAGAAGCATAGTTTTTTTTGTTTGCATGACATGTGAACTTAATACATCCTTATCTTGAGCAAAATAAGCAAGCTTCCATTCAGTACAATTTATATCTTCTATTTTGAATATATACTAATGCCATTAATGTCTTTTAATTTGTCAAGAGATTTATAGCGTTGTTTTTGAAAAGTGTGTATGTGCGTACAAGCTCTAGTACGTAAGAACGCGTCTATGATTCAATCTGGAAATGTAATTTCATTTATTTATGCATTCTCTTTTCATGGTAATGCAACACAAAATGCCACAACAAATTAACAAATCAAACAAAAATACATTCCATGACAAAAAGAACAGGAGTAGGATTAAGAAAAAATCTTAATAAAGCAAAATAAGTGAGAAAAATTAGTCCTCAGATGCCATGCCGCTAATTTATAGCATAAATCTAGCATTATTTAGATCTCAAACAGATTCATTCAAAAAAGTTATTACTCCACCACCTGCATGACATCATTAACCAACGTGGTCGAAAGACAAATTTGCAGAATATGGCTTTGGGAAACAGTAGTGACAAGCCAGTTGATTTCTTCACCTATGCATCGTACTAAGGTAGTTCAGCAGTGAGTTACGCCGTTGTACGGGAAACGCATCCCTGGAAAGTTAGAGATTTGTTTAAGGAAACTGTTTTTCTGGCTCAAGAAGGTGGATAGTTTTTTAGCGGTGTTCATTGCCATGGTAACTTATGCTACACAGCTAACGTACTGGACCATCAGCTGTGAGCAAAGTGACATATCTGATGCATTAAAGCCACTCCCCTGTAACTCTTGCTTCAAATTAAAGCAGTTCATAGTGAATTTTTCTGACAAAATTGCCCTTCTTTTGCCACTGATAAATACTAATATTTTATATTATATTAATTATTTAGAATACATATAGTCAAATAATTAATATATGAATTCACAATTAATATTAAACATAGCATTTAAATTAATATAAATATATACATATAAAAGCTTTAATATATAATGCTTTTAAAATGACTAAGCTAACTTGTTTTCTTTTGAGCTCTTTAAATATTATTTAAAATTCAGCTGATCCACTTGCTTTGATATAGTCAGACATTTCTCATATTTGTACTGCAGCAGCAGTGTTTATTCATGTAAAGCCATGTAAATGCATTTACATTCATGATATTTGTTCATAAATATCTCTTAATTTTCAGCAGAGAAGTGAATCTCTCATGCAAGCTTCATGCCACAGGTCATTGCTGAGAGCTTTATAGAGCATTGTTAGTTGGTTGTTTACTGATCTCACCCCCAAGTCTCTATTCAGGCCTCTAGACATGGATCAGAGGTGTTTTACAGAAACACTATACAATCTAAATTCATTCATTTATTTACTAAAATAATGCTCAGTCTTACTGTGCATCATCAGTACACGCTCCATGGTTCTCAAACAGAGAGCCAAACCAAACTTCCAAGGGGGCCTACAGAACGACTTAAAATTATCTTAATAAATAATCAGCAATTCATTTAGATTAAATTGCTTAGAGACTTTGTTTTGTACATTATTTCAGTCTTAAACGTGCTATTTTTATACTTTACACAGTGACCATTCTTGGTAAGATCCTTAATAAACTTTAAATTAATTTTCGCCTCGGTTCTTGAAAATTTGACAATCAAAAATTAAAAGTATTGTGGTCAATTTATTTACTATATTGACACTCCCAGTTTCTGGTAATAGAAAAAAGTTTGAAAACAAGCAGCGTTGTCTTAATTACAGCAGAAATACCAGTAGAAATATTATAGTATATATGTGGGGACCTTGAATATTGTGTTGAACAATGGGAGGCAAGTCCAAATATTTGAGAACCACTGATTTATATTACAGGAACACACTGAACACATTTTCAGAAACATTCCTTCATCCTGTCTTTTATATGTATATAAAAGAGAGGGAACACACCTCTGGCGTGATGGTGAAAGTTTCTTCATCTCTTGTTTCTTCACCTGGTTGTACATCTTGGCAGCCTTGTCAAACAGACGCTTTAAATTCCCATAAGCGCCATCGAAGGGTGTCTCCGACTGAATGCTGTTCAACGGGAAAAACCAGTTTGTCATGTTCATGCAGGGTTATCAGATTCTTTGAACGCTAATCATATTAAACTACAATTTAAAAAAGGAAAAAAAAGGATGTAACAGTCCTTCACATCCCTTTTTATTATTACTGTTGCTACTATATTCATTTAATGTCATGTTTTACTTTATATGCATTAACATGATTCTGTTCTCAGAAGCCTTACCAGCGCAAGTAGTAGTAAGTAGCCTCCACATTATAAAATTTACTTCCAGCAAGCGTACCCAACTGATTAAACGGCATGCCTGTAAAAGACAACAATTGCATAACAATGAATACCATTAAATGTGAATTAAAATTCACTGTTTAACAGAGAAAATCATAAAAAGCATGCTCTCCTGTGCCAGGAGAAAGTGTTGTTGAGAGGACTCGCTCACCGGCGTGAGGTGCGACAGACAGGGCCTGGTGATAAAAGCGCTCCGCCAGCTGCTCTGCTTCCACTCCCGCCAGTTCGTTTTGGTACCGCGCTTCATAAACATCAAACGTGAACATGAGATCGCACTGAAAGACAGAGCTCTCCAAGGCTGATTTTAATAAAAATCAAGTGAGAACACACTTACCAAGATCTCCCAAGTACACAAGGCATCTGTGACAGGCCATCTGGGCCCACTCCATCTCTTTAGGGGTGGCTGAGACTGGTTTCTTACGACCTGTGGTCATTGAGCACAGAAAGGTTCATTCAGCAGCAAACACTAACACTGACAGGCTATAATGTGAGATACAATAGATTTTGCTACACAGTGTTCCCAAACTTTTTGACCAATGAACTTTTCCATGACTTCAAGTGTGAGGACTAAATAATATTTTTTACATCATTCTTAAAGGGATAGTTCACCCAAAACTGAAAAATCTGTCATCATTTACTCACCTGTATAAATGTCTTTGTTCCCCTGATATTTTGAAGAAAGTTTGTAACCAGGCTGCTTTGGGGCACCATTGACTTTCATAGTAGGAAAAAAAATACTATGGAAATCAATGGTGCCCTAGATTGGTTTAGTTTACTGCATTCTTCAAAATATCTTCCTTCGTGTTCAACAAAACAAAGAAATACATACAGGTTTGGAACAACATGAGGGTGAGTAGATGATGACAGTTTTTTAATTTTGGGGAATGTTCAATTTCAATTCAATTATTTTAGAGCTGATAACTACAGAAATTCAAAATTCCATACTTTTCCAGGCTCAAATTTCCAAACCTCTATGTAGATTTTTCAGATCATATCGAACAAATGATTCATACAGCATATATTATTTTCAGCATTATATATGCCATATAGTACAGTCATCTGTAAATATTTTTATATTGGTTATCTTGAAGTGATAACATGCACTTACATGATGAGAAGAAACCTAAAACGCTTTATAACCTTTATATATTCACCTCTGACACATCAGTTTGATACTGTAAATGTGGTTTGATGTTGCACGATCACCAAACAGCAAAGCACAGTCTGAGATGATCGTTTGCTCCTTTATCTACTGCTGGTGTGAGTGGCACACATACATTTGTTTAATGAAGTCAAAAAAAGACTTACTTCTGGTAAAGACAAACAGTTTTGAGTGATGAAAATGTGCGATCATGCCATAAAAACACTCTGCTTATATTATTTTTTTAGAAATTCTTAATTTTATATTTTACAAAACTTAATAAGGGCAATAGTCTGGAAACACACAAAAAAAAATGTCATACATAATTCATACCTGGATATTACTCAAATTCCATAGCTTTCCAATCTGCGTAGGAACCCTATAACTAGGACAATGTACATTCCTTAAAAATCTAATTATTTTCCCTGACATTTCCAGGCATGGAAATCAAAATGTTTGACTTCCCTGATATTTTCAAGTTCTCCATAATTGGGGAAAACCTTAATATATTGTTTATATTGTGGTAGACATATTTACAACATGAGGGTTAATCGATCTGATTTCCCGATTCGATTCGATTACGATTATTGAAGTCCCGATTCGATTACAGTCGATTTTCGATTATTAGCGATTCTCGATTAGCGATTATTGATTTTTAGCGATTCTCGATTAGCGATTTTTGATTTTCCATTTCACAACAGTAAACGAAAATACACTACAAAGTGATTGCAGTATTAAAAAAAGTCAGCTGCTGAATTACTTAACTCTTTTATTGAGTAAAAACAACTCAAAGCACTTTCTGTGTCGTGTAGTTATAACTTCAGAATTATTTGTATGTAGCTTATGTTCTGTAGAACACAGAAATGAATACATCACATTGTGTTGTGACTCATCAAGTTGAACTAAACAATAACAAATAAATGAAAGGCTTATTTCCTTTATAAAGTAGATCAGAACCAACATACTGTAGAAATTGGACAATTTTCTTCTAGAAAGACAAGGTGTTGTTCAGGTGGAGGAAGACTGCAGGTTGCAGTCGAAACATGTCAAGGTAAAGAAAAAGTTTTTTCTCCACCTGAACACCTTGTCTTTCTAGAAGAAAATTGTCCAATTTAATCAATAAAAAGACAAAATGAACATTTTTGAACAACAGCTTATATACTGTACTGTAGAACACAGTGACAAAATGCAACACACTAACTTGTGAGTAATCAAGTTGTACTAAGTTGGCGCGATCAAACTGAGAGAGAGAGAGAGAGAGAGAGAGAGACGCGGCGCGATCAAACTCTGTGTGTGTGTGTGTGTGTGAGAGAGAGAGAGAGAGAGAGAGAGAGAGAGCCGCGGGCGCGATCAAACTCTGTGTGTGTGTGTGTGAGAGAGAGAGAGAGAGAGAGAGCGAGCCGCGGGCGCGATCAAACTGTATGTGTGTGTGTGAGAGAGGGAGAGAGCGAGCCGCGGGCGCCGTTTCTTTTACTGTCTATGGCCGTTACACGTGCTTGCTAACTGGAACTGGGCGCGTTCGTGACGTTCAACTTCCGGTATAACATTTTTTACAAAAGAAAATAATGCAAAAAATTTAAATAAAATAAAAATAGATTTTTGAAAATGTAATAATCGATTCATTCTCGTTCATAACATAATCGCGATTAATCAATAATCGATTTTTTTCACCACCCCTAAGGGCTAATAAATTATGACTTTGGGTTCCCAAACCTTTTGACTAGTAAATTTCCACAACTTTTTTTTTTGTTATTACTTCATAAAGATAACACTCAGAAAGAACCATTACCAGCCAATTAAATAAAATTCACAATTACTAAGTTAAAGGATTAGTTCAGGACTCATATGTTAGATATGGACTTCAAGCGCAACCATGTTGAAGTCCAAATGAATGCAGTTTCCAAATGCTTTGAAGTGCTTTAAAGGGCTGTGCATGTTCCCAGCTGAGGAATAGGGTCTTATCTAGCGAAACGATCGTTCATTTTCTAAAAAAAAAAACTTTTTATAACCACAATTGTTCGTCTTGTGCTGGTCTGCGACGCACCAGGCATTACGTCATCACGTTGGAAACGTCACAAAAGATTTTTTTTTAAATAATAATAATAAATTAAACCAAAGATGTGGGACGACTTAGAAGTTGATGGAATTTTTTGCCCTTCCCTGCCTTTTTGAACCGGAGTACACAGACAGGTAACTTAGATGATGTGACACGTGACGTTTCCACTGTAATGACGTAATGCCCGGCGCGTTGCAGACAGCACAAGATGACCAATTGTGGTTAAAAAGTATATAAATGTTAATTTTTTTTTAGAAAATGAACGATCGTTTCACTAGATAAGACCCTATTCCTCAGCTGGGAACGTGCACAGCCCTTTGAAGCACTTCAAAACCATTTTAAACGGCATTGATTTGGACTTCAACATGTTGGTTGCGCTTGAAGTCCATTGTGTGGAGAAAAATCCTGAAATGTTTTCCTCAAAAAACTTAATTTCTTTTCCACTGAAGAAAGAAAGACATGAACATCTTGGATGGCATTGGGGTGAGTAAATTATCAGGAAATTTTCATTTTGAGGTGAACTAATCATTTGAGAGAGAGAGAGAATCACTTTTACTGTAATATATATTTTTCTTTAAATATCACTAATATAGTAACTATAATTAATTAATTAATTAATTAATTGATATATATAAAATTATCTTAATTAAATTATTTAAGACTTATTTTACATTTGAAATTCCTTGATATTCCCCAGTTTTCCATGACTGAGAACGCTGCCTTTAATATGCGTCTGGAAACATGTCTCACCGATGAGTGGGTCGGTGACGTGTGTCCAGTCGATGCAGTCCTGTAACTCCAGCTGATAGTGTGACTGGATATAGAGCAGCAGGTGTTGAAAGAAGCCCACCCCAGCGATCAGATGAGTCCTGTAGGCACACTCCAGAGCACTGCGGCTGTGAATGTGCTGCAAACACAGTCAGGATTTCAGCCTGATGGCCAATACAACATCAAAAAAAAAAAAAAAAAACTACTTTTAAATAATGAGACGTGTGCAGTGTTACGTGACAGTACCTTCTTATTGGTCTTAATGACCTGAATGACCTCATAGTAGACTTTCCTCCATAGCAGCTCTTCTGCCTTGCGTCCATAGTCCACAGGATGCAGGAACATCAGCTTTACACAAAGTTCCCGCAATCTGGTTAACAGAAAAAATATAAATATATAACAAAAAAATTAAGAAGCCCTGTAAAGTAAGTATATGGGAATGTTGATGAGTTATTAAGAGCTAATGTAACTGCATCCTAACCAGGTGACAAGCAATAAAAGCTCTCTCTTCCATGTAAACACAACATAATCTGACCGATTATACTGCACTGCCACTGTGCCTGGTTGGGTTGCAGAGAGAATAAACTTGTGCTTACTTGTTCCTCAAGCTGATATTCTCAGGTTTGAAGACCTCCCTATACGACGACTTGCCGCTGATTATAATATCCAACTTGTGCACCGTTTCCACCACAGCCCTTCATGAAAACAGACAGGAAATGATGAACACTGTTATATACACCCCAAACAATATCATTTGTTATAAATATGAACATATAATATAATAAATCCCCTTCATCACTTTCACAATACTAATAATTAAATAATCACAATTATTGATTTATGATTGAGTTAAATGGGGTCTATGGGGTTGAAATTCAAACAAATCAGTAATGGTTTGCATTATATGGCATAATTTTTCACGTGTTTTTTCTTGCACAAAGATGCATTATAGCAAATTAAAACCTAAATTGTTTACTTACTAAAGTTAACATGGATATTTGAACGTCATGGGACCAGAAAATGTAATATTCCGAATGTAAAAAAACCCTGAGCTTTTTATCTTTTTGACAATAAAAATGTATTTGAAAAAAAACAAAACATATTTTTGCTTGGTTAAGGTGTAAACACAGGCATTTGATCTAGAGCTTAAAGATTAATTTCACCTACTGTATCATATGATACATGCATTTTTTAGGCCTCAAAATTATCAACATGATCAAAACCTGTTGTACACATTCTACTACATGCCTGTCGCCTGATTGTTAATACATTTTTAGTAAGTAAAAGGCCTTTTAGTATAATTGTAAAAAATGTCCATCTTCAGGACATGGTAATAATGTGACTTTTTGTTGTGAAATCTTTAAAGATTTTTATAAAGTATATAAGAATTTGTTTTATATTATTAGTAATATATCAAGATGAATATTTACTGAACTCAATCAACTTGATTATCCATACAGCATATTTTTAAAGAAAAGTTTTAGAAAATGTTTTTAAAATGATGTATCATCAGGCTTTTGAAAGAATGTTTATTTGTGCACCTTGTCATCACTGTATTGCATTGCATTATATGTTTTGTCCCGACAATCAAAACTACAGAGGTTAAATATTATCTTTCTAAGAGGTTTTATTGCTCATTAACATAAAAAGCTATCAGAATTTCATCTTTGGCCATTTAAAAAATAAAACCTGCAATAAACTGTTCCATTTAAAAAAGGGCTTCATAGGGTTAACAATCATTGCATAGTGCAGATGCTTTAAATATTCTACCTTCAATTCTCATATAATTCAGGCCTATCGTTATTTTATAGGAAATAAAAAGAGCATACGTGGACATAAATCATAAAGTAAATTTTGATTAAATAGCTATAATTTCATGGCACCTAATATAAGATTTCCAGATGAGACATAATGGACTGAGAATGACTAACTTATACAGCCTCTGTATTCAAGTGTCAAGTGTCTCATTTAGCGGTTTAGCATTATCAATATATTTTCAAACACTTCTCAGCCCAAAAAAACATCAAATACATAAAGAATGACTGAGATTTCCTGACAGTACCGGCCTGCTGTCAACGCTCTTACCTGTACAGCCGTTTAATATGAAGCACTTTGGCCTCTGGCTCGCTGTCCTGACCCGGTCCACTCATCCTAGCAGTGATAGTGCGGCTGCTGGGGTCTGTTTTTGTGGATCTTGTTCTGGTTCGTTCCGCTGTAGTTTAGCGCGCGGCTAACGTTAGCAGGCTAGCTAACTCACCTATTTCCCTCAAATTACAACTTAAACACAAACGCTGTCGTTCCTGACCTCTCCCGTCACCGGCCGCGATACCCATCCGTTCGGAAGCCGGTGTGTGTGCTGGTGTCGGTTCGGGTCAGCTGTCACATTTGGAAGGGGTTGTGTTTGTGTTGTTGTTGTTGCTCATCATTTCGAGTGTCGCTTCGCGAGCGGCCATTTTTTCCCCTCCCACCGCACACAGTTCAGCGACCGCTGCAAGTATCGCGATAGTTGCAAGTAGCGCTCGGCTCTGCAGGGGAGATGATCAGCCACTGGTGTAAACGGTACCTTACAAAAATGACCATTAGTGCCTACTCACAAATGTATTATGACAGCCAGAATTCCTGCCAAACTACTATAGTACAGTTATTGTTTATACTGTAAAATTATAATGCCAGGGATTTTCTTCAAACTGTTAGAAGCTTACAGACTTATTGTTATGTGTGGTAAAAACAGCTTACAGCTTCTTTTTAAAAAAAAGCAATTATAGTAATAAATTGGTATTTTGTTAGAAATGTTCTGTAGCCTACTTTGTTTCTTTGCATCTTTTCTCACGGTCTAAATCAATTGATCACCCTTGAACCACAGATAAATCACCATGTAGGCTATTTCATATTTTTATAATAATTTTACATTTTACAATAATGGATTTGTGTAAAGGTTCACTGTAATTAAATAAGATTTTTATGAATGGAAAGTGAAAGCCACACTCTAAAAAGTAATTCAGGAGACCTGTTACAACAGCTCTGCAACTTGCAAGTTAAAAAAATAGGCCTGAAACTTTTACATTGCAAACATTATTTTGTAGAGTTCTGTTGACATAATAATGTTGATCATTACATTAATTTAATGTCATCTGTAATTTAAAAAAAAATTTCTGCGTTAATTGGCTTTTTAATTTTTTTTTATTAGGTTGTGGTAATGAAATTGTCTTGATATCTTCGGAAATTAGGCCGTGAATTTCCAGTTCCCAGCATGCTTTGCACATGACTGGACAAGGAGAATAAATGTTGAAATTAAGTGTTAATTAGTTTTTTAGTGAAGAGAAAGTCCTGTTAGTGTTTAATCCTGTTATGTTTGACATTTAAAAGAGTTTCTGTATAATGTTGAAGTTTTGTGGTTACCATTGTGCTGAAGAATAGATGAAAGTAAACACTATTGACTATATCAGCAATGGGAATGCTAATGCCAAAGACTCCACTAATGCCAGTGACAAGTAATACACTGTAAAAAATGATCTGATGAAAAAGTTATGATAACTTATATATGTCATTAAATCAGACATAAAATAATGTGTTATGCAATTTCAACTCAAGTGTTTGAGTTTTCAATCTTCCAATTTAGGTTAATAAGTTACTTCAATGAATCACAAATTCCAGGTGCCTGAATGAACTTGCCATTTTAAATTAAGTGGGGTACAAGTCTTTGGCGTGTTGCCGATTAAGTGGAGGACAGCTCTTTGCGCATGTGCCGGGGACTACAGACGAAGCCACGACACGAACTAGTTTACGCGCCATCAAGCAACAGTCAAGGAATCAAACTTCAATCGCCCGCCGCCCGGGTGCCTCAGTTTTCTGTCAGACAAGACGAATCGGGTTGGCGTGAACAAGTTCGCTATTGGTAAGTGTTTGTGTTTTGTAGATATTAAGAATGTGAGTTGATGAAGCCAGTAACGTGAATAACGTTAGCTATCATTACCTTTTGATATGTGCAACAACTGTGATGTCATTTAAGCGAGGCACATTTCAGCGACCGTTAACGTTAGTTAGAACACGTTTGCTAGCAGTTCAGTCTTTTAGTTCAGTCAGAGACGGTTGATAAAGCTTTATCTGAGACGATACCAGTTTTCATTGTAAACTTTGTAAAACGTTGTAGAAAACGTAATTTCTGATAGACCGTATGTCAAGGCCAAATATACTAACGTTACCGTTCAAAAGTTTGGGGTCAGTCAGATGTTTTATGTTTTAAAAGAAGTATCTCCTGCTCACCAAGGCTGCATTTACTGGATTGAAAACAGTAATATTGTGAAAAATTATTCCAATTTAAAACAGCTGTTTTCTATTTGAATATATTTTAAACTGTAATTTATTCCTGTGATCAAAGCTGAATTTTCAGCATCATTAATCCAGTCTTCAGTGTCACATGATCCTTCAGAAATCAGGATAATGAGGATTTAATGCTCAAGAAACATTAATTATTATTATCAATGTTGATTGATTTTTTTTTTTTGATTGATGAATAGAGTCCAAAAGAACAGCATTTATCTGAAATTTTGTAACATTTTGTAACATTAAACACTACCGTTCAAAAGTTACAGTAAAGACATGTATAATGTTAGAAAATATACCATTTTAAATAAATGCTGTTCTTTTGAACTTTCTATTCATCAAAGAATTTTGAAAAAAATATTGTACACAACTGTTTTCAACATTGATAATAATAAAGAATATTTCTTGAGCATCAAATCATCATATTATACTGATTTCTGAAGGATCATGTGACTGAAGAAAGGAGTAATGATGCAGAAAATTCAGCTTTGATCACAGAAATAAATTTACACACTACCTAAGAGAAGAGCCATCAGACATCATCAGGATGTGACGCAAGACATTTTTCTGTCATGCATGTTTATGATCACTGAGACTTAAGTAGCTTTGCAGAGTATGTACTTCTTGACCCAAACATCCACACTATTTTTTTCTGCTTTTTAAGGCCCATGGTGAGACTGCAGCCATGGAGGGGATGCAACTTGGCCTGTTGATAGGCTATGAAGGTGACAACCAGGATGCCTTTCCACGTGAGGTCTTCAATGTGGCTGTTGTGGTTGAGGGGACTGTTGTGGTTGAGGGGACTGTTGTGCTTCACAACTTCAAGGATGTGCCATCGAGCTCTGCAAACAGGAGAGGAGCCCTGTTTTTTTTTTTTTTTTTTGGACTTGATACGTTTGCATTTGTTGGACTGAATATATTTAATGCTGAATATTGTTCAAATAAGGGGGTCTAAGTATACTGTAACCAGCTGCAGTCTGAAGTTTTAGTTTGTTTGTGTTTTGGGTTCAGCACAGCTGTTGGTATAAATCAGCTGGATCTGTGAGTTTAATGGTAAAGGATTTGTTCACTTTAAAAAAAGCTTATAATGATAATTTACTCACCCCCATGTCATCCAAGATGTCTTTCTTTCTTCAGCCAAAAATAAATTAATGTTTTTGATGAAAACATTCCAGGATTTTTCTCCTATGGACTGTTGCCTTTGGCTTGCTCAGTTGGGGATATTCAAATTAATTAACCAATCATTAATACCACTGATCAGCCCTACCAAACGTGGAATTTTTCCACTAAGAAACGAACATTATGTTGTTTTGATTGATACTGTGAAGCTGCTTTGATAGATACTGTGAAGCTGCTTTGATACAATCTGTATTGTGAAAAGCGCTATATAAATATACTTGACTTGACTTCAACAGGATCCAAACAGTTCAAGGTCCAAATGACAGTTTCAGTGCAGCTTCAACGGGCTTTAAACGACACCAGACGATGAATAAGGGTCTTATCTAGCGAAAACATCGGTCATTTCACAAATAAAGTATAAAAGCACAAATGCTCACCTTGCTCTGTTCTGTGATGCGCGTTCTGATGATGTCACGTAATGTGCAATTACGTTGAAAAGGTCACGAACGAACGTCACGACGCGCTTCACAGAACAGAGCAAGGCAAGCATTTGTGCTTTTAAAACTTAAACTTGTTTATTTATTTTTTAAATGACCGATGGTTTGTCTAGATAAGACCCTTATTCATCGTCTGGCGTCGTTTAAAGCCCTTTGAAGCGTCACTGAAACTGTCATTTGGACCTTGAACCGTTTGCATCCTGTTGAAGTCCATTATATGGAGAAAAATCCTGGAATGTTTTCATCAAAAACCTTAATTTCTTTCCGACTGAAGAAAGAAAGACATGGACATCTTGGATGACAGGGGGTGAGTAAATTATCAGCAAAGTTTTTTTTTTTAAAGTGAACTAATGCTTTAAAAGGTTTTTTAAATGTTTACATGCAGTGCAGACAACTGCAGGAAACACTTCCCATCATCCACCTTCTAAACACACACTGAGAAATACTTGTGGAGACTGCTTGAGATACCCACTCATAGTGTAAGCTCACACACAACCCTTCTATTTATCTTAGCCTCATGTGACCCACACCCAACTGAAGTTTGGTACCTAAAAAAGTATTGATTACAAGTTTGAGACGATTGCATGATTGAAGTGTTTATGTATAGCTTGTATTGGCTTAACATTGGTTTTAATAAAAATAAAAAAGTTTTGTAATCAAATTTGTGTGTTTTTATAATTAGTTGTTAAGTTAAAACAAGGCATTATTTTAGATCATCTTAACTTGATACCCTAATTCAAAGACATTACTTAATTGAAATTACTAAGTTGAATCCACTAATGGGTAGGGGTGTGACGGTTATGATGTAACCGTGAGACCGACGGTTATAGTTGAACACCGTCATTAGAACTCTATAACCGCCAAAACCGTGTTATTAAAATATATTACAGATAAGGTTACACTATCAGTGTTGGGGAGTAACGGAATACTTGTACCGGCGTTAGGTATTCAGAATACAAATTATGATAAACTGTAGTATCCACAGAACATAAAATATTCATTTTATTTAATTTTTCGTGTTCGCATTTATGAGGAAAAAACAATGTTATGGACGTGAGCGCTCTGAAAGCGGCACTAAAAAGATGCTTTAAAACTTTCACAGAGGCATCAAACAGAAAGCACAAAACCTTTCTTTAAAACGAATTTCGTTTTATATTAATTGTATCTTAATTTTAATCAATGTTTCATCAACCAATTGCCTGGATTTAATAAATAAGAAGTAATAAAAGATAAATATAGCAGACGATAGATAATCACGAAACAGAGGCGCCGGCTCGTGAACTGGAGCTCATCTCGTAAATGAACCGAAACTCGGCGTATAAGGTCGCCTACTCGCCTCACAGTCACAGACATGTCTACTTTTAAACAGAACAATTCAAAACGAAAGAAAACAGACTACAGACTGCTCTCTGCTTATGTAAATGTGCATTTCTCTCTGGCGCGTTCACTACTGCGAAGATCGCGAGTCAGCATCGTCGTCACCTTCATCTTTTCAGATACTGACAAAGAAAACACTTGTTTATTAATAAACAATTACAATATCTCCTTGCTATATTTTACATATTCATAATCATTATTTTTGCCGGTTCTTTGTGACAGATTGTAGGTGCTTTACTGGCAGCGCCACATGAACGCGTCACCAACGCATCCACCAGAATAGTTTTTTTTTTTTTTTTTTTTAAGGATTTGTTTAGTGTGCGTGTTTAATTTAATGGAAAGCACGTTCACTGCTAGTTGTCTTGCTGTTAATTTTAAATAAACGTAGAGCAAGTAGCTAATCAGTGCCTGCTCGTTTATTCAAACTAAGTTGTCCTATAACACACCCCCCCCCCCCCCCCCCCGGACGATGACGGTTATGTTACGAACCGTCACATTTAACTCACATCATAACCGTCATCACCAATTCTGAAACCGGCACACCCCTACTAATGGGGATAAGTGAACAGAATGCTCATTAATGAGTTCACTTTATTTTGAACTTGCATAGCAAAGTTGAAACAACAATAATTGTATAGTCATGTTGACTCGCAGAAGGCAATTCACAGCTTAACAAGAATCAAAATAATGAGTTGAAACAATTCATTAATCCATTTTGTTTTTACTTGAAATTTTGAGGCAGCTGCTTAACTTGTGATTTTAAGTAGAACCAAGTAGATATTTTTTACAGTGTATCTACTTACTTGTTCATAGGGACTACATGTTAAATAAGTTAAATTATCATGTACTATTATAGCTGAAGATTAATTGTTTAAAGGGTAACAACTCAAAAAGGGAAGTTGCAATCAACCTAAAATATTGTGTTTAAGCTACAAAATATGAAGTTCCCCTAACCCAATATAGCTTGTTGGTTGCAAGTAAAATTTACTAAGTAAATACACTCAAAGTTGTAATAACAAAAAATGTATACAAACGGTTGCGTAAATTTTTTTTTTGTTGAGCTAACGCATTCTTTTTTAGAGTGAAGCTAAGGAGTTTTCCCTGTAGAAAATAGTTCTCAAAATTTTTTTTTAATTCATCTTGTTTTTCCAGGTGCTTGCACTCCCAGTTTAGGGCAAATACGGGCAATAATATGTGTGAAATGCATGTGTAAATATAAGTGAATTTAGTAAATAGGGTCAGTCCCACAAATTATCCCAAGAATATGTCCAAAGTCATAGTTTCATAATTCAAAATAATCTCATGTTTATTACAGTAATAAGAAATATATTTCTATATTATTTAAATGGTAAAGCTACCTATAGTATACCTATAGGAATTAGTTTGTACTGCCTTAATTTCATCCCACACATTCTCATCAACCCCTCATCTCTGGACACGATTAGCAGGCAAACCATCTGGCATCACCTGGCAACTGCATTCGTGAATCATCAGCAGGGGGTTTTAACACGACACAGCAATCCTGAAATCACAAGCTTCCATCTTGTTTCCTTGATCCTTTATATCTTCTACTTTGACTGATAGCATTAGTAAAGATGTATTTTACCAGTTGAGTTGATGAAGACCATACGAAGCTGTTGAGTGGCATCAGTCATTTCAACTGAAACAACTTTATTTTTTTCAGACAGACAGACAGATAGATAGATGACAGACAGATAGACATAGATAGATAGATAGATAGATAGATAGATAGATAGATAGATAGATAGATAGATAGATAGAAAAAAATTTGGAGTAGGATTTACTTGAAAAAAGCTAGGCAACTTTTTCCACTCAGAAAATGCTAGTAAATTTACAACGATTTGCCAAGTAAAAACCTAAACATATTTATCAGTAGCTTTAATGAGAAATTTAAGTTAAATTTACTTGGAAAATGGAATTAAGTAAACTTTACTTAACCTAGTCAAGTGAAAGTAACAAAGAAAATAAGAAATTTTAACTTGGCTCAACTTGGTTGAGAAATATCAATTTAATTGAAATTTCCTTTGCATTACATTTCACTCAAACAATAATATTATATTATACCAGTATGTGCTTTACTTAGAACTTCTAAGTAATTTATACTGCATCATGTCAGATGTTTAACATCCTGTGAATGCAAAGACCTCAATACTTGGTAGAAAATACACAATGACGGTAACATTTGATGGATCGTTTTTGTGTTTGAATGTGTCATTTTGAGCAGAAAATGTACTCAAAATGTCACAAAATGGCAAGTTACTAAAATCCTAACAACAAAAGCAATGATAAAACAGTGTAAATACAGCTGGAAACCAGTGAAAAATCAACCTCATTAATTATTCAAGGTCCAGTGCATGATGGGAACCCCAGTATCAGAAAAGTTGAAATTATTATTATTATTACTTAATTTTATCAAGTTGATGTTTACACTTTCATTTCTACTCGCTTGAATTAAGTACTGATATGGAATTTACTTAGTTTTTTTAATTCTTGCCTGAACTAACGTTTTCATGTAAATTACATTGTTTTTTTTTTTTCAATAGTATTTACTTCACCACAAAATCATTTTTTACAGTGATAAAAACATCTCTCAATATAATGAATTAGTTCAATAATAGATAGGAAATAATAGATATATAGACAGACAGGTAGATAAAAACATAATTCTCCGTATAATAAATGAATTCAATACAAATGTATTTCTTTATTCATCTGTTTAATTTATTTCATTTCTATAATTAGCCCACCCGAAAAATATAAATTCCGATTTATTCAAAAAGAAATGAAAGTCTTCAACAGCTTTGAATAAACTAAAGAATGATGAAATGATAACAGCAGTCATTATATTATTACAATAATAATCATAATTCAATAACCAGAATATCAACATTCATAACAAATCCAAAAACATTGGCAATACACTCTGACATACCACTCTTTCTATTAATATAATATATACAAAAAGAAATAAAATTCCCAAGTGTCTGCCCTTTTCAAAAATGGAAATTTAGGGGCGGGGCTTATGGCTTGTCAAGAAAGATGACTGTGATTGGCTTATGGCTGACAAAGATCAACTGAAGTTTATTAGAAAGAGGCACATCATGGGAACTCCATTCATTTACAGGGGACAAAGAAGCGCTTACTTGCATGGAAGAGTTGCTAGGCAAGTAATGAGGGAATAAAGCATCAAGCCATATAAAAGGTCAGTATAGTAAAATGAGAACGTCTTCTCACAAGAGCGACCTTCTAACAGCGATCCAAAAAAAAACTCATCTGATGCACGGCACCGCATTGAAATAGAAAGCAAGAGGAGATGCAAAAGCTGCAAAGATTAGCAGGTGACTTATGTCTGGAAAAGTTGATATATGCATACATACGGTAGGTATTAAGCCTAGGCTATATATTTATGTACAAGCATTGCTTGGTCACCCAGAACCTGTTACAAAACACCTCAATCAGTGAGAAAATGAGTGCAAGCTTTAGACTGGCAAGCCACGTGGCGGACTCACGGTGACGCATCGTAGGTTTCAGACTGCGTACAATCAGCCTGAGCAAAAAGTGCTTCGAAGACATCCGTCGACGAGTCGCCAACATGAGTTTTAATTCCCACAAAGTTCTGTTATGCTTTTTCTTGTCCACATATTGAGAAAAAGGGAAATCGGTGTAAAAGAACACATTCTGTACACTGCATATACAAACATACCTTATGTACAAATACACATATATATATATATCTATTTATATTGTATAACCATACATCCAGTATATACACAAAGACTGTACACACACTGTATATACACACAGTCACCCACAACATTATTCGACCTGCATGATCTCTCAACATTGATATTTTTGTCTAGTGGTGTAAAAAGGAAGCAGAAAAATGTCTGTGTTGCTCAGCAATGGCATCCAAAGCAAATAAAGTAAAACAGCAACTTGGCTTCGCTTTTCAAAACTACCCACAAACGTTCGACAGCCAAATTTCTAAACTGAGGATTCCACATCCAAACAGTGTCATCCATAAAATCAAGAACTCCACAGCAAAACGAAAGAGTTAAAAAGTAAAAGAATCCATCTTTCTTTCAGTTGCCGAGGATTCGGGACGTAGCAAAATGCGGGGAGGGGGAGCAGGTAAAATAACAGGTTGTCGATACTTCTTTGCAAGGAGATTGTCACATAAATTCACGGATCTAAAAAGGATTATTTTCAGTTCTTGTCTCACATTACCAGCATGTAAATATGTGATTTCATCTGGGTGAGGTCCAGTCGAGTAGTAGAAAACTACCAGGAAACAAAAGTTCGGATACTTCCAGCCTCTAACCAAATCCGCTGAAGGACAAATCAGCGTCTCTTGAGAATAAAAAGGCTGGGCATATTCTGTTTCCCCAAAATAAAAGACATGATTGAGACACAGGCAGGCATGACAGGCAGAGCTAATGAAGATCATAATGAGAAGTAGAGGATTGTTCAATATCCTACATGTAGTTAGTAAAGAACCTAAAAAACAGCACCTTTGAGATTGATCTTATCCACAGAACCTCTCCAACTCTCTCAACGAACCACTTGCGCTGCATGCGACATCATCTCTCGTGCTGTTAAGAGGCACGCAGAAGCCATCTGACAGATGTTAAACATCCCAAACTGCCATCACATCAAATTATATCAGAGAGAGGGCACGTCAGAGGAGGGGAACCTATTTTTTTTTTTTCTTTGGATCGGCTCTGGCACTGAGTCTAAGCCTCAGTTTCCCCTCTGTCAACCAACCGAATCACGTGACAGCGCCCTGGAATTAAACATCGGCCAACCTGAAGAATGTCCTTGGTGAGGCCTCCAATTAGGTTCCAGATTGTCCTCCATGAAGCTTTGTGATTGGCTGGAGATGCAGGGAAAAGAGGAGGTGCTTGATGAGCTGCTGACCAATCACTGCTACTAATCTCAGAGAAGAAATGGACTAACTACCAAAACAGGCAGGTCAACTTAAAATGTGTTTTTTTTTCTTTCCAGTTTGCATTAAACTGTGAGGCAATTGAAAGTTTACCTGAGTCATTCGATTTTACGTCTGAGGTATATTCATGTCATGGCACATTTATCAGCCGATAACCCTGTTATCCCATTTCTCTCAACCGCTTTTGGGACATAAACAAAATTGCCTGTTGATTATTACTAAATGGTGTAGAAGTCACTTAAAGATAGCCCTCAAAGCTCTAAAAAGCTAAAATGGCAATCAGTCCATTCTCCTCTCTAGTGCCTTCCCAACCTTTAAATATTACAGTACAGCTCAGTGTTTTTATTGTGCAGTTATGATTTATGTTTCCTTGCTCTCCTCTAGGCCTGCTGTATTTGTGTAGCTGTATTACATACAGAACTTGAGTAGTTTTTCAATGCAACAACAAGGCAATCAGCAATGAATTGGGTTACAAATGAATGACTTGTGTCAGCGAAGCCACGAGAATGTCTTGAGTCTGTAGAAACATGACAATGAACTGATTAATCATAAAACAAACAATAAAACGAAAGCTGTAGTGAACGATGAGGTATACAATCAGTACCAGATGGCAGTGATACTTAAATGAAGAATTATAGCTAAAAATATTTCTGTACAGTACATAAGATCTGATTATTTTACAAACCAAGTCAGTTATCTAACAAGATCTTTCCTAAAATTGCCATTCAACGGCACCAAAAACTACTTTAGAGATGTTTGAGCAACTTTAAAGTCAACATGAAATCAAAATGGACCCTGTATACTTTTAAAATGCAAATTCTTGGTTTTGCATTATTCATAATTTGTAGCTTTCCATTTGCTCAAACAGTATGGTATGGCAAAGCCAAGGTCATGGGTTAGAGTCCCAGAGAATGCATGAACTGATAAAATGTAGCACTGCGCTCGATGTCTTTTGACTTCCGGTCTGTATTTTCACAGCGATCTTACGTAGTTATGAATGAACGGCTCGTTAAAAAAAATTCTCGGTCGCCATTTGTTAAGACATCTGCTTTACAATGCTTATGATAAACATTACAATGCTCATGATAACTTTTGTTAACTCTACAATAAGTAAATCCACTTCACCAGCTAACTACTCCTCGACAGCGATGCCATAGACATAGACAGAGCAACCGCAAAAACGGAAGTTCATAGACAATATTCTAAAGATGGCGGCACCCTTGTTTCTCTGGTGCATAAGGTCTATACCTTGAATTCAGTTTAGATAAAAGCATCTGCCAAATGCATAAATGTAAGTCCCTGTTTACTTTTTCAATGCACATTCTTGATCTTACTTGGTGCACGGTATTCTATATTAAAAACAGGGTTGTTTTAATAATCTTTTAACAAAATACATCATGCACCACCTCTAAAAAAAAAATAAAAAAATCACAAATCCATTTAAATAAAATTTTCAGCCACCAAAATCCATTACACCCATCACTTCCTAAAAGTTCAAATTTATCTATTTTATACTCCAAAACGTGTCACATAATGGATTAAAAAATGGGTTGCTTTCAAGTTGACTTTCATGTTGAGTTTAAAATGTCTTTTAAGACCAAAAAAACCCCCCTGCTTATTTGATATATCATCTCTCTTTGCATCATGCCATTTTGAGGAAAACGCATCAGTATATATAAAAAAATGCCTTATGACCACAACAGCATTCTGGCATAGCATTTTGTTTTAAGAAAAAAGAAAAAAGTTTTTTTGACCTGACAGAGATCACCTCACGCTCATCTCATGTTGCGCACACACACACACACACACACACACACACACACACACTGAAAGAAATCAAAATTAACCTGTTAGGATATGAATGGGAGGACGAAGACATACTGTATATGAACGGTTAGGACGATGACAGAATGAGAGGTGGTGATGTAACACAGAGCAATGCTTTGTGAATCCATAGCACCAGTTAAATACACATAGGTTCTGAGATTGAGAAGAGAAAACATTGCACAAGTTCAGTCTAGTGAGGCAATTCAAAGACCACAAGCACTTTCCAGACATTGTCCACAAAAACCCGAGCCATGGTCGGATTCCCATACTTGACATTTTCAGCATTACATTGAGGCAGAATAACACATCAATCTCTCCCAAATGAGCAATCTTGAGAAGAGAGTGGAGTTTGCACAAGCATTTCTGTAATTCTGCCATCCTTATTCTTGTGTTTGTTTAAAAACCCCGTCTAGAGATACAGAAAGGCACTAGGGAAGGCAGATGACAAGACAAAATCCCCAAGACAAAGCTGATGCGTGTTCGTGGGTCAAATTTCGATCTCTATACACTTCGAAACATACGTATAAGTTTGTTTGCCCACCGTTTCCGGCTTCTTGGGATTTTTTTTTAACGCAATATGAGGGAGCTCAGTCAAAAACTTGGAAACTGAACCAAGCACTTTCCAGTGGTTTGGATGACGTGGTGGCAGAGGTACTGTACGTGCAAGGGGCTTTTAACTTTGATCCAAAGAAAAAGTGATGTCGGAATAGAATATCGGATCCAATGGAGAGCCCTTTTGTTTTGGATGGTGCAAGTAATGTCCCGCCTCCCATTTGTCCTCAGTCTAATGTACACACACACACAAAAAAAACAACATCCTTATAATGCGGATGACAAAAGATGTGACTTTTTCTTCAGAATTCCTAAAAATGTTCTCAGATTTGGTCAACGTTGTTATTGACCTGCTCCCCCTCCAAACTTGCCCTCGATGCTGTTGCTGATTTTTCAGTTGCCGGGGAGCTCTCCGTTTGGCCGGAGTTGTGCGTGAGGAAGAGAACGAGGAGGGGGGGCTAACGGGAAGGACAAGATTCCATTCAGGGGGGATCGGGTGGAGGATTTGTCCGAGGGGCAGACTCCAACAAAGCCAGGAGTGCTGGTCATTTCTCCTCCAAAACTCACACCGGGGTCTGCTGAACCCAAGGCGGAAAGCTGCTCTTCCTAGCAAGACAGAAAGAGAGAGAGGAAAAGGGAGGAGAAGAGAGAGAGCAGGCGGAGGAGGAGGGATGGAAGGATGAAGATTCCACACACACACAAAAAAAATAAGGCAAATGGAATGCAAAGGAGTTCCCATGGCAAACAGATCGACAGGGAAATGCAGAACAGGAAGATCAAAGGAAATAGAGGTCACAGAGAGAAAGAGAGATTTGAGGTGATGAGGGATTGGAAGAGCAGTAAAGGAGGAATAAAACAGGAGCATGAGTTGTACAGCAGAGGAATGACAAATTTCCATAGAAACGCTCAGGGAAAGAGGGATAGACACAAAAAAGAGGAAGAGAGAAGGATGAGGAGGGAATTACAAATGCTGTTGATACACTTGTGCTCTTGTGAGGTTGCACTGCAGAAGACCAGAGTGGTATATATACACATTTTTTTGGTGTATATATTCCCAAAATGTGATTTTAAGTAAGAAGAGAAATGTTTCTATTGATTACTGATTTATTTATTATCAATTTTGCATTAAATGGGTCATAACACAAATTTTTTAGAGCTGTCAAATCGATTCATCTCGATGTGTGTGTGTGTGTGCGTGCGTGCCTGTGTGTATATATATGCATACATATATGTGTGTACACACACACACACATATTATATAAGCACAAACTTTTATGTTATATGTGATTAATCCCGATAAATCGATTTTTTTACCATTCATTTTTTTCTGGTTTTGGTCCAAAAATATATGTTGTATGTTCTTCTCATGGAAGCATAAAAATAGATTACCAGTTAAATGTAAAGTGGCAATGTAACATCCCAAAGTTTACATTAGAAAATTTGACAACTCATGATATGACCCCTACCACTGCACTCACTCCAGGGTCTGAGTGCAGTAAAATAGACTTATACAGAGCATGCAACTGATGCAAAAGTGTGATCAACTGAAAAGAACGGGAAGTGAGAATGAATATTTATGTGGAATGTAGGTGCTTTTTGTTCTGCTATCACAAGCATATCTGGACTGTTGCCTTGTGACCATGTGCCTGACAGTGTTATGCAAGCTCAAATGACTCTAGGGAACAAATTTGCAATCCATTTACAATCTTATAAATGTTTTATGCAAAGTAGTTTATATTTGTATTATATTGCATGATTATACAATTTTGATATTTTATATCAAAATGTACTTGTTCAAACCAAAACAGTGTCAATTCCACTATTTAGAATTTCAGAGAGTTTCCACACTTCAGGGAGTTCGGTTGGTTGCAACTGTACAATTGTCCATCGTGTGCACAGAAGTAGTAGGTCATCCGGGTACTTTTTGCTCACTCTTTTATGAGTACTGTGAATATACTACTTTTGACACATACTGAATTTCACTAAATAGTAGGGAAGCATGCGCTTCAGATACAACCTATTGCAAACTACACGCCGCCATTTTGAAGTGCATTCAACTTTGAAACTTTGTTCATTTCGACAGACCCTCGACCCCTTGATTTTAACAGGGGGAGCGAGTACACTTGTGTACACTTCAGGCAGATTCATAGACCACAATGCAACACCATTGTGACGTCACAACAGAAACTCACACTTAATTTATCCACAAGTGATCAAGGACTTAGGGCGTTCCATTTAAACCCATTGCAAGGGTTTCACCAGCAGTGGGCACTTGTGCAACGTTAGCAAGGGAAGGACAAAGTGGACTTAAATGCAGCCCTGGTTTCGTACCTGAATGAATTAGTGTTTTTGAATGAATTGTTTGAGGTAATGATTCAATGACTCCCTCATAAGAAGCTTACTTGCTTACGAATTGATAGAGAAAGATTCAGTGAATCACACAGAAAACACAGTCACTTGTCTCCACCTACTGGCGGATATAGTCACCTACAGGTTAGATATAGTATTCTGTTTTTAACACTTTTTTAAATTCTATATTTACATTGGGCCCGCAATAGTTTCATAGCTAGTGTATTTTCATTACTGGTTAAATGATATTGAACTTGGGTCCGCTCTGCAACAAAAGCGTGAAAACAACCTCAAGCCCATTTCTGCCACACACACAAAAAAAGAGATAGTATGACTTTCAGATTTTTTGTTATGTGTAGCTGGGCTAAGATTCTCATATAGTGGAGACACCATTTTTATTTTGCTCTTATCCTCTAATCTTACCTACAGAGGAGCAGTGCAGTGCCAAAAGCAGCCTCCGCTCATTTTATATCTAAATCATTCTCAGTGTGTTTTTCATCAAGTTCAGTCCTTTTCAGTGATATCTGGATTGGGGTGGAAACATTGGAGTTACATCAGCCTAAAGTTAAAGCTGAGGCTAATGCATGAGAAACTCAACAACAAAACAACATGACAACATTTGGTGATAATATGTTTTACCATTTTAAATATACTCACCTGGTATTTGTGTTTGACTTCATTTTTTACAAGAATTATAAGTGAATGGCTCAACTTTAATATGTTCTATGTTTTTAACACCAAGGAATTTGCTTTGGTTCCAGACTGTTACATTAGCGAAGTGGCTAGCTTTGCTAACATAAGTCAGTCTGACTCCGTTATGGTGCAATTTATTTCTCTTCTCAATCAGAACCTAGTATTTGAGAATGAATATGGAATTAGTGTTAGGGAACGGAGGTTTGGAACTAGCTGCAACACTAAACAAAGACAAGTGATGACGACAACAGGAGTAAAGGGTGCATCTCTGTCAGAACTGCAACTCATACGACGGTCACTTATGTCTGGAACCATTGCTTTTCTTTAGGTGGTCAAATCGAAGTCCTGGCTGAATTGGTCTGTCATGTAATTTAGGTTCAAAAGAAAGGGTTAATACGTTCTGATGTGTTTCTACAGCTCTTTAGATGCAATCACACGCAGAAACCTTTAACACATCATCTAAAGCAAACTAAATCATCAAATACATTCACACATTCACCTTTCACTTTCATTCAGCCTTTTACTTCACATGAACGTTGCATGTCTTAATTTACCCAAAAGAAATTGTGTAAAAAATTTGTTATTAATGCAACCATGAGCAATACATTTCTATGCAACAAACTACACCACTTAATGCACAAATGTCTACACAAATACTTCTACTGTGAACCACCAGAAGCGCTCTAAACACCGCAACAGAAGCATGAACACGTACACACATTCACACTCATCCGGGTTCTCATGCACGCTGATAACCCACCCCTGACTCCTGTCAGGGCGGCACGGAGAAAGATACGGAGATTTCCCAGAAATCATCATCATCTGTTTCAAAGTGCAATGGTGATGATGTAGATAGAATGGACATGATGATAAGAAATCCTTCGCCTTGCACTGAGCCATATGTCCAGCTTACCTCTATTTTATGTCAGATTATGCTGAAATTGTGACATTTTGTATGGATGTGAGGTGAAACCTCCTGCAAAACGAACAAACAAGCTCCAAAAAATGACAGCATCTCTATGAATAGTAGCAAAAATGATTTTCAGGATACTCAGCATTTGATAATGCCCTTGTATCCAAATGATTTTTTTCTGTAGCATGCAAAAGTAATAAAAACTAGCTGATGCATTAATTTCCATGAAACTAATTGTAAATTAATTTGTTATATTTGTAGGAATAATGCAGTTAACAGAGTACTGTTTTTTTTTCAGGATCTATCTATCTATCTATCTATACAAGACTCAACTTTTAATCATCAAATCTCTTTTCAGACTACATAAGGCCTACATAAAAAAAAGGCTTTTTTCAGATTTTGTCAAGCTAACATTTATTCTAGTAGAATTAACTCTGGCTGGGAAGTAGAGGTGCATATGACTTTGTGCAGGCGAGGTGTAGAGTGTGTGTGTGTGTGGACAAGTCCAGTGTACATACGGTGGATGTGGGAGGAGACAAAGGTGGAGTGGGCGGGTCACAGTCAGGTGAGTCATTACCTTTGCATTCGCAGTGGGACGGGTGCAAGGCGGGGCTGCACTAGGATGGACTGCCGCCTCCCCTAAGAGAAATCACCGTATCTCATCAACACACAGGAGAGGACAGAGAGGTGTGTATGTGAGGGTGTGGGCCTGTGCACAGCAGGCAAAGGGAGTGTGTGTCCGTGAGACGGGATCGGCATGCATGTGGACATACGCACACACGCACACAAAAAACACACACAAATTCCCAGACAAACATTTAAATGTCCACCAAATTACACATACATACCGCAGCTCGCCACAAAGTAAAAGGCAAACAAAGCTCTAAATGCCATGTTGGTCATCTTTATGATTTTGCAGCCAACATGCAGCTACAAGATAAACAAAATAAAACTCTTCTCTACAAAATTCCACAGAATTATTCCTCAGCTCTAAAATTCCGAATCATTTGCGAACAGGGACATGCTACTGGCTCAATGCACCTGACATAATAAAAGTGGCGGGGAAAAAACAGCAGAACAGAAACAAACACAGCGTGTGAACGTCTGCCAAGCACATGAGCAAACACAGAACTGACAGAGACGCATCATTAGAAACTACGGGACAAAACCAGGGCACTTTACAAACACAAACTTCTCTCTTGCTGAAATCAGAGTGGCTTTGGAAGAGTTTTTATAATCATTTAAAAGAGGAAGCTATTTTATTACAATAGTTTATTATTAAGTGAATAGAAACAAAAAAAATTTAAACCTAATATTAAGAAAATGTATAATATTAATTGAATTATTATTATAAATTCATTTATATTAAAGTCACCATGAAATCAAAATCAGCGATTATTGCTTTATTTATGGAATATTGCAGTTTTTATCCGTGAATTATTATTATTATTTTTTTTATTCCTTGAAATCACCTCTTTAATCAAAATAACTGCCCCTCCCTCTCTAAGCCAAATCTCTTCTCTTCTCTGATGATGTGTGATGATGCGCGAGGGCGGGACAACCTGTCACTCACATGAGATCCACCAATAGCAAACCACAACCTATCAACTCCCCGTGTTTGAGAAGCAGCTTCTCTTGGAGAAAAGAAAAGACTATTACGTTTCATCCAGATTTCCAGACTTTTTTTTTAACCAACCACATTTGGGTGATTTAAATATTAAAACATGTTAAATGAATGTTAAAAGGATGTTTCTTTCTGGAACCCTGCAGTTGCATCTCTTCTAAACGTCCACCTGACCTTCATCTAATAGATGCTTTCTTTCACACACTAATTGTATTCTTCAGGAGGATCTATGCTGACTGTGCTGAACTTTCGTCTGTCCACTCAGCAGTTTCCCTGATCCCCGAGTTATACGTGCAGCTCATACTCAACTCCCTCGTTTTATCTGATCTTATCTCATCACAAACAGGATCATTGATTTTCTTCTTTTCAAAGTCACATTGGACAGAGCGGTCGAGTGACATTGGACAGAGCGGTCGTGAGACTGCATTGCTGTCGGTCACGGAAGCCCTGCGGATCGCAAAAGCTGCTTCCAAATCATCAGTTCTCATTCTCCTGGACCTGTCTGCGGCCTTCGACACTGTGAATCATCAGATCCTCTTGTCCGCCCTCTCATCACTGGGCATCACTGGAACCTCCCTCAACTGGTTCGAGTCCTATCTCACAGGTAGGTCCTTCAGGGTCACATGGAGAAGCGAGGTATCCAAAGCACATCAACTGACCACAGGAGTTCCTCAGGGTTCAGTTCTTGGACCGCTCCTCTTCTCCATTTACACCACATCACTGGGGCCCATCATACAGGCACATGGTTTCTCTTATCATTGCTATGCTGATGACACCCAGCTCTACCTCTCATTTCAACCAGATGATCCCACAGTAGCTGCACGGATCTCAAGCTGTCTGGACGGACATCTCGGCATGGATGAAGGAACATCACCTGCAGCTCAACCTGGCAAAGACTGAGCTTCTCGTCCTCCCTGCCAATCCGTCTCTACAGCACGACCTCACTATCCAGCTAGATTCTTCTTCAATCACCCCATCAAGATCAGTCAGAAATCTTGGAGTAATCTTTGATGACCAGCTGACCTTCACAGACCACATTACAAAGACAGCTCGATCATGCAGGTTTGCTATGCACAACATCAGGAAGATCGGGCCTTTCCTAACTGAGCATGCAACACAACTTCTCGTCCAGGCCCTGGTCATTTCTAGGCTTGATTACTGCAATGCTCTTCTGGCTGGACTTCCATCATGTGCAACTAAACCTCTACAAATGATCCAGAATGCTGCAGCCCGTCTTGTCTTCAACGAGCCCAAAAGGGCCCACGTCACTCCTCTGTTCATCTCTCTGCACTGGCTACCACTCGCTGCTCGCATCAAGTTCAAGGTGTTGACGCTTGCTTACAGATTGACCACTGGTTCAGCTCCCTCCTACTTCCACTCACTACTTCAAGTCTACATCCCTACCAGAAGCCTACGATCGGTCAATGAGCGGCGGCTTGTGGTACCGTCACAGCGGGGCACAAAATCACTCTCCAGAACATTCTCATTCACGGTTCCATGCTGGTGGAATGATCTCCCCACCCTCATCCGGAATGCAGAATCCTTGACAGCATTCAAAAGACAACTGAAAACTCATCTCTTCCGGGAGCACTTAACATAAAAAAAATAAATAAATAAAAAAACTTCCCTTTTCCTTTAAATCCTCGCTTGCCTGGCTTATGCTACTCTGAGCTATGTCTGAACTTTGTATTTTGAGCACTTCTTGCGTTGTTTGTGCCTCTTCACGATGACTCGCTTGGTTTAGTCCTCAGTTGTAAGTCGCTTTGGATAAAACCGTCTGCTAAATGACTAAATGTAAATGTAATGTAAATGTGACGTGTGTGCACAGACTGCAACTGCTGAGAATTTGGTGTTTGTTGTAACATACAGTACAGCGATGCACCATTTATGAGAACTCAAAGCATAAAAAAGAAGCGAGGGATGACACATGGAAAGAAACATGAAGCATTTGACATCAGTACTGGAGGTACTAATGCTTAACTAAACATTTCTCCACTCGAGGTAAGGCAACACTGAGCAAATAATGCTACAAAAAAATAAATAATTATGCAAAAAGTATTTTTGGATCTATCTCATTGGAAACATTTCTATAATAGGCCTACCTAATTAAATGGAGAGGAAAATGTTTCTCATAAGCCTTGTCTCAAACCGTGCTCAGATTTGTCAAGATATCAAAATAAACAGATATCTGCATTCAAATCAGTATGGACTCAAACATTTATCATCAAGAGCAAGTGATCTGATACTACATTCATTTATAGCTTTATATTCTTTTGGTGTGATAATGTCTCATTTTCTTCTTTGTAATTTAGGTGAACCATCGTAATAATTATTACTTAAATGAAACAATAAAGAACTCTATTCAAGAGGTAATATCTTGAATATTTGTATTATTATATTTTTTCCCCCTGAAATCCCCTTTTTAATGTAAACTACTGTTCAAAAGTTTGGGGTCAGTAAGATTTTCTTAAAGAAATTAATACTTTTATTCTTCAAATATGCAATTAAACTGATCAAAAGTGACAGTAAAGACATTTATAATGCTACAAAAGATGGGTGGTTAAATGTTTAAAATTTTGGGTTTATGAAATGTTTTCTTTTTTGCACAAAGCTACAGTATGTTTCCATAGAACAAAAAAAAAAAAAAATCATAAAAGATCAAGGAAAAGTTGATACTTTTGCCCCAGTTTCACAGACAAGGCTTAAGTCTCGTCCCATGTTTCAACTGAAAGCAACCTCCACTCAAGATACACACTAGTAATGTTTTTGTTTTTTCTACGGCATGTTTATAAAAGCTCCCTAAATGTCTTAATTGAACTAAGGCCTAATCCTGGCTTAATCCAAGCCCTGTCTATGAAACCGGGGCTAAGTGTCCTGAGCTTAGAAAAAGATCAACATTGATCAGTAAAACATTCCTTCCTATAGTCCAGCGTTTAGCTTCAGGATGCTTCCTTCAGTGCTGCTCTTCCTCAAGTGGATCAAATCTGTGATCTGACCTACTGAACATAATACGGCAGTCCTGTAAAGCGTTCAGACAGGCAGAGCAAACAAGCAAAGACGCATTCCAGCGTGGACGTAGAAGGACAGACACGCAAACAACGGACAGAACGGTCCAGGAGATATTCACAGAGAAAAAGAAGAAGACAGACCTGGTCTGCGAATATCCTGGGTTTTTGCTCAGGCACCACCCCTACCCTCAGCTCGTCTTCCACAGCCATGAGTCTTCGTGGAAAACAAGAAAGCGAGGGAGAAAGAAAGAGTGAAAGAGGGAGACATCATTAGTTCCAAAGCACACAGACATCATTGAGATCAGACAATCAACAGTAAGGGTTCATCTGACACAATTATCAGATCGGCTTGCTTTGATTGTGGTATAAAAAGTATTAGTTTGCTTTGAAATGGCTTTTGGTCCAATCTGGAAAGCATACTGTCGAAAAAAAAAATCAACCATATTATGTCATGATGACATATTTCCATCATCCCATGGGAATAAGTGAGCTGATAAATGAAAATGGGCCATGTTGTATGGCTTCTAACAACGGCTGCCGCTCTTACTGGCAGCTTATTTCAGAAATTACACGCCACTGAAGTGGCCGCCAGCGCGCATCAAACAGGGATGTGTTCATTTCTCCACGTGAACATTCCCTCTCAGGATATCACATCAGATGCTGTTTTTAGGCACAAGCGGCAGCCAAACGAAGCACTTTAATGGGCAGGATAGTGGTGCGATTATCAAGTGAATGACGGCTTTCTAAGGAAGGATGTTTTGTGATGTTTGGTTTGAGTTATGTTGACAAGACGACACGAGTACATGACAGTACATGTGATATTACATGTGTGCATCTGGGTCAAATATGTAAAGTTTCATTGGATAGGTGTCATTGAGCGAGTTTAGGGGACAGATTTGACATTGTTTTCATGTAGACCGATATGAAATAGTCATGAAAGATACATTAATTCATTGCAGAAAAAGGCCTGTTCACGCCAAGGATGATAACTATAAAGATAATCATTCTAAATATAAAAGAATAGCAGAGTCTGCACAGAGAAACAACATCATTTATTTTAGTTGATGAACGATAAAGACATCGACAACCAATCAGAATCCATACTGCTAAAAGAGCTCGAGCGTTTAAAGCGACAGATGACAAAACTGCAGCACGTGCTTATATTAAACAGAATGATATCGTGCATCGGTGTGGATGGTAATATAGTTATTGTTATAGCTATCATTCTTGGTGTGAACGGGCCTTAACTTATTCTGGTCTTTAGCATTTATTCTAATAAATAATGAATTCCACAGTTTAAGTTTAAAACAATATGATTAGATATTTTATTCCATTTATAAATGTACATATATTATATTGCTTGTACAAAATTCAAATGCAAAAGTAAAAACAAAAACAAATTTAGTGCTTCAAGATTTCTTAAACAGACAGAAGCATCCAATTTATTAAAGATATGCTCAGGCCTGTTTTATATTCAACAATGTGATTGTTTATTAACAAAGATCAGACAAAAGGTCATGGGCTCAGACACATTTCACAAGCAGAGGTCAGAAGGGTCACGAATGGGAATCATTAATAAACCTTCATTGTGCTATTTTTCATCGCTACAGTTATCAAGGTATATTTATTGCACACAGTTTCGCTACAAGAGTTAAATATATATCATCTCGTATACAGAATATATATGATTCTATGCTCTATATTTCTGCTTTTAAAAGAATTTATAGGGAAGCAATGTCTGTTATTCTTTTCTAACAGTATTAGATTATTTAATACACTCATTACACTCAATTATTATGAAAGTCTAACAAAGGAAAACAATAAAGGCTAAAAAGGCTTATTTCAGTGCAAACATTCCATATTATTGAAAATGATTATTTATATCAACATCACATTACAAAAGAGATTTCCTAAAAATTCATTTCAGTCCTAAATTAGTTAACTCTTTATGTTTCCTGACCTATAATTATTATCTCTATGTTTATTTCACAAACAGCACCACACAAAATAAGACATTCATAAGCATGACGACTCACTTACCTCATGTTTAATATTTTATATGTATCTTCTTGCCATTTTACATTGAACATGATACCAAAACACACTCACCAAACTGTGTTAATATTGGGTGAGGTGAATATGAGGGTGAAAACAAATCCAGGTCAAATTTCACCATGAAATCAAAATAAATTTTTTTTTCTTTTAAATAATTTGCATAAAGATAATTAAACTTATTTTGAATGTTGCATTATGACTTTAAAAAAATAAATTAATAAAAAAGCAGCATAAATTTAAGGCAGTGCAATAAATACCATGATATACAAACACTTATGTATAAATAAATTAAATAAATATTAAATATAAATAAATTATATGTGTGTAAAGATATGTAATTGTGTGTGTGTGTGTGTGTGTGTGTGTATGTATATATACACATAAAAGTATGTTTGTATTTGTTGCACTGCCTTAAATTAATAATTTTCTATTGATTATAGACTGAAACATGACCTGGAACAGGTTTTGTGAGAATTAAGTCATGAGTTTGAATATTAGGAATCAAATATAAGGCTTGTGTTTGAATATAAGCAAACACAAGCCTCTTTCTGAAGCTTGGAAATATCTGCTTTTATTGCATATTACTGACACCTGAACAACTGAACTCCAAATGTGATGAGGAGTGGTTGACACATGAGATCGCTGTTCTCGTGACAGCACATAGAGATATGGAAAACACGAACATCTGAAATATGATCTACTTTGACGAGTAAGACAGTTTCATCACACAGTATGTTACAGAACACAGTGAAGGGAGAAGTGCAGCAGAGAACACGAGCAGGTCGATCAGGAAGCCATTCTGTGTATTTTCAAGATGTTTTGCTACAATTAATGATGGTTATTTGGAAGAAAAATCCCCTGCACCATTTCTGTTTCAAGACAAGTAAGCAGAAGCCAAATAAAGGCTTGTCTAAATACTTTATTATTGCCGCTATGCAGTTTTTATACTCATTAAAGGATCAAATCACCCTAATGAATGAAAAGGTCATCATCATTTACACACCCTCTCGTTCTTAAACCAGCATGACTGTCTTTTTTCCGTTGAACACAAAAGTTGATGGTTACTTGGAGCCTTTATGGTGTTTTTGTCCTTTTTGGAGCTTGTGTGTGAAAAAAAAAAAATCTCCTTTTGTGTTCCATTGAAAAGTTAACAGCAGTATACAGGTTTGCAACGACATGAGGGATGAATAAATAACCACAGAACTTCTATTAATGGATGAATGATCCTTGTAAGAGCTTTAGAAAACAGCAATTTTTCATTCTGAATAAGTTTTTTTAAACATTAGCAATTCATAAAGCAATTTCTTTTCAGCTTAAGCACAATTCATGACACTTTATCCACGTCAAACTTGTTTTCTCAGACGGCAGTGCTTAAAATGACAAATACAGTAACAATACTGCACTGCCTCAATTACAAACACATCCTGTTATGATCAGTTATGATTATGATGATTTCTGGAGATCATTCCATAAAGGTATTGCACTAATTCACGGCAAGGAAGGAAGAGACGATGATTTATATTTTTATGCCCTTTTTGGGAGTAAGAACCCTGGTCTCCCTTCACCATCTGAGTGTCTTCACTCCATGTCTTCATTCCTAGAATTGGATTGAAATAGCAATATACTCTGTGACACAAAATATGCAGTAAATGCTGCATTACAGGAAGTTACATCATCATTTCATCAACCAATGGGTGGGGCGATGTCATAAGAGCGAAGCAAAATATTGGCAGATGCGTCTCTGTAGATTCACAAAGAATCCAAATAAAAGGGTAATACAAAAGATGAAATGAAACAAAAATAACAACAGGAAGGAAATAAACCCAGTTCATCAATTAAAAAGCAGCTTTGTGATGACACACATCACGGCAATTACAAGACGTCCAAGAGTAAAGATGTGTTTAAACTACTACACTGTATATAAATGGCAGAAGCTCTAGATAGAAACCCCTTAAAAACGTATAAAACATATATACAGTGACCCTAAAAAGTATGAGGACACATGTACAAACGAAATATCAAAGAATGCATCTGCAAACAAGTACCTTCAAAAACAAGTACCTTCACTTTCTTAAAAAAAAAATGTATCCAATTTGACCAGATTACACTACCATTCAAAAATTTAGGGTCAATGAGATTTTTTTTTTTTTAAATAAATTAATACTTGTATTCAATAAGGATGCATTAAACTGATCAAAAGTGACAGTAAAGACTGTCACAACTGTCACAACAGCACAACTGTTTTCTACATTGAAAATAATACTTCGCCAACATTTGTAATAATAATAGATGTTTACTAGGCAGGAATAATGCTGAACAACATTTTGTCGCAGAAATAAATTGTATTTTAAAATATACTCATAAAATCTATTTTAATCAAATAAATACAAACTTGAGGAGCATTAAGAGACTTCTTTTAAAAACATTTACTAACTCTTACTAAGCCCAAACTTTTGAATGGAAGTATAAATGATGTTTTATCACTTCTTTTCGGGAAATGCTTTGAATGAAAAGTGTGCTATATTGCTTTTAAATAATGTCACTTGATTTTACATTTTGATATGTTTAAGTTTGGCTTAAATGTCCAAATACTTTTTGAGGCCACTATTTCTATACAGAATTACATAAGGGGTCAACGTCAATGGAGCTTAGAAGGAAGCGTACAGCGTAGTACACAGCGAGTGTGATCACGTGACCTGTTTCTCCAGCCTCTTTTTTTTCATATTACCTGTCAATAATTCCTTTAATTTGGTTGTCTTTCTCCATCTGCTGCTGTCTCAGTCTCCTCTCGCTGTCGTCCAGTCGGCTCTGATACTGCAGCAGGATTTTATTGGTCTGCTGCTCCTGAGTTAACAGCCTCCTCTCGTACTCCTCCAGCTTACGGTGGGACATCATCAGACGATCCTTCAGAGAGTTGATCTCCTCCTCGTATTCCCGCACCTGCACCACACAACAGATGAGGACAGCAGCAGATGTCACCCTCTTGATGGTGTTGTTGAGACAGTAACAGTATTAATATATATATATATATATATATATAAAGTAAATAAAAAAATTTTTTTTTGAAATTTTTATTTCATTAAAAATAAATTATGAAAATGATAATGAACAATATTATTGATTAAGTTGCTTTAATAAACTTTCAAAATATTAATATAATATCAAAAAAGTAAAAAAGTAAATAAATACTTATACAATTAAATAAAAGAAATAATTAAATTAAAAAAAAAACACAGGATACTATCCATTAAATTGCTTTAATAAAGTTTCAAAATATTATTAAAATCTACAAACATTTTAAACAAATTAAAGTATTAAATAAATGTAAAATAAAAAAAAAAAATTAATTTTTTTTCATGTAATGAAGCTATTAAAAAATAATGACTGAATAATTTGAGATATTAGATAATAAAATATATTATTCGTTAAATTACTTTAATAAACTTTAAAATATTATTAGATATGATATAAGAGGACAGTGGGCATGTTATCATATTAAAGTAAAGCCGGGTGTACAAACTTGCAGGCGATTTTTTTCTCTCAGGAGAGAAAAAAACTCTCTCACTATGAAAATTAGTACGCACACACACACACACACACACGCACGTACCCACAAACTCTCTCTTGTTGTTTTTGTCGAAAGAAATGGCTGTGCTGTTCTCTGCTTTTCAGCAAATCATTTGCAGCCAAGTCTTTTTATTTTCTGTCTTTTTTTCTATCCGATGCTATAGCAGCAATATTGAAAGCTCCAGTCTCAGTGTTTAGCTCAAAAGCCAACGGGACTGCCCCTGGTACAGTCGTACTGTGTACCAGCTGCTTTGACACGATTATCAGGCTACCTGACCTCTGAACTCGCAGTGTACGCTCGTCTTAAGGTTATACAGCTCCTCGGTGTCCAGCGCTGGTGATTGACTAACTAAAAGTGGTGATGCTACGAAAATTCTGCCATCATTTACTTACTCTCATGCTGTTCCAAATCCTTTCTTTCTTCTGTGAAAAAAAAAAGTGAATTTCTGAAGGATATCCAGGGCAGGGTATCCTTCAAAAACGCATCTTTTGTGCGAAGAAAGAAAGTCACGCAGGGTTAGTAAATAATGACTAGCTTTTGTAGCTCAGCCATTTTCAAAACAGTGTGGGTTTTCCAGTAATGAGCAACTTTCAGATTTTGGCCAAACTTGTGCAACTTATAAGGGAGCACGATTTTGCTCCCTACAGCTTTTTCCGCAAGGAGTGTGTCATTCACGCATGAAAATGTTGCCTAGGTGGGCAACTAGTCAATGCAAATGAACAAATTCTCCTTGCAAACCACATGGGAATGAGAAAGTGCTGATTCATAACAGAATTTAATGGCATATTTTGAAGATGAAACTGTCCTTTAATAGGCACACTGAGAAGCAATGAAAAGAGGTTGTGTGTCACCTCTACACGAACATCCAGACGGGGGAACAGAGGGGAAAGAACAGTCAGGACGTCCTGATTGAAAGCCCATGCTGCTCTCTCCTGTAGTCTGTTCGCAGCAAAAGGCTGTTCATTCTCATTTGATATTTAAATAATGCATAAATCAGACACCATCTGTTGCCAAGGTGAAAGACATGACATGCATTTCCTTGACACTTGTGTGCTGAGACACAACTGCACTCAGTCAACTGAGTGTCACGGGACACTTGGTATACGGAGACGAGTTCAGAGGAATCAAACTCGAGTTTGGACCAAGAACAAACTGTGTGAAAACAGTCTGAAGTCATTCTATTTCAAAGCTCACAACTCTCATATCACAACAGCCGTCTAGCATGGCGATATCTGTTGGCTTAATTAAAATAAACCAGAGAAACACACCCTGTCCAGACGGGACTCGTCCATGCTCTTGGAATACTCCTTTAGCTTGAACTCTTCTCTGTCGATGCGGGAGCTCTCTATGTCAGCAGAAAGATGGGGCATGTTGGACACCCAGGCGACGGTTCGCTCAGAGGCTGGGGTCGTGGGGTTGAGAGTGGATGGAGATTGGGAAGAGCCCTGCGGGAAAGAACAGAACATCACGTAAGTAAGGAGGGAAGGCATTTGGGTTGAAATATTTACACTACACAGTTTGGGGTTGGTAAGATTTTCAATGTTTTTGTCTTTTATGCTCATCAAGCATTTGATCAAAAATACATTGAAAACAGTAATGCTATAAAATGTTATTACAATTAAAAAAAGTTTTCTATTTGAATATATTTTAAAATGTAATTTATTCTTGTGATGTCAAAGAGGAATTTTCAGCATCAGTGTCACATGATCCTTCAGAAATCATTCTAATATGCAGATTTGCTGCTCAAGAAACATTTCATCAATGTTGGAAATGTTGTGCTGCTTAACATTTATGTGAATTTATTTTTAAAGGATGTATAGAAGGTTTAAAAAAATCTAGCTATAAATATTTTGTAATATTATAAAAGCTTGACTGCCAATTTCGATCAAGTTAATGCTGAATAAAAGTATTCATTTATTTGAACAAAAATGTCATTATTAAGTATGCTGACTAACTTTATTATGCTATCTACAACCAATGAAAGAGTAGTGCTTTCAGTTCTGTTTAACACATTTTAGCATGTTTAAATCCATTTCACAGAATTCTCTAAAATCTACACAAATATAAATATCCCTTAATATTGCTGAAATGTTTTTATTAATTTGTAAAAAGTACAATTAACAAGATATTATCTATTAAACAACTTTAATAAACATTTAAATATTATTAAAATGCTAAAAATGATCTGAGTGGTATTTCATATTTTTTTTATAGTGAAATAAATATTTATTTGAAATAACCACATTTATCACAATGATAAATTGCGGTGTGATAAGTATGACTGATTATAAAAAAAAAAAAAAAAATTATGTTTTAAAATTAAAATAATGTTTAATTAATGTTAAAATTACAATTATTTTTTAAAAAAATTTTTTTGACTTTTTAATAGTTCTACACTTTTTTTCATGACTTTCCATCATAAATGATTGAAAATGATTTTTAAAAAGAATTGTATATAGATCACACACAAAAAGAAATATCTAGCTTATGATTGAGTTTTCTGAACACCTGTTTGCTCATGGTAGGCTTGAGCAGATGCTGTTGCTGGACCTGCTGGCGTTCCTGATGTGATTTCGATTGCTGTGTGGACTGTGGCGTTCCGCCCTGAGAGCCCTGGGATCCCTGGCTCTCCCTGGTGGAGCTCTGCTGATGGGGCAGGCCTGGGGGGGTGCTGTCTTTGACGGACAGCTGCTGTCGGGGCCCCTGTTGCCGGCTCCCGAAGCCAGACTCCGGGGACTGGAGCAGGTTTCCGCTCTGTGGCCTGGTCTTTGCTGCAGGGGTGGCGGCAGCGGCAGAACTCACGGAAAGCTGATGTGAGGGTTGCGATTTCATGCGCTGTGTGGGAGGAGCCATGGAGCTTTGACGGACAGGCTGAACGGTAGAAGGGGGCGTGGCTAGTGATGAATGAGATGTGCCGGTCTGCGATGCCATGCCTGCCATCTGCTGCTGCTCCTGGTCATGAGACACATGTTTAAATAACAACCTCCATTTCTGCCACTCATTTCTAAATCAATTTACTCAGAAATTTTATGTAAACAGTGGATAATATAACAATATTTGACAGATTTTATGCTTTTCCCATAGACAAAAGATGCATAATTTGTCAACATTTGTGGACAGTTGACTACAGTATATAGTGAATGTAAACAAAGGTAAACAAAGTGCCTTGAAGTCTTTAGTTTTCTTCTAGGAACAAACAAGTCACAATATTCCTTGTTTAAATAATTCCCGCCCAAGGCATATGCAAAAAGAGAGGATGAGGCCTGGTCCAGTTATTTAGTAGTGTGTTGAAACTCGTGGTTATGGTAACGGACGTGGCATTTCCCAATCATGCTCAAAGTAGTTGACGAATCACAACACAGTAGTCTAGCTGACCAATCAGAGCATAATGCACTTTTCAGAAGGAGGGGCTTCATAAAGACAGGAACTAACAGAACGTTACTGACAGACTTGGAAGAGAGGAGCTGGAACAATGTCAAACATGTGAAAAATAATGCATGAAAACCTATTCTAATAAACCCAAAAAACGAAATCAAGATAGGTCCTTTTTAAGATCAAAACGGTGCTCGAAAAAATACCTGCATGTGCATCGAGAGCTGGCGTCCCCTGAAGTCACTCTGGTTATGGCGGGTGTAGTCGTCGCTGTAGCTGTGGGAGTGAATGATGCTCGGCTGACCCAGATGAGGGCCGGGTCTGAGGGTGGACAGGTCTTCGCTTCGGGAGAAACCACCATGGGCGAACTGCGGGATGTACGCTGGGTGCGAGGCGTCCGGCTCAGGGGCCAGCAGGAGAGGAGGAGGAGGTTGGGCTCGACTGTGCTGGTGGTGAATCTGAGGCCCGTCAGCGGCGAGGTGGAACAGAGGGTTCTGGAAGGAGAGGGGGTAGCGGAGGGCGGCGGCTTGCTGCTGTTGCTGCTGGGACAGCGAGTCGGTGGTGGTTCCCATCTGGCTCAGCTGGCTCAACCTCAGACCCCCGGACATGCTGGAACCGCCGGATCCGGCCGACATACGCCCTCCGGCGCGCAGCTGACCTCCGAGGCCTCCTCCCAAGGCCGCGAGCCCACCGTAGCTGCCGAGGCCGGCAATCGAGGCCTGGGAAGAGTTGAGCATGTCCCCGATAGACTGCAGGTTAGAGACGCTGTTCATTCTTGAGTCCTGGAGGTCCATCATAGAAATGTTTTCATTAACACCTAGAACCTACGGGCGAGAGCGCTGCAGATACCTGCCGGGCGCAGCAGTTGTGGGCGGTTTATGCATGTGGCTTGACTGCATGTGAGTGATGGGTGTAGTAACTTGAGGGTTAAAAGGAATAATTCACCCAAAAATGAAATTTCTGTCATTATTTACTCACTGTCATGTGCTGTTTCTCATGCAGTTTGTCAAATAAAATAAAATAAAAACATAAAAAACAAAAGCCAGGTTGTCCTGACAATAATGTCAAGAAAAATGATAGTGAATCATTTAAATAATATATATTATATTTAAATAATAGTAATAAATAATAACATTTGATTTTACAGGAGAATAATTCATTCAACTGAATTCAAAATGGACATTAAAAGCACGGTTCATTTAAATGTTTCATTGTTTAATGCTTGTGTAAAATGTTTCCATTTAAATCATGCTTAGCTTATTGATTATAGTCTATACAGGGGTAAGGGTTTTTTTAGGTTAAATTTACAGCATAAAAAAATTGTAGTATAATAAATAATAATATAAATAACAGAAGCCAAGCTGTCCTGGGGTGCATTCCCAGAACAACGATGTACAAAGCATCGCTGGAGAAATCAACTAGCAAGTCACGACTGTTTCCCGAAACCATAGTGGTCGTTCAACCACGCTGGTTTATCACGCACGTGGTGGAGTAATAACTTCTTTAAATGAACTGTTTGAGATCGAATTAACACTAGATGTTTTGATATAAATTACAGACATGGCATCTGTCTTTCAAATTTTTCTCAGTTATCATAGGCTCAATCTTACGTAGTAGAGCACGTTCGCACATGCGCAGTCTTCAAAAACAGAGCTTTAAGTCTTTTGACAAACTAAAAGACGTAAATTACATTTGCATGTATTCTAAATAAAAGACACGAGTTGTACTGAGTAGCAGCTTGCTAATTTTTCTCAAGATTTCTTAAGGATTTATTAAGTTCACATGTCATGCAAACTAGAAACTCTGCTTCTAACCACAGGTCGAGAGCTGTCGTTCCAACCACACAAGTTTGCGACGCTGTTTGCAAATGTTCGTGGGAACGATGGTTTCGGGGGAAAAACGACTTGTTAAACTATGCTGATAACGCCGGAACTTCCGAACATAATTGGCAAACAATGCTTTTGGGAAACGCACCCCTGGTAATGATGTCAAGGAAAATTATTATTCTATACAATATAATATTTAAATAATGGTAAATAATATAATATCATATAATAATAATACATAATTAATACAATTATTTAATAAAATAAATAATAATAAAAAAAACAATAAATAATTACCATCTGCTTTTATAGGAGAACATTTAATTTAACTAAATTTCAATTTTATTTATTGGGAGAATGACACATGCTATATTGTGAGACTTAGATTTTGATGCCAGAGTACAGATTAAATGGATGACAAAAGTCAAATGAACTAAAAATGGTATTGTGTGTCAGTCTGCGGCAAACCTGACATGATATGACAGGTGCCATTTGTGTCATATAAAATTTTTCAATTAATAAATGAAATGGGTCTCTCCCTCTCCCTCGTATATGTACCTGAAAAACAGTTCACAAACAATACGATTTTAAATTATTTTATAATATCTAATTATTTTTCGTTCTGAAAACTTGTCACTATAAACATTGCACATGAAAGTGCAGGATACAACAATCACAAAACTTTCATTTTTGGGTGAAAAATACATTTTTGTATGTCAGGACCCTGAATCCTAAATGGTGATGGAAGATTAGCGTAAAGAATCTCTTTATGTATTGACTGCACCCACATCATCTTGTAGCCCTCTTTTCCATGCTTGGGTGGTATTTGACCATGCAGTAAGCAGATCAGTGGCGCTTCCTTCTCCGACAGGAACAAAGCCAACCCTCAGAAAAGCTGGTGAAACGTATGCTAGGGAGTGAGCTGTTATTCAAATGAGAATTTGGACCAGACAGCACTGACCATTGTCATGAAAGAATTCTAAATGAAAGGGGACATTATTTAATCAGAACACCCCACCCAATCAGAACCACTGTGCTTTGGGACTTACCTTTGGGTCTGGATCAGTAATATCAGAACTGCTAGTACAGTACGCTGGACTGGAGCGGGCCAACGGGGGACGGGCGACATAGAAAACTTCTTTAGATGAGGCTCGGTGAGGATGATCGCGATCCACGAAACCCCCTATTCCAGCTCGGGACGGGGGGGCTCCGCCACCGGACATGGCAGAGGTTGGAGAGGGCAGGCGAGTGATCTCGATTGAACTGTATGAGATATGAGGAAGTTGACAAGGAAAAGAGTTTCCATGCTCATTTGCTCCAGAAGCAATATTACATAAGACATTCACTTAAGCTCAGGGTTACACTTTATTTTGATGGTCCACTTTAGAAAACTACATGTCAACTAACTCTCATTAGAGTATTAGTAGACCGTTAGATGGGGTTCGGGTTAGTAGAATAAGTTTACATGCTGTTGAAAAGTTTGTTATAGTCAGTAGAATGTCTGGTTGGGGAGCATCACAATAAAGTGTTACCAAGCTCAGTTCCAAAGCCATATGATGTGATATTTGATTTGTAGTTGATTATTTAAAATAAAATTAAAATAAACTTTGATACTGTACTATTATAGCTTTTGTTAATATTTTGAAGTAGATTTTAGTTGTATATTTTCTGTTTTCACTTTAATTTTAGTTTAGTAATTTTGTCATTTTATTAGTTTGTCTATATAGTTTGTAAACATTTTTATGAATTAGTTGTAGTTATTTGAGTACTTCAAGTTAAACTAAATAAAAATGAGAAATGTTGGCAACTAGCTGAAATAAAATATTTTATTTTAGTTAATGTTTATTTTGTTTAAATAAATAAATAAAAAAATTTAAGTTAACAATAATAAACCCTGCTTTGACAGAAGCAGAAGTATGGAAAAATATATATTTTTAAATGACGGCAAAGAAAATCCAAACGCAAAAATAGGGAAAATGAAAACTAAAAAACTAAACTAAACTAAAATAAATCTAAAATACAATACATAAATAAATATTGATTTATTTGTAGGTGACTTTGCATCCCCCTAAATATGGTGATACTCTTTTGAGGGACCCCATTTTTATATATAATATTTAATATTATTTAATTATATTTTATAATATCTATACATTTTATTTTAATGATTAATTTCTTTGATTTGTTTGAAAAATACAATACAAGTGTGATATTATAGACAACATGTTGTTTCCTAAATTAATTAATTGTCTTTCATATAGTTATTGTACTAAAACAAAAACAAAAAAGACATATTAAAAAGTATATGTAGAATTTAATAAAAAAGCTTAAAAGCAGAAAGCATGAATGAAAGAAATTAAATCCTGTAAATGTTTGTTTTTTTAGCATTCATTTGCATCTCCTCTCCAGTTAGTAAACCCCTGGCATAGATGCCTAAAAATATGAGGCAGACTAACTAGATTTTGGAAAATACTCTCTTCTCCAAGGTGCTGCGATGCGACACAAATAACGCGCGCATGTAAAGGCCCCAGACGCTACCTGTTGAGGTCTCTCATCATGAGGTTCTGGAACTCCGATGAGATGGCCCTGTTGAAGCTGGGCCTGGAGAGCAGCCTATCTGTCTGTCTCTCTGGAGGCTGTCTGTCTGTCTGATGACTGGGCTGTCTCTGGAGGTGCGGGTTACGGAGGGCCATGCTGATGTCGTTTAGAAGGCGGGGCAATGGTCCGAGTTTGATGATAGCATCCTTTGGCACAATATAAACAGACAGAAAACAGGAGACCAACCTGATGACCGATCACAAACGCAAGTAGACAATCACAATTATCTTCATCTAGATTATCAAACAGCATCTACCTTGCTTAGCTGTGCCATGACTTCCCACAGAAGACTGTGCAGGATCGAGAGCTCCCTTCCCAAGTCGATGTAGCCCTCAAAAGCAACTGCGTTGCTCACGGTATCGAGATTGGAGATCTCGTAGAGGAATTGCTGCATGGAGCCCCACTCCATCTCTAAAAACTCATTCATATAGCACATGTACTCCTCCTTATTGCCAAACCTGTAATACAGTGAAGAACTGGTAAGGACACGGGCTGATATGGTTAGTAGGAACATATTGTGTCAATGATAAATATGATAATGTTCATCATCATCATCATCAGTAACAGCTGAACTGATGTTATAGCTTTGAAATAGCTTAAGCTGACAGCCCTAACGTCATAATGTAACCCATAATATTGGAGCACTAAAGAGATCCCCATCACTATTGTGTCCTTAACCCAAATTTAAGATGACTGTCCCGGATCAATTATTTTAAATGCTGAAAAGGTGATTTTAAGCATCATCACATTATAAAAAAAATGGACATTCATTTTGAAAATTTGCTAACTATTACATTATACAGTGTTATTGAAGTATTAGTGATTTTAAAGGTTAATTTCCAGTGAGCTATTTTTACACAAAAAGAGATAAATCACAAAGATAATCTAAATTTAAAAATTGGGAAAATGAGAATGCACAACTAAATATCAAATATGGATAAAAAAATTAAATAAAAGAAAATAATACAAAAGAAAATTATGATAACCAATATGGTCCAAATATATTAAGCATCAGAATGGATTGAATGAGAATGCACAAATATCCAATTTTATTAATAAAATAAAAAATGGTCCCATTATATCATGCATCCCATATCAGAATGATGAAAATGAGAATGCACAATTAAATATCCGATGTGAAAATTGTAATTAAATATCGGTTTGATAACCAAAATGGTCCCATTACATCATCCATCTCCAATCAGAATGGTTTCCCTGCTGAAAAGACCAGCATGAATGGAAGTTACAGCAAAAATGATGACATGGTAATAAAGACGTTAAAGAAGTGTGTACTGACTTTGAGAAGTTTGCAAGGTTCTGCACAACTTTGGCTATGAGGGTGAGTGTGCGTGAGGTCTGTTCATCGGGGTATTCCTGTGTGAGATTGAATAAGGATGGCGACATGACGGCTGGACACAGGAAGCGCAGGAAGAGGGAACCACTGATCAGTCGATCTGCAATGTCCTCTCTTCCTCTCTCAGCGCATCGCACGCGCCAGGACGCAAAGACCTCTTTCAGTTCTCTTGGAAACGCACTGGGAAAAACAAACAATATATTTCCAGTATGATTAAAGCAGTTGGTTTGCAATCATGTTTTCACTGTCCATTCTTTTAAATTATATTAAAATATATAAGACTGGAAATTCATGATTAAGGATAATGTGCATCATCATACAATTTTCACCATGCAATCTTAAGAAAGATTTTTATGAAGATCTGCTATCATAACTATCATTAAAAAATTGTTTTGCCACTTAAACTGTTTTAAAGAGTCACAGGAGTAAAAAAATAACACCATTAAATGTATCACTTTTACTGTCCTGTGGTGTGGTACACATTATTAAATATAATCAATTTAAAAATTTACCCATTTAAAAAATTGACTGCCACTGTGTGCATAAGAAGAATTTCACTTTCCATAGAAAAAAGCAGTAAGGGGCCGTTCACACAGTGTGTGTTCTTGCATCTGTCCCAGCTGTTTTCTTTATTAGTAGTATTTTTTTCCTCTATGTAAACGGGCTATAGTGATGTAGTTGATTGCTGCAGTGCATCTCGCTGTGTTTTAAAGGGACAGTTCACCCAAAAATAAAATCAAGTCATCATTTACTCACCCTGGTGCTGTTCTAATGCCAAAGGCCCTTGTTTCTTTTTTGGACCACAAAAGGAGTAATTTAAAAAAAATTCCCGCTCGTCCATTTAATGGCAGTGAATATCAACCAGCATCAAGCTTAAAAAAAAAAAAAAAAAGCGCACAAGTATCACAGAAGTGTTCTGGGTGTATACAATAGGGTTTGGTAAAAAACTTGGCTGTTGGTCCTCTGTGCACAGCTGTGTAACGTGTGTGTTCGTGAGACTGTATTAGTGCCGCAGTTCACTCCGACTCACCCAGAAATTCTAGCATCATCAAAAAGATGTAAAAGAATTTGATCTTTTAATATCACTGGTTTAGTAAGGCATTTTAAGGGTGGGTTGCACCAATAAGGTTTACGCATCTCCGTGGGTTCACCCTCTGCTTGATCAGCCCTTTAATTCTAACGCTCTTTCTTCGTAGCAGTTTTTAAACACAGTTGACATTTTACAAGTTTATTTCTTTTATCGGCAAGAGCTATTGTCAGAGTGAGAGTTTCTGGTGGTCAATAAAACAGAAAATGGAATATTAACATTGTTGCTGTTAAATTGGCAAATCCATCATGGCGGAGAATTTTTTCGTAGATTTATTGTTTTAATCACAGGTTAGAATTGTAATCCCTGATTTGTTCATCTACGTTTAAAATTTAGTGATGCAAGAACTCGATATAAAATAAAATGCAGATCAACAAATACTTGATAAGCATTACACTTTGCTTAATTTAATCCTTATGATGATGGACAGAAGCCAATGAGCAAATTTGGCCAGGATGCCGGGCACTCCTACTCTTTTTTGAAGGACATCCTGGGATGTTTTTATGACCACAGAGAGTCAGGAGCTCGGTTTGAAGTCTCATCTGAAGGACGCTGCTTGTTACAGTAAAGTGTCCCCATCATTATGCTGGGGTGTAGGACCCACACAGACCTCAGGGTGAGCGCCCCCTGCTGGGCTCACTAACACCTCTTCCAGCAGATACCTAGTTTTCCCAGGAGGTCTCCCATCCAGGTACTAGCCAGGCTCATCCCTGCTATTCACTGCTATTATATGGACAAGCACAAGCAGAATGTGTTTTTTTTTATTTCTCCTTTTGTGGTCCGAAAAAGAAGGAATGGCATACTGCATTAGAACAACATGAGTAAATGGTGAGTAAATGATGACTTGACTTTCATTTTAGAGTGAACTAACCCTTTAAGATGGCGTGTCCATTTAAAACAGCTCAAGACTGTGTGAACGGCCCATAGGAGGACTGTCTTATGTCAGCTTTGTAACTAACCAATGAGAGTTGACGATTTTACAGAGTGCAAGCTCACAGCACATCCGGAGGTTGGCTTGATGTTCGGGCAGTACAGAAGGTGGAGTTCTCATTGGGTCGACTTCACAGTTCTCTTCTGACTCATACAGCGCTCGGATAAAATCACCTAAATTCAAATGAAACCTTAATGCGTGAGCGTACTGCAACAGAAACAATGACAACTCTCAAAACAATCAAAAAATTTGAGGAACTCTCACCTAAAACATCTTTGAGGTACTTATGTCCAATGAGTTTGAGGTACTCTTCTATGGCTTTGGTGGCCAGGGTGTTCTCTCTGAAGATAAGGTGCTCTCGGTCGATAAATCGGTCCACCTCACACATTGCCATGTCTGAAAGAAAATCCTTGTGCAGAGCAAAAGAAGATACATGTCTAATCAATTTACAATTGCTTGCATATAAAAAAAATCAAGATAAAAGCAAATAAGAGACTGATTTGGAGTGCCCTAGATAGGCAGCAACTCTGTGTGCCAGTGTTGCTATTGTTAACTAAAGCTAGTAAAAACTGTTTTCGGTGATTTAAATAAAGCTAAAATAAAATGAATGAAAAGATGAAAAGCTTTCACCTCAAATTCGAAAAGTTGCCTTGGCAATTAACTGAAGTTAAGTACAAAAATTTCTAAAACTAAAATAAAAAAAACGACGTAAATTAAATCTATATATAAAAAATTAAATAAAAAATAAATGACAAAAGCACATACAATTATTAAAACAAACTAAATTTAAAATTAAAACAGAATATATGAAGTTTATTTAAAATATTAACATTATAATATTATTATAATAATATTTAATGTAACATCTCCAAAAATGTATACATTACTTAAGATACACAAATATTAGGCAAAATATTTCCTTTTTAATTAGATGAAACTAATTTTTCAATAATTTTCAGGATTAAATTAAATATTATCAGGTGCTGGATTTAAACATGGTACAATTAGTCAAATGGAGCTGAAAGCATTTGATTGGTCTCTGTAAATAATTTTTCCAAAGTATATTTATAATCATCTGTAACTGCATTTTCCACAGAGTATATAGGCTATGGTAACTTAAAATCTTACCTAGACAAGTTTTTGCGTCAGGAGCATGTATCCAATGCTTTAAAATCCTGTCTAGGTAGGCAGCTCACCAAGATTTTGAACATACATTATTGAAACAAAGTCCTACCTTGGCCTTCCCTGTGCTCTGCAGGATGTGCACCAGAGCACAGGCCACTTCCTCTTTGCTCTTGACGCTCAGCAGTGGCTCCAGAACCGCGCACAGCGTTCTGTAGTTGTTGGTGACATACTCTGCGAACTCTTTATACAGCTCCATTGGCAGGATGCTCATGGTCTGAAAGCGTGACTTGAGCCGTAGGGAGGCGTTGATGATTTTGCCCCCTCCCACACCGCCACCCTTGGCCAGGATGCTAGGCTGAATGACGGGGTACCATTGCTCCACAAACTGACGACCAGTGATGCTGGAAATGGGGATGCTGACTAAGCCCAGGTATGTGCTCTTTTCCTGTTATGATGAAGGAAATGATGGACAAAAATGATGATGATCAGTCACCTTAAAATAGCAGGATGCACCCTTCCTAGCTAATGAAAGGCTAGCATCATTAAGCTACTAGCATTTTTGAAAAAATTTTTAATTGCTTGTCAAGTGCAGTTATGTATTTTTTTAAATATAGTTTTGTATTTAAGGATCTTTTTTTTTTTTAAATAGCCAGTTACCATGAAGCATTATTTGCAGCTTGCTATTTGCTTATTGTAAATGCCTATATCTGGGAATTTGTTTTGTAGAGTCTATTGGATTCAAGATAATTGGATTAAATAATTTATAAATAATACATACTATTAATATATATGTATGCATTTAAATATATACATGTTGTGAAAATATTCTCTATATATTCAATGATAATATATATATATTGTTTACATTTATATTATCATAATGTATCCATTTTTAAATAATACTTCATTTGTAAATAATATATATGTATATATATACTGTATATATTTAAATACATCCATACTGTGCATTTATATATTAATAGTTTTAATATTTTTTTTAGAATATAAATGTAAATTTTATTATATTATTTTTTATCATACTATTGAATAAATCTGTTTGTGGATATCTAGTTTACTTGCTACAAAGCACCTAAAAAAAAATCTCTGAATATCTTGATGTCACTAATCGAAATATGTGTATGCTAGTGTGCCTACACGTCTAATGTATGAACAAAAAGCCACAAAACTCAAGTCTTTAAGTATTCATTTGGAGTTGAGTGTCTAGCAAAAGAGCATGAGTCTTTTACCTTGCGTCTTTTTTTATCTGTCTCTTTGTAAAGATGAAGGCGGAGGCTGCGGACAGCTGGCAGGTTGTTGAACTCAAAGTGCTCACCCCAGAACACAGTATCGGTTCGGGGTTTGCTGGTGGTGCGGGCGTAAAGCATGTCATCCAAGCACAGTTCACAATAATAGCGCTTTTTGGGTGGGAGTTCACGGGCCTCGATGATCCACAGCTTCAGAACATTGTCGACGCGTCGACTGTTGTCCTGAGTGTGGGAAACACAGAATCATATTTGCATCATATATAAACTATAGGTGATGGTGGTGAGAGGGTTTGCAGAACTTTAAATGCGCTGTCAAGCATGCGGACAGACACGAGAGATTGCAAGTTTGAGGGTGGCAGTGCTTTAGAAAGGATAATGATTTGAATTACTGTTAGTCTAACACCTACTGCATGTCTAAAGTGCTGGAGTGGTCATAGACAATGAGGTTTCAGAGAAAGATGAGTCATTCAGACTCATCAAAATGGCCCTGGAACATTAGTTTTCTACTGGCATTTATAGTTTTATACCATTAAAAACAGATTTCAAAAGCTCCGGCCCTTTTATAAAAAAATACAGTGACGTCAATATGCTACAGTGATGGTCTCTCAGGTGGTAATACTATGGTATATATATTTATACCATGTTACTGAAAGATTACCATATTCATATACAGTACCATTGTACTCCAAGTCAAAGATAGTTTTACATAGCCAAACTGACAAAAAGCAACCAATCACAGTTCATTCTCTTTTTACATGCTGTTCATAAGCGGGTAAATCTGTAATCCATGACATTAGACAAATTGATTATGCGAAAATGGATCAAAATAATGTTAATTCAGCGTACCAAAAATCTGAGGAAAAAATTTGTGATCTGAATTTAACTGACCGTTAGCATCTCTCTCAAAACAGCAGGCGCACAGCGAGCAGGCGCAATGATATTACGCAGGAATGAGAGTATAGTTGCACATCCTGATATAATATTAATAATTAATTTAAAATATAAATTTTATTCTTATTATAATTAGGGGCCAAGCACCGAAGGTGCGGAGTCACCTATTGAAATCGTTGGCGTTCTTATTCATCTTGCTTCTTCTTCCACTCGAAGAAAGTTTGCGGGAAAGTTATGAAATTTGGCACACAGATAGAGGATAGTCTGACCTATCACCATAGAAAATTTGGAGTCTCTAACTCAATCCCTCTAGCGCCACCAACTGTCCAAAATTTCACTCATGTTTATGCTAATAACTTTTGAACCGTACGGGCTAGAAACAAAATTGCACCCTATGACGTCATTTTCCATCATAAAAATCTTTCCGCCATTTTGAATTCTCAGAGAACTCTACTTTTTCGAACTTCTCCTAGGCCGTTGCTCCGATTATCACGAGTTATGGAATTCATGTCGATTCGTCAAGCTATTTTGACAATAATGGCTGTATGTTGTATGAGGACAGTAAATATATACTGCTAAACACGCAGTACATTGACTACTCTAAAATCTTTCCAAGTTTCATTTCTATAGTATTGTCCCTTGAGATGATATACTAAAATGTTTGCTGAAATGTGAGGGGTGTACTAACTTTTGTGAGATACTGTACTGTATTATTAGTTACATAATATGTATTAATAAAGTGGCAGTTCTGATCATGGATATCTACTTTACTTGCTACTAAGTGTCTTAAAACTTGAATATCTTTGGAGGCATTTGAGAACACACGGTGATGACTTCACACATTCACACAAAGCACATTGTACCTTGTAAAGGTGGACTGGTAAAAACTGTGCAACCCAAATTGTTACATAACCATTCTGATTAGAGCTTTCCCGTTTTGACGGTCAGTGAACAGACTGTGACTCCATCTGTGACTGTAAAAGAAACTATGGTAAAAGTAAACGTATCTATGGTACCATATGTTCAAATTGTGTATTTTGCCAGTGAGTGCTTCATTGGTTTGCTATGAACTACTCAGCTTTTTCTATCACTTCGGAAACTTTTTAAACTAATCAGCTGATAAACCAAACTAATGAACACCCTTGGTCCGTCCTCGTTTATTGTAATATTGACAACGCATCTGTTGCGAGACTGAGCAGGCTGATCATTTTTGGACGTCTGTGTCATGTTCTCCACGATTCAGCCCAAAATCTCGCTGCCTGAACATCTGGACGAGTCAATCCACACTGCTCGTTTCACCAAGACACTTTTTAAAGCCTATCCATTCAAACCATAACAACAGACACAGCCAACATGAGAGATAATCGATGTCTGAAGAAGGAACATTCAGTATGCTGCATTGGGATACATCTTAGCATACCAGATTAAAAATGATTTGTTTCATTATGTGGCAGAACAGCACATGGAAGAAGTTTGAAATTTATTTGAGACTCCTACAAACACCAGTAGAGGGTAAAATGAGAGTAAAGATGAAAATGACAGAAGAGGTTGTTACTGAAGTAGATTGGTGCAGTCATGGAAGAAGAGGAGAGAGAAATAGAGTTCCTCTTTGCTTTTTCTTCTTTACACTCACTTTGTTTGGTTTGACAGCTCTCTGTAGATTCTCTATCCATTTGTCTCTCTCCGCAGCCGACCGACAGGCAAAACACTTTGTTCCTGAAGCAGTTGTCACCTAAGGAAAGGAATAATGAGTTTCACTATTTCAACCATCAGTGTAATTAGAAGAGAAAAAAACAACACAATTCCTCAGGGCACTGGGGCTAATATAGTCATGCATTAAATGCTTTAAAGTGAAATGTGTGATTTCTATGTCACTAGTGGCACCAAAAGGAAATGCTAAAAATCTGATAGACATGGTAAAGTCTTATGTACCATTCAGAACTGAATTGAGAATGCCTTTTAAATTCTATTTCAATACCTGAATTTAAAATGAATTTGAATTCAGGTAGCAAACAGGATGCAGAATTGTTAGTTGGAACAGAATGAATAGAATAGAATGATAGTTCTACAGTTGGAATAGAATGATAGACAGACAGATCTATAGATGAATGGATGGATGGAAAGAAATGTGAACATTAAGTGTGTGAACATTTGAACAGGAAAATGTGCATAAATTCGGTTATTATTTTAAATATGTACATTTAAAACAGCTCTATCAGAACTGTATTAAATGAAAAAATAAATCTCATCGATTTTCTAAGGAGCATGCAAGTTATGAGTCTGAAGTGTATAGTTTGCTATAGATCACCTCAAAACAGTACTCCTGTCCCAGTATACTGGAGTGAACAGGCTTGATGATCGCATCTTCATCAAGTGTCAAATCCAAGGCCTCGGCAGCGCTGCTGGGAGACAGCAAAGACTCATGGGAGTGCGATTCTTTGAAGCTCTGCATCAGACGAGTCCTGTGAGGGAGCAATAACAGCATGTCTGAGAGAGAAGAGGCTCACAGGTTGCGCTTACGTCACACGCCTACATGACGAGGTCAGTATTTCATTTGACATTACAGAAGTCTGGTTTCTTTGAGAGTCCTTTCTTTGTGGTTTATGGACAACGACATCAGCCTCTATCATCAACCGTGAGATAAATCATGAGGGGTTGAACACTTGGGGAGAATTTACTAAGAAGAAGAAATAGTGTTGAACGCAATTTGCACATCATGATTTTCAATGTTGAAAATGTTGAAGATGCAATTACACTGCGTATCCATATACTTTTTTTTTACTTTGATAAATAAAAAAATGTACACAATCATCACTTTTCAATAAAATTCTGTTTTCCTTAGTTTACTAACTTTTAAACTTAGTAAATCCCGAACTTTCAAAGTTCGACGTTAAAAATAACAAAAAAAATTCATAATACAGTTAAAAAAAAAGGACTTTTGGTGCTGAAAAGACAACAGCTAATACAAGATAAAATAAAATAATAATACAATTTTCAAAATCATCACTTCAATAAAATTCTGTTTCCATCTACTTTCTGTAGGTAAAATACAGAATACTTTCTGTAAAAAATAACAAACAAAAAAAAAATCATTAAAAAGTACAAAAATCAAAACATTGCAAAACATTTTTTGCACTTGGTTAACCTGGATTGTATAGAAGATTGTTTCAGCCACTGAATAAAAATAAAAAAGGTAATTGAGACTTTTTTATCTCACAATTCTGACTATTTTCTCGCAATTGTAAATTATAAAATTTAGAATTGTGAGATATAAACTTGCAATTCGGAGAGAAAAAACAAGCTTCCATAGGCTTGTGGGTAATTTAGGAGGAAAGTTCTTGCCCTGAAATAACGTGTCGTTAAGTGCATAGTTTCATGAATTCGAGAAATCTTAAAAGTGAAAAAGTTTTTACTTGCATCCATTCTAATCAGTCTCAGAACAAATGCGAGCACATTTACACTGCATAACATCATACACCTTTACCCCACTGTACCTGCAAACGCCCACACACACTCACTTCGCAGTTTAGAGCCACAAACCCTTAAAAGAGCTGAAGAGAAGATTGACAAGCTTATCGAGAAGTACAATTATATAAATATCAAGAGAAAAAGTGTGATAAATTGTTAGATCCCTACTAGTGATGTATCGCTTCTCCTGCGTCTTCGGAGAATCACTGTATATGTATACATACAGCCTCACAGCGTTAAGTGCATACAGTGTGGGAGAGAGAGAGAGACAGAGCGAAAGAGATGGAAGGTATAAAAATAGACCCAAAGGAGTGAGTCAGAATGAAAGAAATGATAGAGCGAGTGGAGGAGGGAGAGAGAGAGAGAGAGAGAGAGAGAGAGGGGAGACAGTGAGTGTAGTGAGACAGTGAGAGACTACTCAGAGGAAATCAAAATGTTACATAAACCATGGGAACTGAAAGGAATAAGACAAAGACAGACAGACCGAATGAAGGACAGAGATCCAGCAGTAACATGAAGACAACAGGACAGAGATTAAATAATGATAAATGTGTCATCATTTACTCGTTGGAGATGTTAAGCAGAATGTCCAAGCAGCTTTTGTCCATACAACGAAGGCGGCATATAGTGACCAACGGGCTGTCAAGCTTCAAAATAACATTAAAGCACCATAAAAGTATTATAAATGTAGTCATGATGCCTCACGCACTGCATATCATGTTTAGAGACTTGTGCATAGCTCTCGATTCTCGCCAGGTTTGATGTCACTGGTGTCAGACATCTAACAGTGACAGACTAGAAAAAAAAAATTTCTTACTGTATTTTTGATCATCTACATGCAGCCTTTGTCTTCTAATAGCATTTTTTGTCAATTATTTTGGAATGAAATCTCAAACTAATCAGCAGGGTGCATTTGACTTTATTTGTTTGAACTTGTATGTTTAAAATGTACTGTACATTTACTTTTATTCAAATAACATTAAGGTTTTTCAGCAGGTGAGGAGACTCATGTGCAGGAAGCTAGATGAAAAAAAGGGATTATTCTTCTCGGAAAGCAATGTACTTAGTAACTGAGATGAACAAAGACTTACATTTCAGTCTGTTCATCGCACAAAGCTATCATACAAGCCACTTTTAAGGAGCTTTTATTGAGCCTGACAAGATATATTATTTCGTTTGCATGGAAAATAACTGCTTGGACATTTCCAAAGACCCTCATTTTGGGTTTGGAACGACATGAGGGCATGACAAAGTATGTCATTCACAAACTACACAAGCTTTTGGGACGCAGTCAGTCAAATCCAAAACTATAAGTGAGGTTTGTGCACAAAATTCCAGTGCATTTTTGCTGGCATATTGGATTTGTGGATTTAAATCATCCTGACAACCAGTTCTATTTGAGATCAGGTGGATCACATCACAATTACATCCCAAAATTAAAGGGAGCAGAAGAAACGATGCCTTTTCCATGAGATGCTGTTCACAGCACTGAAATTCCGCACCGCACACTGTCACTCCAGCTGTTAGACTCCATTTGTGCGTCACACGACAATCCAGCTCACAACGACTCCGGTTAAGGGCTGAATCAAACGATTAAATGAAAGCGGAGTTGTCTGTTTGAATTACTCAAAACGGCAGCACGGCCTTCCTTTCAAAGATACAGCGCAGCGGAAACTTCCTCTTTGAAAAGGAAACGTCACTGGAGCACTTCCCTGTCCAAACTGAGCAAGAACTTCAAAACCACAGCCTGCCTTTTTCTCAGAGAACACAGGCTGACCGTGGGTGAGCTTAGAGCTCGGAGACGGAGCATGAATAAATGAATGAAAAAACCATTAAAAGAGCACCTCAGCACCTGTCTGCATGCTTGAAGAAGAAGAATAAGGAACCAGAGGACGTTGCAGATATTAAACTGGAGTGCAAACCGGCGTTTAATGGAGCAGTTCATCCAAAAATGATGATTCGCTGACCTCTATTTTATAACGATTTTATATTATTTTCATTCTTTTCTGAAACACAAAAAGACTCATGCACTATAAACGAATTACTTAAATTTCAGGTCACCAATTATAGTGCACCGGTCACTGGATTGTCTTTAATGTTGCGTTTTTGGAGTTTAACAGTATAATTCACCACCAAACCATTTGAAAAGTGAAGTGTTGTTGTTTCACAGAAAAAAGAAAAGAATGCAGGGTGTGATTTTTGAGTGAACTATCCCATTATGACTGTACAATACTGCAATATCAGTACACAGCACTGTTTCAGCATGCGTTTATAGGAGGAAGAGTTTGGACGGTACCGGTCCTGGTCGGCGCTGCGGAAACGAGGGAGGATCATGTGGCGGAAGCTGCTGGTTCGGTCCAGTTTGGGCTGACTCTTGGCCCGTTTAATGGACCCCTTCAGTCTTCTACTGAGGAAACTCTGAGAAAAAGAACAGACTCAAATTAACATGCATGACAACAGGAACTGATCATTTGGATTGCATAGTCTGACACTTGAAAACGTAATAATAATAATAATAATAATAATACATTTTATTTGTGGGCGCCTTTCATGGCACTCAAGGACACCTTACAGATTAAAACTATTCGAATACAATTTAAGAAGACAATAAAAAGCAGAACTAGACAATGAAAAAATACAATAAAAAGATTTTTTAAAGACTAAAAGAAAACAATTCAATCTGGAGGCGGTGGAAGGCAGAGTTATGTGGGGTATGCCTTTCTAAATAAGTGTGTTTTGAGCGAAGTTTTAAAGGAGGATAGGGACTCAGTCGTACGGATGAATAGAGGGAGGGAATTCCAGAGGTGAGGTGCACAATAGCTGAAGGCTCTGAACCCCATAGTGGCCATGCGGGCAAAAGGAATGGACAGTAATGAGGACGAAGAGGATCGGAGAGTTCGGGATGGTGTGTAGGGCTGAAGGAGTTCAGAGAGATAGGGAGGAGCAAGATTATGGAGAGCTTTGAAAGTAAGGAGTAGAATTTTAAAGTCAATACGGTATTTGACAGGGAGCCAGTGCAATTGTTTCAAAAGTGGAGTGATGTGTTCAGAGACTGGGGTTCTGGTGATAATACGGGCAGCAGAGTTTTGGACCAGTTGGAGTTTTTGAATAGACTTGTGAGATAGACCAGAGAGAAGGGAGTTACAATAATCAATACGGGAAATGACAAGAGCGTGGATGAGAGTAGCAGTGTTATGGTTTGTAAGTGAAGGACGAAGGCGGTTGATGGTGCGTAAGTGGAAATAAGCAGACCGGGTAAGATTATTAATGTGTTTTTCAAAAGAAAGTGTGCTATCGAGGATGACACCAAGACTCTTGACATGGGGAGTGGAGGGAACAGTGGAATTATCAATATTGAGAGCTAAGTTTGGACATCTTGCTAGGGTGGATTTGGAGCCAACAAGTAGAATTTCAGTTTTATCACTGTTTAGTTTGAGGAAGTTTTGAGTGAACCAGGTTTTAACTTCATCTAAGCAGTCAGTTAGAGAAGATGGAGGGAGCAAAGATGTTGGTTTGGTAGATAAGTAGAGCTGGGTGTCATCGGCGTAGCAGTGAAATTTGATATTATATTTCCTGAGAATAGAACCAAGGGGAAGTAGGTAAATTATAAAAAGGAGGGGACCAAGGACTGATCCCTGGGGAACACCACTGGTGACTGGGGAGGCTTGTGATCGAACATTTTTAAGTTGTACAAACTGAGTGCGGCCAGACAGGTATGACGCAAACCAGTTTAGTGATGTGTTGATGATACCAATGGAGGCTAGACGGTCCAGAAGGATATTATGAGAGACTGTATCAAAGGCAGCAGTCAAATCGAGAAAGATGAGTATGGTAAGGAGACCTGAGTCAGCAGCCATTAGTACGTCATTGGTGACCTTGATTAGGGCTGTTTCTGTGCTGTGGAGAGGCCGAAAACCAGATTGAAACTGTTCATAGATGTTATTGTTGATGAGATGTTTATGGACCTGCGCAGCAACAGTTTTTTCTAAGATTTTGGAGATAAATGGCAGGTTTGAGATTGGTCTGAAGTTATTTAGGTCGTTGGGATTTGCACCAGGTTTCTTCAGCACAGGGGTAATAGCAGCAGTTTTGAGAGATGAGGGAACATGAGCAGAAGTAAGAGAGGAGTGGATAATGTTAGTTATAAAAGAGGAGACGGAGGGTAAGCAGATTTTAACTAGGTGGGTAGGGAGAGGGTCAAGTTGACAGGTGGTTGGCTTAGATTTCCGGACAAGGTCAGATATTTCAGTAACAGTTGGGAGTATGAAACTAGATAATAAAGTAGTGGGGGGAGGGGCAGAGGCAGTTGGATAAAGTGCACTGTTATGTGAGGTGAGTAGCTGTTGATGAATATTGTCAATTTTGGTTTTGAAAAATGACATAAAATTATCACATTGTGAGATTGAATACAGATGATGTGGAAGATTATTCGGGGGACGTGAAATTGTATTAATTATGGAAAACAGGGCCCTAGTGTTACCTTCATCAGATGATATCAAATGAGTGTAATATTCGGTTTTTGCTGCAGAGAGGGAATCCTTGTAGTGGAGCATGTGGTTGTCATAAATGTCCTTGTGTATAGTTAATTTACTTTTTTTGTAGAGACGTTCCAGACGGCGTCCTTTTGCTTTTAGCTGACGTAGAACCGATGTGTACCATGGGGCAGAATAAGTAAAGGACACTGTCCGTGTTTTCAGAGGAGCATGAATATTGAGAAGATTTTGCAGTCCATCATTATACTGTGAGACCAGTTCATCAGTGTTGGCTGATGTTTCTAAGGTGAGATTGTTAATTCCAGTGGAGAGGGCAGTTAAGTCAATATTCCTGATATTTCGAAATGAGATGGAGCGGAGTGGATTCGTTTTTGGCAATGGTAAGTTGACATTAAAAGAAATTAACTTATGGTCAGAGATGGACAAATCAGATGCAGTGCAATTAAAAGGGGGTTAGACCAGAGAAGCAGATGAGGTCTAATAGGCCATTGTTTGCTCACATGATTTGTAATGGCATAAATTTTTTTAAACCTTATAAGGGTTCAAACAAAAACATCTAATCATGTAAAACACACAGTGTGCAGGCATTTATGCTTATCTAAAACATTTTAACATTGAAAAAATACATGTATCATCTCTACCAAGCCTGTGTAGAAATTACAAAAGTACAGTATAGGCCTAATTGTTATCATTTATAATTAAATTTTCTTTTAAATTATAATTAATATATATGATTTTTTAAGTATTATTTATTATATGTATTGTTTTATTAAAACATCTAATTGGAGTAAAGTAAAAATGTTGCATATATCTTATATATATATACAGAATAATTATTTTTATTATTAATAATATTATTATTAATAACATTTTAAAACATTTTCTATTCTTATATGTATTATATTATTAAAAGGACAAAAATTTAGTTGTTTATATATAAACATTAAACAATATTTTTTATTATTAATAATATAAATTATTATAACATTAATTAGATGAGCAGATGTAAAATTGTGGTGCAACTGACTGAAATGATATTCCCTTGCTCGTGGCAAAACACTCCAGCAATGTTGCACTATCCACAGCCAACCAATAGTGGGAAGTATTGCTTCATAAATATTTCCCGACGCCTACAGTAAGAACAGACTGGCAACAGCAGGCAAGAGGTTCACGCCACAACAGAGTAAAATCATGTCAAATCTCACTGTGTACGTAATGCGTTCATAAGACGTGCAATCTTAGATACAACCTGAAAACACAACTCATCAACAGAAGAATGTTTAGACACGGCAGATCAAGCTGTGAAAGCTCATTTGCTCAATGATAATTACAGTGTAAGGCAGCAGTGTATTGATATTCCTTAGACATTCTGTTTAGTGGTTTATTATGCACTTTAAAAACCTAGTATTAAACTTATGCAATTAATTCAGCCCAAACTGCTCAACCAACTAAAACTTTTTTTAAACTTTTTAGTTTTTGTAAAGTTTATACTTGCAAAGAAAACCCAGTTGATATTTGAAATCAACCCAACAAACTCACCCTTTGCTTCATTGCTCTTCCCCCAAAATAACAAACACACAATGCAAGAGTGGATGTCTCTATAGCTAAAGCGAAGCAAAAAAAATACTTTGTGAAAAAACAGTGAACATGAAGAACAAATGACAAGGAAGAACCAAAAATTAACACAAGCAGTATCCAAGCAAGAGTTTGTTGTTAGTCGACCGGGCAGCACACCAGCTCCAGACAAACAATGACAATCAAAACGGTCCTGTTACTATAGCTAACATTACAGCAACAGCATATCTTGGTTCTGTGAAACAGCAAAACCAATGTAACTCACGTATGGAGCAGAAACAGCGTAACCTTGGCATCCATCTTCAGGCCTTCCCTCTTAGGTCTTTGATCTTGCCTGATCAAAACCCTCCCTTCTCCAGTGATATTCCTCTGACCTTTTCTCTTTTGTAATGTCTCTCAGACAGCTCTCATTTTTACACTCTTTCTTTAAATCTCCCTCTCGCTCACTCTCTCTCTCCTCCCCCATGATCACATCATGAGTGGACACACCCCCTACTGCTGATTGGCTCACTCTCTCTCCTCCCCCATCATGAGTGGATACACTCCCTACTGCTGATTGGCTCACTCTCTCTCCTCCCCCATCATGAGTGGATACACTCCCTACTGCTGATTGGCTCACTCTCTCTCCTCCCCAATCATGAGTGGATACAGCCCCTACTGCTGATTGGCTCACTCTCTCTCTCTTCCCCAATGATGAGTGGATACACTCCCTACTGCTGATTGGCTCAGTCTCTCTCCTCCCCCATCATGAGTGGATACAGCCCCTACTGCTGATTGGCTCACTCTCTCTCCTCCCCAATCAAGAGTGGATACAGCCCCTACTGCTGATTGGCTCACTCTCTCTCCTCCCACATCACGAGAGGACACACCCCCTACTGCTGATTAGCTTTTGGAACATTTTCTAGAACTCATCGATATAAATAATTGTGTAATAATCCTAAAATGATTATTTCTGACATAATTATTAAAAACTTGAGAAATTGTATAAAGAAAAGTAAATATTGGTAATTTTCACACTCTTTTTCATAGTTTTGATTAGAAAACATCACATTCAGTCTGGCAGTCATGTACGGTCTAGCCGCAAAAGCGGATTCAAATCAGATCCGAAAATTCCACATATGAAAATGATCAGAACTCCACAGAGCTCCAATATTCTGGAAATGAGTGACTTCTGGTCTGACGTTTGTTAAAAGCCAACAAGAACATTCACCTCATTGCAATGCATTAACAACCACTCAGAACCGATTAACTCAGATTTACTCAACTAACTAAACCAGTAAATTGACTAGCGCAAACCTTGGTAATAATAATAATAATAATTTGTTACATTTAACACACCAGCTTATTGGAGGAGTGGAGACAGAGTGATGAAGCCAATCACTATATATGAGGATGATTACAAGGCAAAGATGATGGACAGAAGCTAATGGGCAAATTTGGCAAGGATGCTGAGGTTAAACCACTACTCTTTTTTTCGAAGGACATCCTGGGATTTTTTATGACCAGAGAGTCGGGACCTCGGTCTAACGTCTCATCCGAAGGATGGTGCTTTTTGAGAATATGGTGTCCCATTATACTGGGGCGTTAGGACCCACACAGACCCCCTACTGGGCTCACTATCGCCTCTTCCAACAGATACCTATTTTGGAGGTCTCCCATCCAGGTACTGTCCATGTTCAGCCCAACTAAATCACTTTACATTAATCATTCAAATAATCTCCTCCCATAAATGTTGCGCCTGAAATGAAGCTCTTACAAATGCATATGCAACAAGGTCAGCCGCCTAAAAGATTACTGTGTCCACTCCTTTTCAGTGCAAATTTTTCACTGTGTGTATTTAATCAATAATGACAGTCATTTTTTAGGGTTTGCACTGGCGTAAGCTGTTAGTAAATCTGGCCCATAGTTCTTAGTACAATAAAACTAGGGTAACTTAGTAACTTAGAATCATCAAAACCAAATGAGATCCCCAAAAAATTGGTTATGCTTTTACAGTAGCAAAGGCATTTTTAGCAGATTTGGCAAAATCTGCAGTTGCAATGGTACATTTTCATTTCATTAAACCGGGACACTAAACAAAAGTCATCTTAAGAATCTCACACTCTTAAGAATAAATTGGCATTGATGGTTCCACAAAGGATTTTTAAATTCCATGGAACATTTCCATTGCATAAAAGGTTCTTTATAGTAGTAGTTCTTTAGATATTTAAAATGTTCTTTGAAGAACTGTTCAATGTAAGATTCTTTGGGGAACCAAAAATGTTTTTTCTATGGTATCGCTGCGAAAACCCCCTTTTGGAAGCTTTATTTTGAACCCTCTGGTGCTCCACATTTAGTGGACACACTCATACTCCTCCCAGTCAAAAGTGTCCGAATACCTCAAATGTAACTTTTTTTTTCCAGTTAAAATAAATGTAATATATTTTTGTTCAACAATAAGTCAATCATTGAGGAAATTGTATGGTACTAAGTAATATTTATGCAATAATGATGACCATTTAACCTTTTCAAATCTTTTTTTATCACATACAGTTGCAAGTGCCACAAAAGTAACTTAAGTGTCATAGTATTTATATAAAAAAATGGAATTTTTTTTTTTTCCTGTACCACTGCAAATACAGATTCTGTCAAAATACAATACAATACTGTTACTCTTTGCGAGAAAGTAGTGAAAAGGTAGTGGTGACCTTCTGGTGTTCTTCGGTCACTTTTGACAAAAAATAAATTTACACTTAATCAGAATGGTATGACACTTGGTGACTTTTGTGGCATTTGCTTTGTGAACACAAAAACAATCAAGGAAAAGTGACCGAAGAGCACCAGAGGGACAAAAATGTCAACACTACTTTGTCGCAAAGAGTAACAATGTAGTTTCAGTGCTAGCCTACATTTCAATTTTGATCAATTTGAAGTATTTGCCACGCTGCTCAAATCCCTGCGCATTTGAATTGAACCAGGACACTAAACAAAATTCAGCATTTTCAACCTATTATTAAACAGACAAAAACCTTTAAATCGCAAAGTAGTTCGTTATATCTGATGAACTCAGACATAATGACTCAATCATTGGCTAAAGAACAGATAAACATGATTGCTTCCTGCGTGACTAACTGTTTGTCTAACACTTCCAAACCGCACGCCGGCCGCTCGAACCCACAGCAGAAGCTGTGTCGGAGACAGCTCAGCTGTTAGATAACGTACCTCCAGAGGGGGTTGTGCCGCCAAACTGGGTCCCGTCCCTGGATTAGAACCCACAACCTTCCACTCACCAGCAGCCCAGTGAGAGAGCGGGACTAAGGGAGGGAGAGTCAGAGAGACGGTCGGGGAGAGAGGGAGCGGAGGGGTGCTCACTCTCTTGTGTGAGAGAGACGGGGAGAGAGAGGGCGACAGGGGCAGAGGGGCGAACGGGAGCGAGAGGGATAGGGAGGGAGAGAGGGATCTGGGACGGAGCGGTGGGGTACTCACGGATTGTCGGAAGGGTTGTGGGGGGGCAGTGGGTGGGATCTCCATGCTTGGCTGCTTCCCGGTGGCGATGCTCTTCCGCCGGAGTCGAGCGTTTTCTGAAAGAGAGAGCGATAAAAGTGTCAGAACAAACCTAACTTTTTTTTTTTTCTATTTGAAATAAATTTTTGTTCAATAATATTTTTTATTTAATACGATGTATTTTGAGGGAATTTTTGTCCCGATTTGCAGTCTGAAAGTATCACATCCTAGTGGCCAAAAGTCTGCGCCAGTCTGCAGGATACAGCAGTCGGAGCTGACAGATTTCCCAGAAAATCAATATGAAGGGCACAGACTTCAGACTATGATTTCATCCAGTCGTCAAATATGTTTGATATTTTGAGCCGATTTTAGAATATATTGTTTTGATTTGTCACACGTCTCCTAGCAAAGTGGCACACGTTTCTGTGCGAGTTTGTTGTGTTCGGAACGACACGAAAGTCCGCTAGTGTGTGATCCTTAGTCTTGGATGCACAGTTTTTCTCTGCAACCATTTATCAAAAAAAAGAAAAGAAAAAAAGAAGAAGTAGTGAAGTGAAAATTAAAGATTTTCGCTTGCCAACTGCCTGCAATAAAAAAAGTTTAATTTGAAATACTAAAATTACTGAAACTAAAACTCAAATAAAAATAATGCTAAATAGAAATATATATATATATATAAATATATAAAATATTTATATATAAAAATCAATCACCCAATAATAAAAATGAATTAATTTTACTGAATATGAATAAATTTAAAATTTTATTTAAAAAATTTAAATATAAATCAATCATTACCCCCCCCCCCCCAAAAAAAAATAAAAGAAAGGGAAAAGAAAAGAAATCAAAATCAAGCTAGAAGAAATCATATTTTTGTCAAACATTTTAAAAAAGTTGTTTTATTTTATAAAAGGATGTTCATCATGTTGACAGTATTTTCTTTATACTTTCAGGTGTAGATTCAATAAATCATGCTTCATAAATATACCTGTAAATAGGGTTTTATTTTACAAATGCATTGTTAATTGAAGATTCTATATCTATATGCCAGTAGGTATCAGTATAAAATCCAAGACCACCTTCACATCACCAGTGAAACCAGCTATTCTTTACATAAAAATGTTTTAAATTGGGTTTTACTTGCCAGTTTGCAACCTAATGCACATTAGATCACAATTTTGTCAGTGACATCTGTCTTGAATCACACAACTTTAAGTGAAAAAAAATTATCATGGAAAGACATATTTATATCTACTTATATTCATCACATTAAACCACCAAAACAACAATTTGTGCGATCAAATCAATGTGGCTTTTCCTTACACTGTTGTGCCAGGTTGCATTTCACTGAGAGACGGAGTCTGGCTCATCTCGTATATGATGCTGCGAGTGACACTATATGGCTCTGTCCCAAAAAACCAAGTGGACTGCCAATGTAGGCAGCATTCCCAATGCAAGGACTGTTCCAAAAGGTAAGATACCTTCTTTTAGCTGTTGTGGTGAAGGCAATCCCATAATGCATTTCAACAAGAATAATTCCATTTAAAATGGTCCAAGCTAAAGAAATGGCAATAACTACAAACAATTTAATTACAACAAATATTATTATTATTAATTTATATAATGCAATCCACTTCAGAATATTTATTGATATGTGCTATGTATAGAACTGTTATGCATTTTACTATTCCAAATCACTTACAGTATGAGTTTCAATTTAGAACAGAGCCATTGATCTGTGGCCAAGAAATATGCAAGGAAAATAGCTAAAAAGGATCTCAAGGATCGGTATCAGGGCTGATCTATATCGGCTATACTAATGCCTGCAACAGACTGTGATTTTGGCAATACTATAAGATCATTACAAATCACACTGTACACAACATGGATCTAATAAACTTGGGTACGACATGTACTGTATATAGACTGTACGATGATGACACTATTGAATCGTAGGCTACGACGCAAGTTAATATAGAAGAATAAAAAGTCATCAGCATGTTAGTAGTAAACAAACAGAGCAAGATGAATCGCACTTTGGAGGTTTTTCACCATGGTTTTTGGTGGTTTTTCAATCGCAGTCATGGCTAACAGAGGCCAACATGGCTGGCATGTCAGTTTTGTAAATGGAGCTTGAGGTATGTAGTTTGTCATTGCGTGTTTCATTTTTATTGGCTAGTCGGTAGACGTAGGTCGTATAGCACTGTGAGATGATCATCCTAAATTTATGACACTGTTAGAAAATGATCACATAGCCTCCTTTGGTCGCAAGACCGTGACAACGGCCATCTTTGAATCTCTCTCGTATGAAGCAGGACCACCGTTTTGGAGCCACGACCACATAATTCGCCACGATTGGTCATCTTTGACCTGGAACAGCCCAAAATCGTACAAATGTGTACCTGATCACTTATTTTACGTTAGCTTTCACGCATGTGTTGTGCAGAAGGCGGCGGTATTCAGCTTTAAGTGGGTTTGCCAACCGCCATTAAAGGGGAAAGAACAAGCTCAATGTGTTAGGGTTGCGTTTAAGGCCGAATTTATGCGTACATTTTCTCAATTCAACTGCTATTGGCAGACATGGTAAAAGTTAATTTTGGACTGAAGTGGAGTAAAAAAAAAAAAAAAAGTGAAAAAAAAAAACAGTCTAACTGCAGGCACAAGAGACAGGCACTTGCAAACAAAGTGCTTATTGACTGGCGTCCTTGAGTAAGTACCGGATACAGAAGCGCAGTCATTGGCGGAGCTGTAGACACGACTATTGCTCAGGAATGTGAAGTCATTAAAATAAGACCAACAGAAACAAATGAATGGGCGGCTTAATGAACGTAGAGGTGCTGGGAGGAGAAAAGACTGAAAGAAGCAGTGCTCAACCATCAAACCATCAGTCTCTCCTGCTCGATGCTGTGATAACCCTTCCATAAATCTCAGTGTAAATACACACTGTCTCTCCAGCCAATGCAATCTGTCTCTCTCTCTCAATCTCTGTAGCTCACATCTCACACACACACACTATCACAGCCATACAGTTCTCTCGCCTTGCACCCACGCAACTCTTTTACATAAATCAAACAGTGTATTTATCCATCTCTCTGCCTCTCTCTTTTTTTATGAGAGCATTTTCCTTCCCCTCACCTCTCACATCCATTCTATTCTCTGCACTTTCAATCTCATCAGTTTTTTTGGTCTCTTTGCGATCCTGAACGTCAGACCTCAAATCTCCAAATCGCTCCTCCTGATCCCTCTCCTGGTGCACAGCCTCAACTCAGCTGACTTTACAGTGCTTATTAATAGTCAAGTATATTTTACATTTCGATTCAGGCATCAGTTCTTGGTCATACTATCTCTTGAATATGTTTTGCAATCTTAAACTGGTTCTTATTCAGAATCGGTTATTTGTTTCTTTTTTTTTTTATTTTTTACAAAAATACTGGAACTGGATCATTTTCATGACTTTTGGCTCCACTAACAGTTTTTTGTATGCCAAATGGGGACAGAAAACCATAAACAAAAATAGAAGCATAAGAGCCGTTGTCATGACAATCAGCTAGAATCTTCTTTTCTATTACTGTGAATAAGCGATCAGCTTTCGAGTGTGATTCTTGTTCAAGATGAGGATATGGGATCATTTCTGAACTCAACAGAACATAAATCAGAATGAAGTCTTTTATGCTCACCAAGGCTGCATTTATTGGATCAAAAATACAGTAAAAACAGTAATAATGTGACATATTAATACCATTTAAAATAACTTTTCTATTTTAATATATTTTAAAATATAATTTATTTGTGTGATGCAAAGCTGAATTTTCAGCATCATTACTCCAGTCTTCAGTGTCACATGATCTGATGATTTGCTGCTCAAGAAACTTTTTGAAAACAGTTGTGTGCTTAATATTTTGTGGAAACTGTGATCATTTTTGGGGGGGATTCTTTGATTAATAGAAACTTAAAAAGGATTTATTTGAATTAAAAATATTTTGTAACATTATAAATCTCTTTACTTTGCTAAATGAAAGTATTAACTTCTTACAAAATAAATCTTATACTGGCCCAAAACTTTTTAACAGTTGTGTATATGCACACACAGACACAGATATATATTTCTGAAAGTTTATTTAATCAACTTTTAGAAGCACACTGCATGAATGAGGCTTTTTGACGGATTTAATCAAGAACGGTTATTTTCAGATCAATGATTCAGAGATCAATGGAAATGTTCAGCATGTAATAGAGATATGCTTTTCCATGACGACAACGAACCCAAGAATTTGATGAATTTGTATAACTTTGATATGATTTTGTTCTATTCAATGAAATGACTACAAAATGACTACAAAATTCTAAAATAATTATTAAGGAAACAAAAAACTGTATGCAGTCAGAATCTGAATTTCCTATGATTTTCATCTCTATTCGTGAAAGCGGAGTTATGTTCCCAGTTATATTACAAATAATACCAGTCCTGAATGCTGATTTTTCAATACAACATTTGTGTTATACTAAAATACAAAACATAATAACGTTAATTTGACTAACTTCTAGTGTATAAATCGCCCTTAATTAATTAGCTGTTATTATGAAAACTTACATTACAATTTAAAATAATCGCTTTGAATATATTTTAAAATGTAATGTATTCCTGTGATGCAAAGCTGAATTTTCAGCATCATTACTCCAGTCTTCAGTGTCACATGATCCTTCAGAAATCTTCAGAAATGTCTTATCAATGTTGAAAACAGTTTTTTCAGGATCCTTTGATAAATAAAAAGTTAACCAAAAGAACAGCATCAATTTGAAATATAAATCTTTTGTAACACTTGTCTTCATTGTCACTTTTGATCAATTGAATGCATCCTTGCTGAATAAATCTTAGTGTCCCCAAACTTTTGAATGGTAGTGTATATGACTATAGTATTCATTCAGTACTATGGTATAGTATGGTATGATCACAGTAATGTTCTGAAAGGATATAAAACAATCAATGCAATGCAACTGTTAATTGCAAATCAATCTCCAGTTTTTAACATGAAGGTACAAAATAAATTATAAATCACTTTAATGTGTCTGAGATGGAGAGAGCATTAAAAACACAATATAAATGTTAACCCTTATAAATGCCCTTCAAGAACCACAGAACTTAATGGACTGAACCTGATCACAGGCCACAGGTCACTATTCCTTTTAATTATGCCAAACTGAAGCCAAAGTAAAGCGGTAATACATCCATTTATTTCAATTTCTCCCTGTGTCCTTTTTGATCCAAATCCAGGCTCTTTATTTGGTTGCCATGGCAACATTTTCTAGTACCTTACATTAGACTAACATGATGAAACACTGAAGTGATGGAACACAGACTCACACGCATGTGATCATGTATGAACAAGGCTGTCGGACGGTCGAGAAATGGCAGGTTGCCTTTCGATGAAGTTCAAACGGGCACCGACTGTTATCGCTAAAATAAGCTTGAGGATAAAAGGAGATATTTTCTATCACACAATAATGATGGAAGGGGGAAAAAGCTGGACTTCCAACATAGGTGTGTACAAGTATGTGTGGGTGTGTGTGTGTGCACTTTTTATTCTCAATGTAAATCTGATGTCAAGCTGAAAGCCGGAGCTGAAGTGTGTGGGTGGAAAAAGCTTCAAGCTTCAGTCCCTTTGAGAGAGACAGAACGGAAGAGAGAGAGAGAGAGAGAGAGAGAGACAACGAGAGGAGGGGGAGCAAACATGATAAAAAGTGAAACTAATGAAAAAAAATAATGCTCAGCTTTTGATTGATATGCGTGGGGTTGCAACTGGATCGATTTTTACACCTAAATTGGATTTGTAATGGTGTACGGTGCTTGAATAAAACATGAAAACAATGAAAACAATATTATTTGAAATTAAGCCTTATTGAGTATCGTTCTTAAAATTGAAGTTTGTAATCTGTCTCCGTCCTATCCCAGCTCAATATAGACACTTATAAGTATGTCTGAGCTGTAAATGTCACATGACTAATTCGGTTATACTTTATTCAAACGTGCTCTTGTTACGGTGTAAATTATACATTTAAGTACTGAGTAATAGAAATTAAGAACATGTATTACTATATAATTAGGATTAGGGTTTGGTTTAGTTGCATGTAATTATGCATAATTTACTGTTATTACTATAGTAAGTACTTGTGTATGTAACAAAATAAAGTGTCTACACAAATTCTATTAGCAACCTTTGAATAGCCGTCAATAGAGATGGCGTAGTTACAGAATCTACCAGGAGGGGGCTAAAGGAGTCAGAGTGAAATAATAACACCGGCTCAACCAATGGTGTGATTTTGGGGCGGGGTTATCTGTGTGTTTGGGAAACCTGTTTAACTGTCATTATTTGTCCAATTCGTTTGGTGCCTCTATAGTTTTTTTTAGTGAAGCTGCAAAAGAAAAGAAAGAAAGAAAGTGATGCCTGCAAATCCTGGAGACAAATTACCAAAGGACTTCAGTGCGATGCTTTCTTCTATTGTAATTTTCAAGGATTTTTCTCCTGCAGCAGTGGGTGTATTTAACACTCTTTTCATAAAAGCGTCACGAAACAACCTTCCAAAAAGTTCCACCGACTAGAAATATATTTTTAAGACTGAAATATAGTAGATATGCATCAATCAAATGACTAGATCTATGCAGTATTACATATCGTCAAAATGAATAATACGATTTTATATTTAAGGAGCACAAAAGGGATGAGGACTGATTTGATGCAATTCATTTAAAATATCGAAACCCGATTTTTTTTCCAATTTTTGCAAAAGCAGTAACAATCACATTTAAATAAAGTCAGCTTTTTAAAGAACTTGTCACGGCGTACATGTTTAAATTCATTCAAAAGACCAGTTAAATGATGTGACCTTGTGTTTTCCTTGATGTTCACAAAATGAGAGAACCAGTTTAGATACTAAATCAAATGACTGGAAAGTGTAATATGCATATTATCCCTACCTACAGCAGAAATGCAACTGTAAGAGGGCGGTACAATCCCTTATTCCTCCTTAATTATTCCCGTCCAGGATCCAGAAGTAATCTCAAGCCACCAAGAAAGACAAATTGTCCAAACTGTCCTTCTCCAATCATATTCCAGTCTTGAATTCTTTTAAGTCACTTGTTTCTGCTTCACTTGAGAACGATTGCTTTCCCTTAGCAGGTCAAGTGTTCCTCTAAAGGTCAACAGAAGGGTGGATTCCCACATTGTTTGGTTGTAATCATGTGTCTATATGCACTCTTCTCTCAAATCTGGCATCAGCGACTTTTTGACCATTAAATAAATCCAGAAAAACTTCCATTCTTGCTTTCCCCAAGTAATCCTATATGCATTAATGAACATCTCTGCATGTCATGTTCACTTGTGAAGTTCAACACTGCCATAATACTTCTCTTTAAATGTAAATCCTAACTAAAAACAGCCATTTATGCGCTAACTTGAATTATTGCAGTCAAATGTAAGCTAAATATAATAGTTTAATACATGTATTTTACTTATACTATATTTAAGACTTCTACTTTGATATCTATTTACCTAACAATTGTTATGTAGTAAATTATTAAAAATGTCAATATTTACAATCAAGAATTTGAACACTATAAAAGGACTCTATTTAACTGTTAGAATTGTTGTGTCTCATTCCTCCACCTCGTCTCAGTCACTCTCTCCAGCCCTGACAGCGGCTGTTCCTCAGAAGAGCGCCAGATAGAGAGCTCCGGGTCCCGGGGACGCTCACCGGCGCCTTCACGCACGACCCTGAACCGACGAGCCGTTTCCCTTCTGCCTTTACTGCGGTTACCAACACCAGATCTGCGGCGAAACTCTCTCATGTTTTACTTCAGCTATAATTATAGGCGTCGTTTAGCGTTGCAATCGAGCTATCAACGTTTAAAACGCTCTAAGCGAGAACTTTTCAGAGCATGCGTGCACATGACTAAGACGTTTATTCTAAGCTTATACTTCCATAGACGGTAAAGCACTGGCATCTGATGCAAACTTGTGTGTGTGTGCGCGTGTATGTGTGTGTGACGGAGCCAGACTTCTCCGCAGCTCCGTGCCAGTGACACTGATGCGTAAATCCTCCAAGTGCGCGAAGATCAGGCGTTTATTCTTGCACAAAACCGATGCATTTAGTGACATTTAGCTCAGATGGTGAAGGTTCAGACGGATGGGTCATTTGCATGAGGACTTCCAAAAGCAATTCCAAAATGACAAATCCTTTGCATGAGGAAAGGCTTGCTGTATTCCGGAATATGTTTGCTTGTTTCCAGTCACACACGCAGGAATATCAGCAGCAAGGCGACACATCCTTTCCTGCTGTTGTCCTTTTCTTTACTGCGCTCTCACTCACTCGAGGAGGCGAGAGGAGAGAAGAGGGGCTGAGCTGGACAGGGGGGTGGGGGAGAGATGGGATTTGATGGAGAGAACTTCATGTAAAAGCCTGGGGCAAACTCTCTCTCTCTCTCTCTCTCTCTCTCTCTCACACACACACACACACAGCTCTTGTGTAAGTGTGTGTGTGTGTGTGTGTGTGTGAGTGAGTGTGTGTGGATGTGATGCTTTCAGGCAGCCGGTGAGTGGAGAGGCTTGTGTAGAGGCAGGTTATGTGGGAGGAATGTGTGTAATTACACAACTACACAAACTGAAGACAAATGACAATGTAGATTAAACTCTGAGAGTGCACGTATACAGTACAGAGAGACGCTGCGAGCTGAATGTTAGCTTTCGCTGTATTAATTCTATTGTATAACTAGCATAGATTTTTACATTTGATTTGGGGCACAAGGGTGGTATGCGTGGTTGTGTGCTCTGGTTATGTGTTTGCTACGGTGTTCTGAGTGGTGATGCTATGCGGTTGCTAGGGTGTGCTGACTGGTTGCCAGGAGGTTCATTACTGGTCAAAAGAGCTCACCCTCAAGTCTCTATGATATTTTGGCAGTCTGAAAGTCTGATTGTTTAGAAGAGTGATACAGCAATCATAAAAGGTATAGTTCACCCCTAAAAAAAAAATGTTGTTTCAAATTTGCATGACTTTTTTTTTTTTGGATGGACTATCTTTAATAAACTGCATAAATACACATTTATAATTTCAAAACATAAAAAAAAATGTATAATATATATATTGAAGTGTATAAATATGTATTTATTAACAGAAATGTATATGAATTATATATGTAAAATGTTAAATTAAAAATTGACAATTAATTTTATATAACTGTCTCTCTGTACTGTACACTCTCAGGGCCCTATCTTGCACCCAGCGCAATTGACTTTGTACACCGACGCGTGTATCATTCCTATTTTGAACCCAACGCACAGCGGACTTTTCCCTCCACAGACAATTCCCTCCATAGCAATTCGCCATGGAACAAGCGTGCCTGTTTTTAAAGGGAATGTGAGATGATGCTCTGATTGGTTTATTGCATGTTACGCTCAAACCACACCTATGAGTAATGAAGCTACTTTAGACCAACCCATTTTAGATTTGCGTTGGGCGCAAGAGTTCGGAGATCCGCCCACAAAGTTACTTGCGTTTCACGGTTGATACAGATCATTAAAATAGGGCCCTCAGAATTTAATATTTATCATGTATATTTTGTGTTTATGTATGTATGCATGTATGTACACTCACCGGCCACTTTATTAGGTACCCCATGCTAGTAACGGGTTGGACCCCCTTTTGCCTTCAGAACTGCCTCAATTCTTCGTGGCATAGATTCAACAAGGTGCTGGAAGCATTCCTCAGGGAGTTTGGTCCATATTGACATGATGGCATCACACAGTTGCCGCAGATTTGTCGGCTGCACATCCATGATGCGAATCTCCCGTTCCACCACATCCCAAAGATGCTCTATTGGATTGAGATCTGGTGACTGTGGAGGCCATTTGAGTACAGCGAACTCATTGTCATGTTCAAGAAACCAGTCTGAGATGATTCCAGCTTTATGACATGGCGCATTATCCTGCTGAAAGTAGCCATCAGAAGTTGGGTACATTGTGGTCATAAAGGGATGGACATGGTCAGCAACAATACTCAGGTAGGCTGTGGCGTTGCAACGATGCTCAATTGGTACCAAGTGGCCCAAAGAGTGCCAAGAAAATATTCCCCACACCATGACACCACCACCACCAGCCTGAACCGTTGATACAAGGCAGGATGGATCCATGCTTTCATGTTGTAGACGCCAAATTCTGACCCTACCATCCGAATGTCGCAGCAGAAATCGAGACTCATCAGACCAGGCAACGTTTTTCCAATCTTCTATTGTCCAATTTCGATGAGCTTGTGCAAATTGTAGCCTCAGTTTCCTGTTCTTAGCTGAAAGGAGTGGCACCCGGTGTGGTCTTCTGCTGCTGTAGCCCATCTGCCTCAAAGTTCGACGTACTGTGCGTTCAGAGATGCTCTTCTGCCCACCTTGGTTGTAACGGGTGGTTATTTGAGTCACTGTTGCCCTTCTATCAGCTCGAACCAGTCTGGCCATTCTCCTCTGACCTCTGGCATCAACAAGGCATTTCCGCCCACAGAACTGCCGCTCACTGGATGTTTTTTCTTTTTCGGACCATTCTCTGTAAACCCTAGAGATGGTTGTGCGTGAAAATCCCAGTAGATTAGCAGTTTCTGAAATACTCAGACCAGCCCTTCTGGCACCAACAATCATGCCACGTTCAAAGTCACTCAAATCACCTTTCTTCCCCATACTGATGCTCGGTTTGAACTGCAGGAGATTGTCTTGACCATGTCTACATGCCTAAATGCACTGAGTTGCCGCCATGTGATTGGCTGCTTAGAAATTAAGTGTTAAGGAGCAGTTGGACAGGTGTACCTAATAAAGTGGCCGGTGAGTGTATGTAGATGAGATGGTGAAACATTTCTTATTATTATCAATGTTGAAAGCTTCATATTTTTGTGGAAGTCGTGATGCATTGTTTCAAGATTCTTTAATGAATAGAAAGTGAAAAAAATATACATCTTTTGTAACATTATAATTGTCTTTACTGTGCAATTTTGAGCAATTTAATCCATCCTTGCTAATGGGTTCTTTAACAAATCACACCCACATTGCATCAAAAATAAAAAATAAATTACGTTTTTAATCAAGAATTGTCATTTTCAGACAAAGTGCTGTGTAAATGATCAGTGTGTTGATATAGAGATGTGAGTTTCCATGACGACTGCAAGCCCAAACCCGGCCTGCAAGCATGAAAGTTGAACCATTGAGACAAGGCCGAGCTGGACACATTTCCAGTGGAGAGGCGTCTTAATGCTCAGAAAGACAGATGACGCACACATCAACCCTCCTGATGATTGGATATCCACCTCAAAAACAGCGCGATTGATCCAGACCGCAAGAAAATGGATACGGCTAATGTATGTATATCCCTCATTCAAGAGCCTGACATGTACATTTAATAAAAAGAACACTATATAGGTGATCAAAGACGATTTAAAATCCGTCTGCCTTGCCCTGAGTTTTATTAAAACTTAGAAACCAAGATTCACGATCCAAAGATGCACTCTTCTTTCTCTCCCCTTCTAATTCCTCCCCTCTCTCTTTCATTTTTCCATTCTCTCTAGCAGTCAGTCTGCTCTATAATTATTTCCATGGTTACCATCAGCGATCTTAGGCTAAGCTCAATGTACAAATGTCTCTTTTCTCTTTCACATTTTCTTTCAGCTCCTCAATTTGCCTGACTGTGTTCGTTAGCATACAATTACTCCCTTCTGAGATGTTTCCTCTTTTAAAGAACCAGCCCATGGCCAAGACAAATCAGAGAGACCATCTCTTCGTCTCTTCATTGTTTCCCACAGACAGCGATGGGATCAAACTGAGAGGTGAACTATCCCTTTAACCCTACCCAATAGACTGCAACAGTGCCCGCCCCCTTTTTCAGTGGCGCTGGTTCCGGAAGTATCTATCCCTTTTAAGGATGTAGAATATGGTAATGCAGAATACGTGCTTTTTAAGTAGTAATTAACAGCCAATATGCTAGTAATATGCATGCTAATAAACAGCTAGTATAGTGTTCCCTAAACTAAAGTGTTATCTACATTTCCCATCAGATTCTACCTATCTGAGCTATGCTATTTTGGACAGCTATTTTGTCTCAGTGGGACTAAAATAAATATAAAAATATCATCAATATGCTCTACTAAATTACTCTAAATGTTTATTATTTCTAAGATTTTAAGAAGAAATTCAATAAATTTAAAGAAAATATCTGAGACAAAGTGAATTCATAACTAAAGACTTAAGTATCCTTTGCTTTGAAAGAGCAACTTCTGTTCTAAACAATACAAAATATTGCATCAGGCCTTGTGCATGTAATGCAATCATGTGATGTTTATAAATGCCAGTGTTTCTCTAGATTTGATGTGAAATAATTTCTTGTATTGGTGGAATCCTTGTAACCATCAGTGAAGAGAGTGTAACAGAGAACTCAACATCACCACAGAATACAGAATGAATAACGGTTCCACCCACCTCCCACAGATTTACCACCTACTGGGATCAACACCAAACAGCAGCCGGGCAAGACTAACAAACACCGACACACATCAAACAAACACTTACAGCTTTGTGTGTGTCTCACTCGCCTAGAATGAACAATAACACCCAGAGGTTCAAATTGTATTGCTCAGAGATTGCTCTTACATATCTCAGGAAACTTAATGGAGTTCTCAGTTACATTAAGTACCAACTTTACATCAGATGTTTCTCCTTAAAGGGACAGTACACCCCAAAAATTCTGTCATCATTTTATTGTGGTTTGTCGTTCCAAACCTGTATTACTTTCTATCTCATGCATAACACATAAGAAGATATTTAAACGAGTGAGGAGGTCCAAACAATGTTGGAGCCCATTCACTTCCATTGTATGGACAAAAAAACACTAAGATATTTTAAAACACCATTAAAATTCAGTAAAATTATTGATTTGACGAATTTTGCAACATCGACACTGTTATTGAACTGAGTTGAATCAACATTGAACTTACTTGAACTGAACAACAACACCATTGTCTTCTGTAGAGCTGCTTCCCGGCTACCAAAAATACGTTCTAAGCATGTTTTTCTAACGTTTCACATTGAGTTATAAAAACTTATGGTTACACTATTTCATTGGATCACTTTCCATCTTTCTAAGAATTTATACTGACTATAAGTAACTTTGCAACTACATGTCAACTAACTCTCAGTAGAATATTAGTAGACTGCACCAAACACAGGAATACTGAACATAACCCTGACATTACCCCCGCGTCCTTGTGCCTCAATAATAAAAAAGTCCAACAGAGGAGTGCGGGAGGGGGCTTAGATGGTGGATGCAGAGAAGGAACAAAGGCAGAGATGAAGGTGGCCAGAGACAGGGAGGAATCCCCAGCAGGAAGGCCAGGACACAGGACCACAGTGGAGTTTAGGGAAGGAGGAGCCATGGTGGAGGCTTGGCAGCTGGAACCAGGGGGACGAGTGACTGAGACGAAGCTCGCAGTGGAGACCTAGGTGGAACCACAGGACTGCAGGGACCGGGCAACGACACAGATTCTGGAGGGCAGGGCGTAGCGACGATCATCTGAGGCGGAGCCAGGTCGTCGGAGGACTGAGGCGAAGGCAAAGCGACCGAGGTCCAAGGTGGAGCCGGAGGGAAGGAGAAGCCTGGCAGAGGCGAAAGGAATGGAGGGATGAGGTGCACGTGAAGGACTGGAATTCATGGCGCAGGCAGAGCGATGACTGACCAAAGTGGAGACAGAGGGACAAAGAAACCTGGTGGAGCAGAAGGGACGAAGGTCCCAGGTGAATCCAGGGCACCGGAGGACTGGGGCGAAGGCAGAGCGACCGAGGACCAAGGTGGAGCCAGAGGGAAGGAGAAGCCCGGCGGAGCCGAAGGCATGGAGGGACGAGGCGCAGGTGAAGGACCGGAAGTCATGGCGCAGGCAGAGCAATGGCTGACCGAAGTGAAGCCAGAGGAACGAGGAAGCCCGGTGGAGCCGAAGGGACGACGGTCCCAAGTGAAGCCAAGGGAGGGAGGAGCCGACTGCTCGACAGGCCAAGGAGGAGTGGCGAGCACATAGATCCAAGGTGGAGCTACTGAGTCGACATCATGGGCTGAGCTTGCGAATACTCTGACAGAGACAAACCAATGATGACCAGAGAGGGAGCCGAAGGGCTGAGGAGAGGCAGTGCAGGCAGGGCTGGATGACTGGGCAGTACAGGTGGGGGTGAAACGACAGGTTTAACAGGGTCACACGGGACAGGCATAAAATTCAGGAATGATCTCTAGGCTGACATGGAACAGGCAGACTTAAAACAGGCAGAGGAGGAGGGAGCGGGAGGCAGGGCAGGAATTTAAATTCTAACATTTTAGTACTGATAACAAAGACAAGCTTGGTGCAGGAAACAGATATGCGAAGGATGCACTCACTCTGAAAGTCTATAAGCAGCCGCTGTAGAGGGGGTTGGGATCCATGACATCCCCTCAAACTCCACCAGTAATCCCAGGGGCACAGGCGATGTTGCCAGCTCACGCACCTGGTCAGATGTTTCTTCAGACTTGGGCTACGGGACGATCCTTGACTCAGTCTCCTTGGTTACTGTCACTGGTATCATGGTGGGCTCTGGATATGCGTCTGCAGTGGGCTTAGGGTTCGTCGTCGCTGATGGCAGGGGTTGGCGCTGATCTCCTCCTCGCTCTTGCAGAACGTGAAAAGTGAACTGTTGTGGAGGACTACCCACTCCACGTACTCCATGAAAGTCCCTAGAGGCTCATTTCCGGCAAACGCGCTCTCGTCTTCACGTTGCGGCTTGTCCAGAAAAGCACACACAGCCAGTCGTCATCATAATGGACGCGATGGCAACGGTCCAGAAATGCCTGTGTGAGCCTCTCTAGGGACTGGTTCACCTGTGAGAGGAGGATGATTCTTTTTGCTGCCGCTAGATCCAAGTTAGGTCCATTTTTCTGTCACGGTTAGGTTGCAAAGATGGATCTAATCGCAGCAACTTAACTTTATTTACAAGAACTTGTAGACTGAAGACTCAGGAATAAACTCTTAGACATGAACCGAACTACCTAGCATAAAGCGACAATAACGGACAGTGAACAGAACAAAACTTAAAAACAGGGCTTAAATGGGCAAAACTTATAAACAAAATGAACAACAGGTGTAACTGAATAAGTAACCAAAGCACCAAACACAGGAACACTGAATATAACCCTGACATTGACATTGCTATGCCATGTGACCATTAAGTGACATCAGATAAAATCTCAGGGGGTTTGCTACAGTTCAAGTGTTTAAATAAATTAACACTTTTATTCAGCAAGCAATGTTTCCCATACCAAAACCCCTACATTTTTACTAATTAAAATGAACCATTTACTCACTAGGTCTTTGAGTTTCCTTTCTGTACACCAGCAAATCTAAGTGCAGTTTGAGATGTTGAGAGATTACTGGGGTCCTGAAACCTAAAAAGCAACAGACTTAAGCAAAGTCTCCATTTCCTCTCATTTCTTTGTAAGAGAAACCATTAAAGGAGAACTCCGGGCAATTTTTAAGTTAATCTTGATCGTTAGACCTTTGTGAGTACTGACTATAGAAAAAAAAACTAACCGGATTGGTGCTTGCGAAGCGGAGCTGCGACCGCTAATGCCCAGAGCTCCCACTCAGCTAAAACGGCAGCTCTGGGGGCATGTACATAAAGAGCGTTTTTGTGCCTCTTAACAGACACATAATGCAATTAAAATGTCTGTCCAACATGAACAGGGGCCTTACCTGTGAACGAGTTGCGTTTAGCAACTTAGCCATGGTTTAAATAGTGTTTTAGACGGCAAGCTGTAGTCTCGCGCTGAAGTCTCGCTCCTCCCACCTGGACACTATTTACCAATCCCGGCTACAACTGAGTTCCCACGTGAGTCCAGGTGGGAGGAGCGAGACTTCAGCGCGAGACTACAGCTTGCCGTCTAAAACACTATTTAGGTGAATTTAAACCATGGCTAAGTTGCTAAACGCATCTTGTTTACAGGTAAGGCCCCTGTTCATGTTGGACAGATATTTTAATTGCATTATGTGTCTGTTAAGAGGCTCAAAAACGCTCTTTATGTACATGCCCCCAGAGCAGCCGTTTTAGCTAGTGGGAGCCTGGGCATGCGGTCGCAGCTCCGCGTCGCAAGCACCAATCCGGTTAGTTTTTTTTTCTATAGACAGTACTCACAAAGGTCTAACGATCAAGATTAACTTAAAAATTGCCCGGAGTTCTCCTTTAAGATGTTAAAGAGAAACCATTAAGATGTTAAAGAGGAACCCCCCCACCCCTCACATTTTTTCTTTCATATGCACACACACACTAACTGCAGCTCAAGTTTGTTAGCATCAACAGCTCCTTCAACTGTGAAAGCTAATGTATAAAAATCCCCCCCCCTCCCCTCCCCTCCCCTCCCCTCCCCCCCACACACACTGTTCATATGGAAACTACATTCATACATCAAACATTATGTGTTCTTTCTTCCTCCACCACCCTGTCATGGTTGCGACACTAATGTAATCTCTTTCTCTGTGAAAAGGTGCATTGCTGGATTATGCAACAAGCCTTTTTTTTCCCTTCTGCTAATCAGACATGACTGCATTTGGTACTTATTTTCAATCCTAGCAAACAAGCTCCTCAAAATGCCGAAGGGACAATCATGCAACTAAACACCTCAACCAGCACAGGTTTTATTACTTTCTCTCAAAGGCCACTTGTTTGTGTCAGTTCAGCCCTCATGCATTCTAGGTCTCGAATCGAGGTCCCTACTCCCTACTGATGCCATCGCTCCGAGGGAGAAGGAATCGGACGCTTGCATGACCAAACTGAATTCCTGCGTGAATGACTGGCCAATAAGAGAACAGATCTTGACCTTTGCCAAGCCACATGGAGAGGACATTATTACTCCTGACATTTGCACACATTTCTTTGCGGTTTTTATGCCTTCGACTGTGACTGTCAAACGACGATGATAATGAAGAAGATGACAGGAATTACTACGGCTGCAAAAATCTAACTACATGACACAATCGACAACCGATTTGAGGCAACTGCAAGTGAAAGATATATTAAAAGAGAGGAACTCATCGATACTGCTGAAAAGTTCACTTTAGCCCCAGGTTGAAGTTCAATTATGACCAATAACCAGATAAATTGTAAACGAACAGTTGCATATCTTAGAGCAACACACATACTGGTCTTACTGAAAAAATCTGTGCTTTTGATTTGTAAATGATTTCCCGAATCACTCACAAAGACAGTTTGAGGTTAATTCAGGATAATTTGGGTCATTTTTCTCAATGGCAAAACAGTGTCCCAATTTACCTGAAATCACCCCTACTTGTTTTTTCCTAAATAAATAATTGTTTTTGAACAAATCAGACAAATTAATAATCTAATGAATCACTCATAAAAGAATGTCTCTCAATTAATCTGTTTTTGAATTAATCAAATGAGTGAATGATTTAACGAATCACTTGTTTTAGTCTTGAATGAATCAGTGTGAGTCAATGATTACTCACAAATGAATGTTCTTCACTCACAAATGTTCTTAAATGAATTCTGTTTTTGAATTAATGATTTAATGAATCACTAACAGAAACCTCAACTCAAATCAATAATTTTAATGATTCTCCACCTTGTGTATCTCTCTATATACTAATTTAATATAGCAACATGTTCAAAAAGCAAATACTTGAATCAACCAGATACTGTAATTTTTTTTCTCTACAGTTTTGTTTTGTGTAAATGGACATTGTACTGTATTGTAGAATATACATATGTAATTCATTGTGTAAATGTTTCTCCTTAAAAAATAGAATATATGTACTTGTACATATAAATGTTTCTCTTTCAAATAAAAACAAATTGATACAAAGTTTTGGCATGAAACTCTAGTCAAGTCATCTTCATTTATATAGCGGTTTTAACAATGTAGATTGTTTTAAAGCAGCTTCACAAAGATAAACATACAATCCAAGGCAACAGAGATTGTTTTGGCTTTATAGCGGTTCTAGAGTAATGTTATTTCCAGCTAAAGTTAGTTTTGATTGATTCACTTCCGACGAAATGATCATTTGTTATTAAATGAGGGGCCGCTAAGACGACGCAGTTCTCTCTAAACAGACTTTAAATGCGAACCTGTGATAAACACTGATGGCGTTCACATGCGCATTAAGAATTGATTCTATAGTTATGTGCGTTTGAATATATGTGCGCAGGTTTGTAATTCCCTACAAACCATGCCCAAACAAACTACTTGTCTTGCCTATAAATTTGATACAGAATTTCATTTAATTTGATCACTTTGGGGTAGGTACGCGAACCGAATTTTCCACAACACTTTATCTGTAGAGTGGGAAAGGGATCCTCCATAGGGAGAGGCTAGTTGGCACTTCAGCACTGCATTGTCATCGGGTCCAGGCGAAGCTCCTACGTCAGATCTGGATACGGCCTGGATCCACTGCCAGCAGTCGATTTTGGTATTATTGGTATTATTAAAGGATTAGTTCACTTTTATAAAAACTTTTGCTGATAATTTACTCACCTCCATGTCATCCAAGATGTCCATGTCTTTCTTTCTTCAGTCGAAAAGAAATTAAGGTTTTTGATGAAAAGATTCCAGGATTTTTCTCCATATAATGGACTTCAATGGGAACCAAACAGTTCAAGGTCCAAATGGTCAAAGGTCAAAATGAGAGTTTCAGTGCAGCTTACCAGACGATAAATGATACCAGACGATGAATAAGGGTCTTATCTAGCGGAACGATCGGTCATTTCAAAAATAAATAAAAAAGTTTAAGTTTTATAAGCATAAATGCTCGCCTTGCTCTGTTCTGTGATGTGCGTTCGCGACGTCATTGTAATACGTAATTACGTAGAAAGGTCAAGCTTCTGTCCAGACGAAAATTTTCTTTTAGCCTTTTTAATATTAAAACACCCAGGATATGCACACGAAATGGGCATTTTAAACGATAAACTGACACAAAGACATTTGAATATGTGTATGGTCCTCCTTCGTCAGATTTGTAAACATTGACCTTATTCATCGTCTGGTATCATTTATCGTCTGGTAAGCTGCTCTGAAACTCTCATTTTGAACTTGAACTGTTTGGTTCCCAATGAAGTCCATTATATGGAGAAAAATCCTGGAATCTTTTCATCAAAAACCTTAATTTCTTTTCGACTGAAGAAAGAAAGACATGGACATCTTGGATGACATGGGAGTGAGTAAATTATCAGCAAAAGTTTTTTTAAAAGTGAACTAATCCTTTAACTGCCCGGAATTTCGAGATCACAATAGACGTGAAGGACTATAATGCGTTAAGAGCTCGCTCAAGTACTGTGGAGCTAAACCATTTAGTGCTTTGTAAGTAATCAACAATATTAAAAAATGTGTACGATGTTTAATAGGCAGCCAATGCAGTGTTGACAGAACCGGGCTAATATGGTCATATTTCTTGGTTCTGGTAAGAACTCGAGCTGCTGCTTTTTGAACTAGCTGTAGTTTGTTTATTAAGCGTGCAGGGCAACCACCCAGTAGGGCATTACAATAATAGTCTTGATGTCATGAACGCATTAACTAATTGTTCCGCATTTGTCAATGAGAGCATATGGTGTAATTTAGATATATTTTTAAGATGGAAAAATGCGGTTTTACAGATACTAGACACTTGACTTTCAAAAGATTGGTATCAAAGAGCACACCCAGGTTCCTAACCGACGACGAAGACTTAACAGAGCAGCCATCAAGTGTTAGACAGTATTCTAGGTTATTACGTGTGGAAGTTTTTTGTCCAATAATTAGAATCTCTGTTTTTTCAGAATTTAGTAGTAGGAAATTACTAGTCATCAAATTTTTTATATCAGCTATGCATTCCGTTAATTTTGTGAATTGGTAAGTTTCGTTAGGTTTTGAAGAAATAACCAGCTGAGTATCATCGGCATAACAGTGAAAGCTAATTCCATGTTTCCTAATGATATCTCCTACTGGTAGCATGTACAGAGTGAACAGCAGCGGTCCTAGTACTGAGCCTTGTGGTATGCCATACTGAACTTGTGATCGATAAGACATCTCTTCATTTACTGCTACAAACTGATAACGGTCAGATAAGTATGATTTAAACCATGCTGATGCAATTCCACTAATCACAACATAGTTCTCTATTTTATTTAAAAGAATGTTGTGGTCAATTGTGTCAAATGCAGCACTAAGATCATGTAACACTAATAGAGAGATACAACCACGATCGGATGATAAAAGCAAATCATTTGTGACTCTAACGAGTGCGGTCTCAGTACTATGGTACGGTCTAAATCCGGACTGAAAATCCTTGCAGATATTATTTCTTTCTAAAAAGGAACACAGTTGTGAGGATACTGTTTTTTCTAATATCTTTGACAGAAAAGGCGGATTCGAGATCGGCCTGTAATTGACTAATTTTGTATGATCAAGTTGCGTTTTTTTAACAAGCGGTTTTATCACAGCCAGCTTAAAGGTTTTTGGTACGTATCCTAGAGACAAAGACGAATTAATGATATTAAGAAGAGGATCTATGACATCTGGAAGCATATCTTTCAGTAGCTTAGTCGGTATAGGGTCTAACATACAAGTTGTCGATTTAGATGAATTAACGAGTTCGCAAAATTCTTCCTCTCCTATTGCAAAAAATTAATCAAATTTTTCCTCAAGGAGACTACAATGCACTCCCTGATGTGATACGGTAGTAGACGATTGCATAGTTATAATTTTGTCCCTGATATTATCAATCTTATAAGTGAAGAAGTTCATAAAGTCATTACTGCTGTGTTGCTTGGACACCTCTGGACTTGAAGCTTTCTTTTTTCGTTAGTTTAGCCACTGTTTCAAATAAATACCTAGGATTATGTTTATTTTCTTCTAATAGGGCTGAAAAACAAGCAGATCTAGCAGCTTTTAAATCAGATCTAGATCAGGGTTCCTCAAACTCGGTCCTGTAGGCCAGCTGTCCTGCAGAGTTTACCTCCAACACTGTTCAAACACACCTGAGCAAGCTAATCAATGTCTTCAGGATCACTAGTAACTCACAGCTAGGTGTGTTTGATCAGGGTTGATCTAGATGGTGCAGGCTAATAGATCCTTTTACTCACCTATTCATAATCACATCGTTATCTATAGGGCGCAGATGACTGGTTCCTGCCGTATTCAGTCGCCAATGAGCTCGCTGCTCAACCTTCAAATACTTGGGTAGCATTTGCCTAGCAGTGCAGCACGGTTTCAGAAACCTCCATCTTCCCCAGCTCCACCTGTATAGATCTGCTACGGGTAATTCATGTACTCTATATTGTACAGCAGCAGCATGTCTTACTTGCTCACAGCAGAGTGTCGTGTATGTATTGGCAGTAGCAGGTCCCATACTTGCTCTGCCGCAGCAGCATCAATAACAGCAGCAGCAGCGTAGTAGATCCCTTCCGCCAAGACCAAACATACAACATTGTCATACACATTACCATGCCAATCACTCAGAGAAATCATTTTAAATGCTACAAGTGAATTTTGGCTTCACAACATTACAGTATAAAAAAAATATTTATTTAGAGATTTGCTAAAAAAATATAAGGTAACACTTTGCAATGAGGTGTCATTTGTTAGCATTAGTTAATGCATTAAATAATGTGAACTAACAATGAGCAATCTATTTTTGCAGGATTTATTAATAAATGTTGAGATTAACTAAGATAAATAAATGCTGAATAAGTATTGTTCATTCTAAGTTCAAAGTGTTATTAAAAAAGCGTTTTTAAAGATTAACTTTAATGGTGCATTAAATAATGGAAAAATATGTACAGTGTAAAATGAGCATGCACAATCGGAAAACCAATATCACATTGTTTTACGAACAGTACTCTCCAAAATCGGCCGACAACCAATATTGTTCCGTTATATTGTGCACAACAAAAAAAGGGAGCATGCATACTCTACATGAAAGTAAATGGGGTCAACTTTGATTTCATGTTGACATTTAGTAAAAAAAGGTGACAAGCAGGAAGCAGGTTTTATGTGACAGCCGAGATAAGACAGGATAAACAGACCAGCAGAAAACTGGCGTCAGTGTGAGCGAGAGGAATGATGCTGAAATGAGGACGTACTTGAAGCGTACACAGTGCCACCTGGATAGGCCCTGCGCCAAGACTGTTGTGTAAACTTGCAGTGCCATGCATATGCACGTGTGAACACACAGATGCATGCATGCTTGTTTTGGGTTGCCTTCTACTTGCACACTTAATGATCACACACAAATATACGCAAATGATGCAAAACAGCGACATGGACGCGCACACACAATAATTGTCACACGCATTAATCTGTTTTGGCATGTCGCTCGACACCCGCAGTGACAGAGTGTGAGAGCGATTCTCGTGCAGCCTTTTGCACAGTGATTCTGAAGAAAGGAGATATCGGCGGCAAGCTGTACCCTGACAGCCTTTCCACTCCCCACCCTCTCGGAAAGGATCTGCACTAGCGGGGCCGCAGTGCTGCGAGCACATCATCATTTAGAGCAGTAATGGCTCTAGCCTCCATGATAGAGGAAGGCAGCTGGAGAGACTGCAGGCTGCGGCCCAATTCGCCTGCTTATGCTATGCACTAAAAGTATGTACTTTTTGGTGATGGGGTAAGTGCATCATTTTGAGTGTACAGTCAGAATATTAAAGTACTGGGACAGGTAGTAGGGGGGTGGGCACAGACCACTTTGGCACATTTTTATATGTGTCCTGCCACCATAAACCAGTATTGTCCAAGATTCAAGCCCCCTGAAGGGGTTTGTTGCCTGATTGGAAATGGTTTTCATGTTTTAGCTGATCATGTACATTTATTGAGAACTTATTGAGAAATATTCAATATTACTATTATTATAATTAACCATGTAATGCCTACTGTATAATATTCAGGATGTGGTACGTGTGGTAAGTAAATGTAAGAATAACTTTTAGATTGTACTGTAGTAATATTCAAGATGAATAGTTACAGGACTGAAGAAACTCATCCATACATCTTTTCTTTTTTTTTTTTTTTTTTGTTAAAATCGCGTTCGAATGTTAGTATGAAATATGATTCATCAGGCTTTTGATGAACATTTATTTGTTAATCTCTCAATCATCATTATATTGCATTGCATAATATGTTTTGCCCATACAATAAAAACTACAGAGCCTTAATCATAAAACTTATCATCTTACTAAGACATATTATTGGGAGATATAGAGTGATGACTGATATTTATATGCATGCAAGTAGGCTGCTGTACTATTATAATTTCATCTTACTTTTTGGACATATAAGTAGCCTATCAGCAACAGCACCAACATATATACAATATTTTTCCTCAGCATAGGTGTTTTTCCTCCTAGAGTGGAAGCTGCATATTATCCCATAATATATGAGCCCTAAAATCCTGATGTATCAAATATGATACTCAATATGATACGCAAAAGCATTGTTAGCCAACTTTGGTCACAACTTCCAGTGAACTCTATTGGTAATGGCATCTAAAAGTTTGGCTAAGTGCCTGCACTGAGGCCGCTGCTGTGTCCCAAATCACTCTGATATAAATAAGAAATGTTAAAAGGATATCACTTCCAATTCAGTCATTCATTTATTTTGATAAATGTAGTAGGTCATGCAGGTATTTTACGTATAATGAAAATGCACAGTATTGCAGAAAAACTAAGAGTAGAAGTTGAATATGCTAGTAAGTATACTTACCGCACAGTCTCTAAAATAAACGGTTTATAATCAGACTGATGGCTCAAGCGGATTGAAATCCTTCCTTCAGCAGGGTGTGCTTGATAATAAGTTATTAAAAGCACAATTAAGCGCGATAGAGAACTGAATTGGTTACTGACAGGTGGCTCTCGGTGGCGCAGCCGAAGCGCATGAGTACTGAATTTTATTTACTTTCTATTTAGTGGAATTTTGTATTGCGCTTCAACAGTCAAATGCACATACTTATGTGTCAGAAAGCCTGTCTTGGTGAGTATTCGTGTAAACGATCAGTTATGTCTAAATTGAAACAGTCAAGCAGCGAAATTACGCTTATATTGGATCCATGCATAAGGTCTTAAAGTGACACCAGCCTCATATAAGCCTACCAGCTGCTGTCTGTCGTTAATGTTAATCAAACAACAACAAAATATAATTCACTGCTCTTATATCTTTTAATAGTTGTATTAAGAATCGGTGTATATGTAGTTCATGGTGAGGGAGGGAGGGGATTTGTGTATATTGTTTTAGAAGGGAGGCCCACTGTCTTTGACTTTGAAAACCCCTACTATACAATATGCAATAGCATGATAGTATGCTTTTTAGTCATTTTTAAATCAGGATTTGGTGAATAAGCAATGTGGAATTCCTTATCACTTCAATTTAACAAGAAATGTTCAGATGGAACAATAAAGAAAGGCAGCAGCTATATTTGCACTAAGCGCAAATGGTGATAGATGCAGTGAAAAATATGCAGTATTTTCTTGCACTAAGTATAAATAGTTGCTAGATTCTAATTAATCGTGCAAATAGTGGCAGATACTATTGTAGTGGTGTATTGTAGTACTATATTATAAAATAGTATGCATGAATAACAACATATTAAGTGTAGGTGATTATTATATTTATTAAAATCGTAAAGGGAAGCTTATGTATTTGGACATTGTCCCAATCCCTAAAGCCGTCCCTTACACCCACCCCTAACCCTAACTATTAAACACTTTATTTCCACTAGTAAATACCAATCAGGCAAATTATTCCACTTTTCAAATGTTTTCTTCATTTTAATTTAAAATAAACTTCTCTCCGAGCTGATAAACATTGGGTAAAGGGAGAAGAATGCATTTGGAAATCCACGTCAGTCTCGTCAAAAGATGTCACCACCCACGCTTTTTGCACTTGGTGACACCCTGATAAAAAAACTCTTGATGATGTTTGTCAGCAAGTTAAAACCAACTTACTGCATCAATTAAGTCATGACATCAAGCCTCCACGGAGCACTGAGTGGATATTTTAAGAGATGGCTTTAAGTTCTTTTAGCATAACAACCTTTAACTGAACACTGGTAACTATTAAACAAAACAAACCACTTGAAGGACTTAATTCCTCAATATGATGGTCAGAAAACAGCAAAGCTACAGCAGCCGCCATCAGATAAGTCAAGACAATTCAGAACGTCTTAATAGACTAATAATAAATCTAAAGGGGCTTTCGCATCGGATAGTTCTAGGAACTAACCACCAGGGTTAACTAATGGTTCCCATAGGAACGTTTCCTGGTTGCATTCGCACCACCAGTAGGAACTCTGAAGTGACGTGAACCACGCTTGTTGTTGTGACTTTTATTTTAACAGCGCGGCAGACTTTTATTTTGACCTTTTAATTTTTTCTTTATTTTGATGGCGGCCAGAGTCATAACGCCAGAGAGCCTGAGCAAAATAAACAGCGCTCGTACTCTCCGTGTTCATCATAGTTGACGATCTGTCTACAGTCCTGTCTAATACGTTATAAGATAGAACTGTTATACATAGAAAGTAGACAGTAATGAAAAGTTAGTAGCGTATGGCGTTGATGTCCAGTGATGCTAGCTGAGCAGAAATCCATAATCACATTCCTCTTGGACACCTCAAAGTTGCGTTGGATTTTCTCCTCAGCGTAAAGGTTAAGAGGCCCATCTATCACTGTTTTCCATGTTCGTAGAGTTAGTTTGTGGATATATAGGCTATAATCCCCTTAAGAGACAAGCACGTCCTCTAAAAGTACACCATCTGCCTTTAGACACACACACAGTCATTGTGGCTTTCTTATATAGGCCTATCCCATCCTTATCAGACATAGAGAATTGTGCAATTTGATTATGAAATATAAATATTATTTAGAAGTTGCATTCAAAATCTAAACAATGATTCATGATGCATCTGTGTGTGATCACTTTCTGATAATCGTTCAATGCATCTACATTGTCATATGCCACAAAACTCAGTGTGATCATTCCTAGAAATCAATACTAGTCAGCGTTATTCTTTTATTTTTTTGTGTGGTAGATCTCTAGATATCAATGCTTTGGCCTCCGGACACACTGGCACGATGATATGCCTGTTGCATATTTCATATGACAGAACATATGAGGCAACAGCACTGGAGCAGAACCGCAAAAACAACAGCACTGAAAATGAATTGCGTGGCCTTGCATGACCTCTGCCTTTGGGGGAACCGCAGATGTCAGGGATTATTTCAGCCCGTAGTTTTGTATAATCAATATATGGTGCATCTGTAATCATTCAAAAGTTGACTCAGAGTTTACAGTAGAAGATGTGTCTGGAAAAGGAGCCAGGCACGCAGAATTTATATTATATTACAAAATAAAATTCAAAGAAGGTCTAAAATGTCCAAGGGGGAGCGTGCAAACAGAAAGGGAGTGTGGCGTCCTTTTTGTGCCAGAGAAATGAAGGTCGGGCCGTGCAAAGGGGCGTTAAATCCAGAGATGCAGAGCCAGGCGGTCATTATCTTAGCAGAAAATTCACAACTGAAGAATTGACTCCCCTTTGATTCATGAGCTGGAATTTAAATTGAATCGGCCACTGTGGCCACATCTTACATTTGAATTGGAATGACAGGAAGAGGAATTTGAATTGCAATTCAAAGGAATACAATATAGATAATGTATTTTGGGAAATGAAGTGTTCTTCCACCCTGATCCACAGAAGTTAATTTATTAAATTATATTTATTTATGTATCTATGTCTGTATTTAAGTATGTCCATCCGTCCATCCATCCATCCATCCATCCATAATATGCATTAGGTGTGTACTTAATCCTTTATCTATGGTAGACATTAAGTATTATTACTCTGTTACTATTATAAAAAAATCCAGTTTTTATTTTATCTCAGTTGCTTTGGTGCATTTCTCAGATCACAACTGAAATTCTCAAAACTACTTGCTCATCCTCCACATTATCTAGTCATTTGTGCACATCATAAAAGCAATTTCTCATTCTTTTGAACAAATTGCAAATGCGTTGGTACATTCATGCAATTGATTATGTACAATTGTCTGCTGTTTATTTCATTATCAATTGCTTGCGTCAATGTATTATAACAACGTCAAAGTATTAGTTTGACGTATTAGTTCAAAATGGTTGAACTGTTGTGACACTGACATCCACAGAAGACGAAGATGAAGATGAATACAAGGTTTATTTAAACAAGAATGAACAAACAAAGAGCCAACAACACGCAACTGTTCTATGCACAAATAAAACCAGACACTGAGCTGAAGACAAGCAGGAACTAAATACACAGATGATAACGAGACAATGACAGACAGCTGTGATGATCATAAGTGTCTGTGATGATCATAAGTGTCTGTGATGATCATAAGTGTCCGCGGTGATTGATGACGTGCAGGTGATAGGCGATCAGGTGACAGACGACAGTGTACAGGTGGGAAACATGAGGGATGCTGGGAAGTGTAGTGCCATTGAGGTGACCGTGACAGTTTTCATAAACAGTCAGGGAGAAGAAGAGGAGTAAGGATGCGTTATGGAAGGGTAGGGAGGCAAAAAGTGGTAGAAGAGGCCGTATGCATGTTTCTGATGTAATCTTACAGGTAGAAAGTTATACAGCCGAATGCTGGGAGAACAACCGTGTCCTCGATCATTCAAACGTTTGTAGACAGGTATGTAATCAGACAATGTTCACTATACTGTTATACTGTATACTTACTGTAATGCACTTGTTTTGAGAAATGCACTTACTGGTTTCAAATGTTAAGGATGATTCCAGAAATGTTCCAAAGCGACTGAGAAAAACTGTATTTACTTTGAATAAAAAAATATGCCAATCAGTATCAGTGGTAAAAGTGTCAGTCACTCATTTTTGTCATAAAAGTTTTTATATTTCAGCCTGAAACACTGGTGCAACTGTGAATATAAAAACAAAAACAAAAATGTTTCTTCTCTTCTGTTGTTCACATATTCTCTCCTCAGGAAGTTTACTTTCTGTCAGCGGCTGTGCTGTGGCTTGGGTCATGAATATTAATGCCGCTTTGAGACGTTTGCCCTAACTGATTTGCTGAAAGGCGGACGTTGGTAGGTGAGAACGCTAGCCGTGTGGGATTACAGTTTACCGTTTGTGTGTTTGTTCAGCCCATTGTCAAAGCAATGGCTGGCAGAATCTTCTGATCGACATTTTAAGCGGCGAGCTGCATTTTTTTTCCTTCACACTGTGACAAAGCAAAATAAACCTCTTTAAATGATTGTCTCTCAAACAGTGTGTTTATAGTCACAATTAGTGGTTGTTTTGCCCCTTTAATGTGAGCAAGAGGATGAAGCAAATCAAATAGGCCCATGCAGCAAAACATTTTATATAGCCTATATATATACATGTTGTAAACACAGCAGCTTAAGGTAATACTGTATATTTTTCCAAATAAAAATTTATATTTTGTCTTAAATGCCAAAGTATATTACAAAACATACGTCAAGTCAGGATTATTAGCCTATAGTTAATTAAAACTAAAATAAAAATAATTTTGTTACTTGAAATAAAATAACCGTTAATAAATAAATAATTAATAGTTAATAAATTAATAATTAATAGTTAATAAACAAAATTACTTTGTTTAGCTAGTTGCCAAGGCAGCATTTCTTATTTTCATTTAGTTTAACCCTTTATGACCTGCCATAGAACAATTCCACCAGAGTATATCTTTCTATTTTTACATGCTGTGCTGTCATTCTTTTGAGTATTTTCATATGCCATACATCAAAATAATCCTTACACCGTGTCCTAACTATACGCGACGCCGCAGCACGCGATAAAAGGTATCTTTTCCATGTTAATCAGAGTTTTTGTCCTAACCAGACGCGACGGCGACACGCAAGTTTCTAATTTAGAAACGGTTCCTATTTCTGCGACGTCGCGGCTGACAGATCCGCCCACACAGAGATCTCATTGGATGGAAGTTCTGCGTGTCATGAATATTTAATCATCAAACATGGACGATAGCGGATAATTTACCTCAGATTTTGAAAGCATATAATATAGCGTTCAAACTGAATTCTATGCAAACATACAACTGTACTTCATAACAAAATTAGTCAATGAGTATATTTTGTTAATGTTTTGATTTTTAATAATGTTATTTCTTGATTTGATTATGTCCTTACCCATTTCCAATGTGAGAGCAGTGCGCTTTCACAGAGAGACTCCGCCCACACGCTGTTCTGAATGGCTGTGATTTTTGATTGACGTGTGGCGTCTCACAGTCGCGTCGCGTCTAGTGTGGACAGACACACTTGCTGTATCGCGTCGCGTGTAGTTAGGACACGTTGTTACTCTCCCAATTTGAAGGCTATGTTTGTAATAAATCAATAGTAACTAGATAAATATCTCAAAAGTGCAAAATAAACAAAAAAGAAAAACAATTAAAAAAATTTCCTACATATTTTATTCAATACAAAAAATGGATAAATGTCAACCTCAAACTTGTCAATGTGAAAAACGTGCATAAAACAATTTAAAACTATACAGAATTGATTTGAACTGTTTACATAAATTAGTTTTTAAGATACACTAATTTTTGTGGTAAAAAGACAATAACGATAAGAAGGAACATATCGCAAATGGGAGTCAAACGGGAGTCAAACGCATGGTCAAATGACGCAGCTTGTGACGTCACAACATGCGACACACTCTGGGGTCATAGTGCACAGAACGTGATACGTCAATGAGCCATCGGAAGACATAACTATCAATCGCAGATCTACAGAACATGTGTGCAAAGACGTGCAATGCATTTTTGTGTTTTTTTTTGTAAACGCATATTACGCAATTTGTACAGACTCATTAGAGGGTGAAAACAACGCAACATGAGCATGTTGGAGGCTTGATCTGAACATGTTACATCTCTGGTTTTGTATGCAAAAAGAAGGATTGAGCTAGCCATTTGGTTTCAGTTTCTACAGGCTCTTGTCGGTCTTAGAGGGTTAACTTGTATTAAAATAACTACATACATATAAAGCAAAATTACAAAAACACACAACAAAATAACCCCCCCCCCCCTCCCCTAAAATTTAAAGGAAAAAAGGAAAAAATAAAAATTAAAACTCCAAATATTAATAAACACTATAATAGTTTTTCAATGATACTAAAATAATAGAAGAAACCAAAAAAAAAATTATATATTAAAATTGCAAACAGATGTTGAAAATATATTTATGTATTTTTCGTAATTTAAATATATTTATGTAAATATTTCATAATAAATACTATTACATTTAGTATTAATTTAGTATTTAAATGTAAGTATTTTAATATTAGCAATATATTTATAATCATTTTCTTGTACATTAGAAATATATAAAAAAATACTAGTCTTAAAAAAAGTCTTGATAGGCTGGCAAACTATAGTTTTAATAATCCAGCCCTTTTACTTGATATATTCAAAAATTAGTTATTTTGTACTTTTACTTAAGTGGTAATCTAAAAGTAATACTATAATATTCCATTAGGGTATGAAATGTATTTTAGTCGCACAAGCATGGCAGCTCATGAACTAGATTAATAATTTGTACTCTTCATGAACTGTACACAAAATCCAGACAAACTATGAAAAAAATATTATGACCCCGGCCAGCACATTTGCTCCCACGATGACTCTCTAATTGAAACCAACACAGAGAGTCAAAGCTTACAGAAAATCCCACACGACATTGTGGTGCGTTCATCTTGTAAATACAATCATACCGACGTGACATGAAGGCACAAGGGGAGGTGGACCCTCTGCCACAGGGAATACAGGCGAGCACAGCATTTATTCAGCATTACAACCCAACCAGAGTCCTCATGGCACTGCGAAGACACAGCATGATGTTCTTTCTGTCAGAAGAAAAACTGCATGCCCATGCTCTGAATCAATAATTCATACAGTTTCATGTGTGTGAAGAACAGGGGAAGAAAGGGTGAACAAAAGAGAACAGGCCTGACTAAACTGTAGTCTCGCCTTTGGCATCCAGCAGGTACAAAGAAATGTTTCCATTAAATGAAATATTGGAAAATGAAATGAAGTCTCTCTAGAAACAGGAAGAGAGACAGAAAGTTAATCATTGGGAGAATCTGTTCAAATGTAAGTGCAGTTTCTGACAAGATATTGCCCTATGTAGCACTATACTTTTTTTAACTAAAGCAAGAACTCTGAGCGCATGAAAAACTCACATCGCCAGTAAGATTATGGCTGTGATCTCAGCAATCTGATTCAAAAACAAGCACAGAATGTTCCCCTGCCGAAAATAGCGCAAGCAAAGACTATTTAATATACACCTTCATACTTGGTCTGTAATGAAGACAAAAATGCCACTTAAAGGAATAGTTCAGCAAAAAAAAAAAAAAAAATACATTCTCATTATTTGAACATTCGCAAAAGTGTGGGAACAGTAAGATTGTTTAATGTTTTATGTCTCTTATGCTCATCATGAGTGAATTTATTTGATTAAAAATACAATAAAAACACTAATACTATGAAATATTGAAACAATTTTAATATATTTAAAAAAAAGTAATTTATTCCTGTAGACAAAGCTACATTTTCAGCATCATTACTCCAGTGTCACATGATCCTTCAGAAATCATTCTAATAAAGTGTTTTGTTGCTGAATTATTATTATTATTATGAAAACAGTTTTATTATTAAAAAAGTTCTGCTGCTTAATTTATATGCATGCATTTATTTAAAACATTTTTGTCATATTATACATGCCTTTATTGTTAGGCTACTTTTGATTAATTAAATGCATGCATTAAAATGTTTAAAAAAATATATTTATTCATCATTGTATAGAAAAAAAACAACTGTATATAGATTCTTCGAAATGACAGCATACCTGTTTGGAACAACAAGAGGATTAGTAAATAATGACAGAACTGTCATTTTTGGATGCACTATCCCTTTAAAAGTGTACTCCTTTAGTGCACTCTGATGAAGACATCTGCATAAAACACTAATGCCTTGTCTCAAAATCTTTGCCCAGTCACACACTGTTAGTTGCTGAGAGCAATATGCTCTGCCATCCCAAATAAAGGAAATTTTATTCATTAATGTGACTCATTTTCTCATGTGACTATATATCTCGCCACATCACAGTAATTCCTTTAGCCTAGAACTATTTTCATAGCCAGTGCAGTACTGTCAAGTTGGGTTTTTGTCAAGATGAAATTTCTTATAGTATGTGCTATGAAATTTAATTTAACTATTAACAGTATTATTTATTTAAGGCAGAAAATTACAATTTTGTCATCATTTACTCATCCTCAAGTGGTTCCAAAGCCGTATTAAATTATTCTTGGCCGTCGAAATGTCTGAGCTGCTTTTTACAACTCAATTAAAGAATGTATTTATACCTTAAAATACCACAACAGCACCATAAATGTAGTCCATAAAAGTCATTTGAACTCACATGTTAGATTTGTGTGAAGAATAGATCATAATTAAAGTGGTGAAGACAAAACCTTGTGTAATGTGTGTCCATTTCGACATTTTGAATTACACACAATAAGCACAAATGAGATCGAAGAGCTCCAGCGGAAGGAACATCTCTGGTTTTAAAGAAGAAAGAAATAGTACATGAGGGGGGAGTAAATCGTTTTTGGCTGAATTATTCTTTTTATTATCCAAAAGACCAAAAGGTATTTTAGATCCATTCTAACAACAGGAAGTGTTTTTAGACTAAGATTCTCTCGCATAGACATCACATAGCAGATATTATTTTCTACTATTAATAAATTAACACTACCTTGAGGATAATTTTATGGCCTGGATCTGGACAAACCTTCTTGGATTTTGCCACATAAGAGCCAACTGCAGTGGTGATTTGCTTACAAATGCAAATTACAATTAACAACCAACATTAACCAAAAGCTTTAAGTGCTTGTTTATTACTTAGTCTTCAATTAATTCTAACGCCCAAGGCAGCACAAAAAGAAAAGAACAAAAAAAAGATTTGACTGCATCAGTGAAAGTACTCTACATCCAAAGACAAACTTCAACCACACGGACCGATACTTTCAGAATTTCCCTTTCAATTAATTATCTTGAGGGCGTCCTAGCAAATAGCTTCAGACCTTGCTTAAAGCCAAATAATTCTTAAAGGAGAAGAGTGTCATTTTTTGATGTTAAAACACTTTCTATGCGGTGTGGTAACACCGCTATCTGCGGTGGTTTCACAATGTTCAGTTTATTTGGGTGCGGTTTGATGTCAATTTCTAGCTCAATCAATTATCTGTTAGCTTAGGGCAAAGGAAATGTGTTTGAAAATTATATTTGCAATTGTGTTTGGTGCTAGGGGCACCAGAATTATACATTTCCCCTTTAACTACCAAAAAAAGAATACAAAAATAAAAAATAAATTCACTCTATTTTATAGGGTGTATTAGCCAGTAAAGCAACAAATAAAAGCTACATCATCCTTCGCAAGTAAGGAAAAAATCCAAAATGGTGGAGAGTTGATGTAAATGTAAATACTCAGTTAATGAAAAAAACATGCAAACTCCACACAGAAAGGACTCCTGGCTCAGCTGGGGTTCGAACCCGGGGACCTTCTTGCTATGAGGCGACAGTGCTACCCACTGATTCACCGTGCCGCCCGTTTTAAGGATTTATATATAGAGCACTAATTAAGAAAACAGGTTTTGCAATGTTTAGACAGCGAGGCTGCTCACTAAATTTTAGAACAGAGCTAAATAGTCTCATCCTGAAAGTCTACACATGTGCAAATTAAGCAGGAACCACAGGAAAAGACACTACATAATAGGTCACTGTGTCATTATGCAATGAAGAATGAATCTATAGTTCACTGAACGTCCTAATTTACACCATTCTTCTGAGATAAATTCCATTCAATATTCCATTTTCCTTAAGGCCTCTTTTTGTGCAAGGCATATGGTGGTATTAGAGCCCGTGTGTCGCTCAGAGAAAACCTCACGTTCATCAGAACGTATAGCTGTGGGCAGCCCTTCTCGGAAACCGTGCAAATCCCAAATCGTTGTCACGGAAACTGCGAAAGGAGTCTCGGATGATCAGCAGAGGGCCACCTCGTTCAAAACCCCGCACTGATGTGCTATTCACCAGGAGTCAGCATGCTATACTCTTACAAATAAAGGTTCCAAAAGGGGGTTTTGCAGCGATGCCATAGAAGAACCATTGTTTTATTAGTTTGAAGAAGATTTTAAGGCTAGATACTATAGGCAAAAACATTGTTTTTTCACACTCTGGTCAATTTTGTGCTATTTGGCTTTTCATAACGTGCTTTTCATATTTTATAGCACTTTATCTATTTTAGTATATTTCAATTACAATACATTTCCCTAAAGCCCCTTATGTAAAAAACCTTTGACTGTAATAATGACAAACAACAACATGAACAAAAGATTTTGAAGCTGGCTTTATCCAATGTTCAGATTACACTTCTGGAAATGTGTGCAAATTTAGTGCATATTCAAAGGGGTACTTCACCACCGGCAAAATGGGTTCTCAATAAAACTTGGCTACCTATACAGTAGAAAGGCGAAAAGAACTGAAATCGGTGCTCTCGACTAGAGAAAAAAGGCCGTTGTCTTCACTTCTGCCAAATAGGTAGGAAACCTTCAAGTGGAATGAGAATGCCAAATCCTGCCTGCCGAGAGGAGGAGCTGGGGAGGGAGGAGGGTAATTAGCTCCTGAGAAACGCAATAGCTGATGATAATACTGAAGGAGCTTATATATGTATACAGTGATAGGCGTCGTATTCCTATAGGTAGACGTGGATCAGCTGAGAGTCACTAAGTGACTAACGTGACTTGCCAGAACTGACGCTATGCTTGATTTTAGGAGGAAAACGAAGGAAGTAAAATGATTTCTGTTCTGTCAGTTCGACTCAAAGAAAAACGCTGTCTCGTACAGGTAAAAAAGCTGTTACCATAGTCTTCCGTTTTTACCATAATACTGTTTAAAGAGCAGACAACGTCCGATACAGTTTTCAGTGATAAACCTACCCATACAACGCGTCATACGGCGAACATTTGCTGACTAATAAATGTGAATTTCTCGGTCCAGGTAACACAGAGAATGAGAAACATTGTTAATTTATATACACTGCCGATATTGTAACAATACAAAGCGGGCTGAAAATCAACAAAGTTACACATTAAAGTTAGGTAATTGCAGAGAGGCTAGCAATAGCAAGTTAGCTTTGAAAGCATGAGATCCCACCCTCCCTTCAGAGTGTCTCCAAAGCCATGCCTCCTTCAAACACATTAACGCACACAGCAGATTCTGCATCACGAGAGATGGCGTTAAATTACCTCATGTTAAACCACAGAACATTACAATAATAATCAACTTACAGAGCTCTTGAACCACTTGACTGCTGCAGCTACATTTCAGTGTTGACATAGGAATGCATAAATCCGAGTCTGAGGACCGGATCAGCTCCGGGTAGAACCTCATGGGTACCCATCTTTGACATGGCGTGAACGCAGCATAAGCTTGTTGTTTTGGTTCAGGAGGAACTGTAAAAGGCGGCTGCTGTTGGTTTGTGGCAATGACGTGTGATTTCTGTGCGAGCAGGTGTGCGGAGATATGAATATACATATGTTGACAGGTAGGACATCGAATCATTGGATGAACGTTTTTAGGTCCTGAGACTTCCACAGAAGATACATGTACATGTTTTAATATTTAGACCACTTCTATTATTGATTGCTATCAGTATGCAAAGAGAGTTTAAACCAGTAAAACAGTATATCAACCAGTATAAAACAAATGGCCTACCCCACCTTTAATTACATAATGCCTCATTTGCATATTTAAACCATTTCAGAAAAAATCTACAATTTCATTTTAATTTTTTTATTCTTGATTTAATCAATCAACTGGGGAAGTATGGTGATATCTATTAGTTAAATGTTTTACCCTATTCACCTGATGTCTTGCCTTAATAATCTAAAGATATTTTTTCAACTATAAAAACCTTTTGTGCAATGGAAAGTTTCCATGGATTTTAAAGGTTGTATCAGTCATTTCAGGCCCAAAAAAGGCCGAAACATAAATGATCACATTCATCTAATCTTTCCTAACGATCCGCTAGCTGCCCGCCCCATAAGCATGCCGTCCAAACACCGCGTCTCTGTTTGCAGCCTATAGGCTCTGAGATCTAACCACAACAACAAATGGGTACACCACCACTCAAAACCAAAATAAACCGTGTTTCAACCAATCACCGACAGGGGCGGGTGTTGTGAGGTTTTGCGCTCGTGCACGGCTGGACGCGAAGTTGGAGCAAAACCCGACCCTGTCGGTGATTGGTTGAAACACTGTTTATTTTGGTTTTGAGTGGTGGTGTACCCATTTGTTTTTGTGTGCAGATCTCAGAGCCTATAGGCTGCATACAGAGACGCGTTTTTTTGACAGCCTGCTTATGGGGCGGGCAGCTAGCGGATCGTTAGGAAAGATTAGATGAATGTGATCATTTATGTTTCGGCCTTTTTTGGGCCTGAAATCACTTATACAACCTTTAAAGGTCCTTCATGGAACCAATAAAGAACCCTCATTTTTAATAGTGTAGGCGCTTTCTTAGAGGTGTCACTGTCAAGGCATCAGATCGAGTGGAAGCAGGACGGCACGTGTGCGACTCACCCATTTCAGGATGGTGCCTCCCCTCCACAGGCACGCTGACCGTCCGTCGCAGCAGCTTGTTCCTGTGCGACTCGGAGCGCCGCTCGCGCATCAACAAAGGGTGAACCTGCGGGAGGGCACAGATAAAAGGTCAGTGCAAAGAGTGTGAGGTCAATACGGCAAGCTGAGTCAATCGTGCAGGGCTCTACGCTAAACCAGTCGGAAACCTCTGCTATTAAAACAACAAGTCCCGTTGAGACTAGATTCTTTGAAATAATAAAGCAATGGTGTGTGTTTGGGGTGAGTGGGGAAAATAATTGCAAACTTGCTTGTTTAATGTGTTTATTTAAGCCTCGGTATGGGGCTGCATCTCACGGGAATTCTTTTTAATAGGGAGAGCTCACTCATCTTGAGCTCGGGGTCCGCAAGCACACGGAGGACATCTCAGTGCAAGTTTGCCTTCAAATTGCACTGGGGTTGTTTAGCGGCGTGAGCGTCTCTCCTGTGTTCGCCGGCACTATCCGGAGAGAGATACGATCGGGATATCGAGAGCAAGGCTGTGAAGGAGGCGATTACCTACAGTCTGGTGTGATAAATGAGTGGGGCAAGAGAGGATCAGACACTGAGCCCTATGGGAAACAGCTAAAATGTTTCAGGGGTGGCCTTGTCACTCGGACCCAGCTGCATTATGGGACACATTCCATTTTTATGCACAGCTCAGCTTTTCACACACAGAGAAAAAATGCAGATTTAGGAGGTCTGAAGGGATTGACACAACTGACTGTAAGATAATGGTGCGCACTCTGCCTGACGGTGCATTCGTGCGCTTTGTCTTTATAGTTTTAAGAATGAAGGATGTCTACATTATGCTATAACCATGAGGGTGTTTTCTGTTAGGGCAAAGCAAACTAAATATTATGTTTTATTTGTTTGCCTTTTAAAATGGCTCTATAGCCAGCTGCAACGAAATTACAGGAAGGATTGCCTCATAAAAGATGCACAACATGCAATAAATCCTTCATGACTTACTAGAAAGCATGCAAGATCGCTGTTTATTAACGTACATGCCCTTTTATGTGAAAAATTATCTTCTATGCAGGCGGTGCAGATTCATTTATAAGGATAATAATAATAAAAAATAATAATAATTCGTTACATTTATATAGCACTTTTCTGGGACCTCAAAGCGCTTCACATATGGAAGGGGGGAATCTCCTCAACCACCACCAATGTGCAGCATCACATGGATGATGGCAGCCATATTGCGCCAGTACGCCCACCACACACCAGCTTACTGGTGGAGAAGAGACAGTGATGAAGACAATCAGTATATGGGGATGATTAGGAGGCCATGATGGATTGAGGCCAAGGGGCAAATTTGGCCAGGATTTTTAATGACCACAGAGAGTCAGGACCTCGGTTTAACGTCTCATCCGAAGGACGGGATCGTAAAACTAATCCATGTTAATTGAGCAGTTTAGTCCAAATTTTTTATTTGACAGCGATGCCATAGAAATATACAGCTACCGCAAAAAAAAAAAAAAAACGGTTCAAAGTTCAAAGATGTTCAAAGAAGTTCAAAGATGGCTGCTGACTTGTTTCTCTGGCGCATAAGATCTATAGACTGAAAACAAAATAAGCATGCGCATGACTTCAACATTTTCACAAATTCGTGTTTTTATAGTTCACACGGAGATGATAACGGTATCGGTTTCAAAACCTTTTTTTTCCATTTTCAGTTGAAAAGCTGTTGTGTCAATGACCCCTAGACATGTTTAGACCTGTATTTAGCGTCATCCACTTGTGATCGGATTGATGAAAAAGCTTCTTAACACCAAGTGTAAACAGGGCCTTAGTGCCATTTCCTTGTTCTGATTCTCTGATTGGTGGAGATTTTGCTGCAGAATCATTGGTAATACTGTAATTTTTCATCAGGAATTCTACTGCCAAACATGCTTATTAAAAATAAATAAAAAATAAGGTAAAATAATGCAGCATGATGGTTTAATGGTTTATAAGTTATCATTAAAAATCATTTCCCCTGGATAAAGGATGCCCTATATTTGATGAAATTAGAGAAAAGTAGAATTTCCATTCAGTGGCAACAGTATTGTTTATTCAAATTTGGAATATTTCAAAACTCTCCAGCCTGATTTATAACCAATAGCAGACCTGGGGCTATGTGTTGGTGACACTAATTTCACCTTTAGAATACAGTAGTTCAGCTTTGAGACATCGGTGTCCACTCCTGTTGTTTAACATCTAGCTGTTTTGAACCCAAGAACACTTTCTCTGTGTAAATCTGGACTGAGCTCAGGCTTGGCAAACGCATCCATGCTGCGCTATAGGGGGGTATGCCATATGTCAGCGCAGCCTAAACCAGCCCAGCTGTGTGACGGGGCAGGTGAGGGAGGAAACAGGGAGGAGAGCAGTCGGTTCTGTCCTAATAAATCACAGCCCAACCTGACAGCACCCTGCCAGCAGCCCGACTGACCCCGAACCTCAACAGACTTCGCTGGCATCCCGCTCCATCCCGGATCTGCCCCGCGAACACCACGGTATCACAGCAGAACAGCGGAGGTAAAGAGAAGAAGGATGAGATCTGTCTGCTTCTATCAACATCACATCACTGTCAGGTTCCAGCTGCTCTGGTAATAAATGACACAGGATGATTTTCACTTGTTTGTATCCCTGATCCTGAGAACGTCGTACCAGAGATATATTATCTCCGGTTTCATTTTTACTGTGCAATCATTGAATTATGGATAGAAAATACAGTTGCAATCAGTCAGATGTGGCAGTTGAAAGATATGGATAGATGGATGCACAGTTTTCTCACCACAAATATATGGAAATTAATTCTCCACCTACAACAAAATGGCAGCAAAAACTGTCCGATCTGTTAACAAAAGCAGCCTCGGTGCAGCTCTACTTTGCTTTTTACATTTTTTAATAGTGATAAATGAAATAACAAAACAAACATCTTTAGACCTATGTTAGTGCATTCAAGTCACTTCTATTCAACCGTCAAAAGAGGATAAAATTAGCATTAGCGGAACATTTTTGTATCTTTGAGACTAACATTTATATGCTAGAACTCTCCTAAAAGTTGACAAAATAAATTTGAAAACATTATAATATACAATCTTTTCTTTTCCTGCCTCTGACTAGCAATAGCAACTAAAACCTATTGGCTATTTTAGATAAGGAATCCAATTAATTTACTTGATTTTTAACAATAACTTATTAACATTTATGGACAGACCTACTGTGAGATACGAGCTTGTTAATTGATGATATATGCTTCTATTGAACACACACACTATATATAAATAATCAGTAACTTGTAGTTTCATAATCAGACTAGTTACTTTTTACTGATTGCATGATCACTTTCATAAAATGTCAGTAAATTATTCATAATTTATTAATTCTCCCTAATTATTCTTTTCAATTTTCTTTTCTAAAAAAAGCTTATTGCTTGTATTAGTTTTATGCAATTGCACACACAGACCAACCACTCGTCAGGTGGCTATACTTACACAGAAAATTAAGACATCACACAACATAAATCAAATAATATTTCATCTTTTTTAGCAAGTTTTTTTATTTTGACTATTATTTTAATTTTGCTGTGATACAACCCTGTAACTGGTTGGTTTGGTTAATGACATGAATTAACAAAGACTTTATTAAAATCCCTTTGGGGGAAATACTTCCAGAAAACTACACAGCTTTTGCACTCTCTGCAAAAGAACATTCTGCTTGTCAAACCATTTCATGAGCTCTGTCATATTTTCACGTGACATCCCAGGAATCCATTACATAATCTTTTCCTCCAGTTCAAACAGACTCCCACAATGCTAACGGCTCTTCTCAAAGACTTGTCATGTTCTGTCACACCGTCAGCTTCGATCAAAGCCTCTCTGTTGACTGTGTCCATACTAATTAATATATTTACTGTGACATCTTGGAATACCACAATGAAACACAATGCGAACAGCCACAGAGCGATTTGGTTAGCGCATGATTCCATAGCCTGATTCCTGGGGCAACTACAAGAATGGCTGCCGCCCACTCACACGAGAGAAGCCTTGCTCTGGGTCTACTTGCGTAACGCAGTGTCACGGTTGCACAGATCTGCACGAGGACCATTCATCTGGGCTGGTGCACAGAGAGTGTGTGGAGTCGGACGTGGGCCACTGTCACCAAACATCAATTAGGATCTAATGACATGGCCGCCGCGGCAAACCACTCCTCACTCTCTCACTCCCTCTAAAGGCCTTTTCTGAGCATGGCAACAAGTCACTACATTTCTATCATCCATGTTACTGTAACCTACTCTGAATTTGATTCTCTTTCAGTATGATTGTATGTGATGACTCAAATTAGTTGTAAAACACACTGTATAATGTATCAATGTCATTGCATGAAATACATATCAAGAGTGTTATAATATAAGGTTTTTAGGTGTTTTTTTTATTATATAATATATAATATCAATATAATTATTTTAGGGCTGTTAAACGATTAATCGCGATTAATCGCATCCAAAATCAAAGTTTGTTTACATAATATATGTGTGTGTGTGCTGTGTATAATTATTTTATATATATATATATATATATATATATATATATATATATATATATATATATATATATATATAAATACATACACATGCTTGTATATATTTAAGAAATGTTTGCATGTATATACTGTATTTAGATTTATATATAATTTATATTATAAATATTTTATATGTAAATAACAAATTTTTCTTAAATATATACATGCACTTTTGTGTATTTATATGCAAAATAATTATACACAGTACACACACATTTATTATGTAAACACAAACTTTTATTTTGGATGTGATTAATCGTGATTAATCGTTTCACAGCCCTACAGTAAATAATGTATACATAAATAATAGTAAAACTAATAGTAAATATATGTATTTTAAACATATATATACTGTATAAATTATACATAATAGTTACTCTGATAGGACACCTGAGTGAACTTGAGGAGAAACTAAAAACTGAACCTATTAAAAATATTTTTTGTCTAAATAAATAAATAGCTACTCAAAAAATAACACTTAATTTTTTTTAAATGAAAATTAGAAATGTCGCCTTTGGAAACAACTGAAATAAATGAGAAGTTTGATGTTTAAGTACTAAAATTAAAATTAAATTAGAACAATTCAAAATAAACCAATACAAATGACAAAAGCACATAAAGTACTAAAACAAATTAAGTTAAATAAAAATGAAAACTGAACATTTAAAAATAAACATATCAAATAATATAATAGTATCTAAATAATACTAAAATAAAACTACATAAAACACACATCCAGTGTGCATATAACACACTAGTGAAACGATTAACTGACGATTTTCAATTTTGCTGTTAAGTGGTAACATCATAAATTGATTGGAAAGTACGGTAACACTATTTTACAGTGTCCTTGTAACATATGTTCAGTGTTGGGAAGGATACTTTTAAAATGTATTTCGTTACAGAATACAGAATACATGCCCCAAAATGTAATTTGTAACGTATTCCGTTACGTTACTCAATCTGAGTAATGTATTCTGAATACTTGGATTACTTCCACATTGACTTGCATTTTATAAGTGTAGGAATGCGAAATGGTGATGCGGTGGTGACGCGTTGTAACATGTAGGGATGGCGCTGCCAATAAAGCACCTAAAAGCTGTCACAAAGAACCGGCAAAAGTATTGATTATGAATATGTCAAATATAGCAAGGAGATATTTTAATTGTTTATTAATAAACAAGTGTTTTCTGTCTGTGTCACTGTCGCCTGCAAAGATGAAGTTGACGATGCTGACTCGCGATCTTTGCAGTAAGCTAGTGAACGCGCCAGAGAGAAATGCGCATTTCATACGAATTACATAAGCAGAACGCAGTCTGTTTTGTTTCGTTTTGAATTGTTGTGTTTAACTGTAGACATGTCTGTGACTGTAAGGCAAGTATAATCTTACGCTAAGTTTCGGTTCATTTAAGAGACAAGCTCCAGTTCACGCGCCGGCGCTTCCATGTCGTGAAATTTTTTGCCTACTTCTTATTTATTAAATCAAGGCAATTGGTTGATGAAACATTTATTAAAATTAAGATACAATTAATACAAAACGAAATTCCCTTTAAAGAAAGGCTTTGTGCTTTCTGTAAGATGTCTCTGCGAAAGTTTTAAAGCAGTCTTTTAGTGCCGCTTTCAGAGCGCTCACGTTCGTAACATTGTTTTTTCCTCATAAATGCGAACGCGAAAAAAATTACTAAAATGTATATTTTATGTTCTGTGGAGAACCCTTCTTCATCCGGTGGGTAGTATTACTTTTGGTTTGAGCAGTGTAATTCACAGAAGTAGGCTACTAAAACATATTTTGCCACCTAAAAGTTAAAGTCACGTTATTGGATATATAAACCGACGTTTTTAAATATATTCGTATTAAATGCATTTTCTGAGAATTTCTATTTCAAGTTTTAACTGCAAATGTCGCGTCCATAACGCTGGAATTGCTCAATTTTAAAGTATTTATTTTGTGGTGTAGGTCTACATATTTTATAATGTTAACTTCAAATAATTCTTATAGTAATTTAAAGATGTGGTAGCATTGGATCTGGATGGGAAGGATACCTTACTTTAAGATGCTTCTTAAGGTTGGAGGAGGTGGAGTCTTTGGACGCTGAAAGGAGGTTGGTTGCTGGCAAGCAGAGGTTGCACTGCACAGTTAGGCTATATTTCGTTCTCCCTTCTCTTTCTTTAATGTGAAATGCTGTTTGAATTTCCAAGATAGAAACGCATTCTTGCCCTGGCTCTGTTGTTCCGGCTCCATCTCTACTCTAGCTCCCGCTGCTCCTCTTCCGACTCCATTGTGACTGATCGCAAACCGCGCATTTTTTTTTTTTGGTTTTCACATTGGGGCTTCTGGGAAATGCTGAGTTGCCTTAATTTATTTAGAGAGTGAATAAACTTGTGAAACAGAGAAGTATCGTAATGTAATCCGTTGATTTCAACAATGTAACTGTAATCTAAATACCAACTATTTAAATTGTAACTGTAACGGAATACAGATACTCATAATTTGTATTCTGAATACGTAACGCCGGTACATGTATTCCGTTACTCCCCAACACTGCATATGTTACATGATGTACTTACCATAGTAAAAACAGTAAATTATGCATAATTACATGCAACTAACCCTCAACCAAACCCTAATCCTACCCTAACCCTGTAGTAAGTACATGTAGTTCATTAATATTACTCAGTACTTAAAAATATAAAAAGTGTAACCGAAAGTACTTTACTCGCATTACTCATCAACATCTCCTGAAAACAATTAGAGAAAGCATGTCCTCCTGCAGACTCCCAGAGTGCAAATGTCTTCATGGAGGAGATGATTGTCATTCACTACAGGACCTGAATGAAGACCCTCACACACACAAACAGGGCTGCAACTGTCCCCTGCAGCAGATGAGTGACAACCATGAATATTTCATGGTGCTCATCTTCACAGAGGTGACAGCCATTAGCCTGTCACGACTGATTCACATCTATTTAAAGTGTGGCCTTATCGGGACATGCAACAAAACGGGTGCAATTAGTCAGGACGGTGGCTCTGATTAATGAGCCTCTCAGCGCTCTCCTCCACTAGAGACCTGATCCACATCACAGCCTGCTTTACAGGTTAGCCGTGTGTCCATTAGATTCACAGGCACCGCACAGGCTGGCTTCCTCAAGGTATGCTCAGACTAGACTCTAAGAATGAACTTCTGCTGTAGAGAAAGTTTTCATTTAACATGCAAAGGAACTTGTGTTCACACATCCCAACCTAATATATATTTGTATTGTTGTTGTTTTTTTTACTAAAACAAGCATATTGCATCTGAACCCCTCCACCAGTGATCATTTGGATAAACTATTTCCGTGTTCAAAATTTTAAATGCTAAATTGTGAGTAATCACTGTTAACTGCAGCAATTTCGTGTACATTTCATTTGCTACAAAAAAAAGTACATATATATTTTTAAATATTTACATAGACTTTTACTTAACTAAAAACGTATGTTATATATATTATAATATTATAGAATAATGCTATCATAATAATATTATATATAATATTTTATTTATCAGGTATATTACAACATTATATTTACATACACTATACTGCATACAGTATACAGTATTTATACTGTATTATTATAGATTATTTATCAGATATATTACAACAATAATAATACATTTATATAACATATAATATATATTTATTGGGTTAATCACAACAATAAAAATACTATATCATTTTTTTTACATACACTATATTATTACACTACATTATATTATGGCATAATACTGTATACTGTACTTAAATTATAACATGATACATGTATGAATAAAAAGTATATTATATACAGTGTGTGTGTGTGTGTGTGTATACACACACACTATTAAAACAGTCTTAATAATTAATTTGATATAATGCTCTCTAGCTATCAGTAATGGCATCTGCCACTCAAATGTACAATTTTACAGGCTTCACGTAAAATCAGGCATGCATACATAATAACCGCTCCTTACTTTTGTAACTTGCCATTGAAAAATATTTAGAACAAAAACTGGTATTATCTTCTTCAAATATTGATATAATCAGATTACTGATAATTAACAAACTGATAATTATGGCTCACCACACTTAATACTTATGCGAGTTACACAATTGCACTTACATCACTCCCAGACTGTACATGCAAGTCAACTAAATAGAATACAGAAACAGAAAGTGTGTGTTTTGAGCCATGGCAAGTCTCAAATAAAGATCCTCATGTGAACTGGCGGTAAAATTACCATCCGGCACACAAACTCTGTAAAGGAACAGGCTGGAAAGGAAGTGCTAGAGGAAGGGCATGATTACATGTGATTGGGCTGCCAGTACCTCCTCCTGGTCCAACATGTAGAGCTGATTTCCACTGATCACACACAGACGAGGGTTCCAGTCGGGTTGCTCGTAGGAGGGAGCAGCAGCGAAGGAGGGCTGTTGGCGGTAGGAGGGGGGGACAGCATACCTCGCATCTGGGAGAGGAGGAGGAGAAGGAGAGGAGAACAGGTAAGGGACTGCATGTTAATAATAAAAATGCAAGACAGAACTATGCTTTTATTCCAATTAGTTCAAAGTCTATATTTAACCGGAACATACAACATTTGACCAGTATGTGGTGCTGTTACCAAACATTCATCTGCAAAGTCATCCACTAAATTTAAATAACCTACACCTCGAATGCAGCGCAAGTCGCTTGGAATAAAAGTGCCTTCAAAAATGGATAAATGTACTGTAAATTTAAATCTGATTTAGCAAAATCTTTGCCAAATTACGATAACAATAATGTTGACATTCAAATGCCATGGTAAAATTTATTTATGCATTACTGTAGAATGACTGAAAAAATATGTAAAATGGTGGACCGGCTATATGGCTGAACTAAAGATTTATATTGTATGAATATCGATGAATTATCATACTTCAATTTGCTTAATAGGACTGTTACAATCCCTAACGATTGAGCACAGCGCTGGCCTTGACTGCCTTAAAGAAGCCTTCTTAGGTGGGTTGTAGTCACATTCCTAGAAAAACACAACAATCCAATAGTTCGCAGCACAACCGCTGCATGGAACTAAAGAAAGCAGCAAAGCCAGAAGAAAACGTTCATCTTAATCACGACTTTAGGCCAAAAATTTCCGAGGATGCTCATTGCAGAGCCAATGGGTGGAGCTTGACATCCAGCTCCTCCTCTATGAATGTTAGGGGGGGTGTTATGCTCTAGCCACACCCTAACCCTAATTAGGTCCACAGAGGTGGAGCAGGACTAGTTAAAGCTCCACCCATTACATAATTTTACATCATAGTTCTGAGGAGTGATTTTAAAACCAATAGGTGGCGCTAGAACTGCTAAAGTAACCTTAGTGTAGTCTTACATAGACAGTCCTTTGACTTGTGGTGTAAAGTCTAGTCCACTTCGAAGACATCTAAGAAACACACACTTAGACAGTGAGGGATCATCATACAACGACTAGTAAAGCAACCAACCACAATTCATTTTTAAATTTTATGTGCTATTTAAGGCCAGATAAATCTGAAATGAATTGTTTCACAATATTGACAGGCACAGCAAAAACGTATTTCAAATAATGGCACAATGCGCAGATGCACAATGACATTGCATTGTCCTCACACACAAATACTCAAAAAGTAAGAAAAAAATGATATTTTTTATAAAGTTCAGAAAGGTTGAAACGAATTACAAGGATAATAATATTTAATAAAAAAATAATAATTTGTAATTATTTAAAAAAATATTTAGAATATTATGTGATGATACTTCTGTAATAATAATTAAAGATTTTAAGATTTTCAAGTTGGTAAATTATTTTATACGGGGGAAAAGTAGATTCTGAGGTAGCAGTGTAAATTTGTGTAGACTTCGTAATGAGAATTTCTGTGTGTCTAAAACCATTAAAGGGGTTCACCCAAACATGTAATATTTGTCATTAATTACTTGCCGTCATGTCATTCCAAACCTGTGAAACTTTTGTTCATCTTCGGAAGAAAAATTAAGATCTTTTAAATTAAATCTGAGAGCTTTTTGTCCCTCCATTGACGGTCTACACATCTACACCTTTCAAGCCACAGAAAGGTAGTAAAGACATAAAAGTAATCCATGTGACCCAAGTAGTTAAACCTCAATTTCATGAAGCAACGAAAGTGCTTTGTTTGCAACATATTTTACCACTTAGCCTACTAGCTTTTTGTAAGCATTACATCAGTAAATGGACTGTTGGTGGGCCAACACTAACATCAGAGTTAAACCAGTTGGTCAAAATGAAATTCATACCCTTCCCAATCAGTGTGCCAAATTTGGCAACTTTTTACCATATGGTTCAATGGGCTGTCATAGATGCCCAGCCAAAAACAGCAAGAAAAAACCCAACAGACACAATATGTATACCTAAGATGCATGGTACCTTTGGTCATGGCTCCTCATAAACATAGCAAACACAGATTTCAAACATAAACACCACAATGAGCTTCTACATTTTTAGACTGCAATGTACCTTACAGACACAAGGGTGTCTTTCTCCTCAGACTGTAAACGTATAACTCATGTGCAGACTTTGATATTGATAGGCCTGTACAGCTCTAAGGTTTCATCAGGTTTAAAACGAGCTGTAAAGCTGTCGCGTGTTCAGCTCTGGGCCTTTGACTTTTTTACTTCATCCCTGTTCTTCTATAAAACTTACAGCTAGATGTGTCTCCCACACTTTCGCTCAGAGTCGATATTCTGCCCCGGTGTCCTCTCGTTGCATGAGTCCCTACCCTCGGAACCTCCAGCCAATCAGAAACAGCCTTGACAGATGGTGGCGGCATCAGAGGGATGCTGGACCAGCTCAGGACGCTTCTGTCCAGACTCGCACACACATTTGTCAGATTTCCTCCAAGCACTCGAGAACAACAGAGAAATGCACTCGCAAACCAGATCTCTGGACTTAAGTAGCCTTATGTTTGCTAGAATTGATGCATAGACAAATGGACTTTTATTTTTTCTGTTTTTCATTTGTTGTAGCTATTGAAAAACATCTTCAGAAATTGGAAAATAATGTCTATTGAACTGAATCTTTTACTGATTAGATTTAACAAAAGGTACAATATGTTTATCCAAGGCAATAAAGCTAAAGGGAACATACACCTCTGTTCAAAATACTTTTTTTTTGCAGGTTTTTATTTTCAGCAAGGATTCACAAAAGTTATTATTTAAAAAATTATTTCAAATACTTTCATCAAAGAATCGTAAAAAATGTATTACGGTTTCCATAAAAGTATTAAGCAGCATTTTCAGCATTATAAGGAATAATAATAAGGAATGTTTCTTGAGCATCAAACCAGCATATTAGAATGATTTCTGTAGCATAATGATGCTGAACATTCTGCTTTACCATCACATGAATAAATTACATTTTTAAATATATTAAAACAGAAAAGTTACTTTAAATTCTATTAATATACTGTAATTTTACTGTATTTTTGATCAAATAAGTGCAGCCATTGTGTGAGCATGATATAGGCCTAACTTTACATTGAACTTATAAAATAAATTCTGATCCAACAAGGACTCCAAAAGAACTACAAAAGTAGTCGATATGACTCGACAAATGAGACTTAGTAGATAATGACAGACTTTTAATTTTAAAGGTTCTTCGCGATTCCATTTTTCAAACTTTAGTTAGTGTGTAATGTTGCTGTTAGAGCATAAATAATACCTGTAAAATTATAAAGCTCAAAGTTCAATGCCTAGCGAGATATTTTATTTAACAGAAGTCCCCTTTCAAAGCCTACAGTGAACGTCCGGTTTGGACTACATCCCTCTACTTCCTTTTTTAATGACGTAACTGAACAGTTTTTGACTAATCTCCGCCCACAGGAATACATAAAAAAGGGGGCGTGGTCTTGTTGCGCTTCCACAGAGAAGATGAAGAGTTTCGTTTGTAGAGTTTGTTTGTCGCCATGTCATCGAGACGCTATATTATTTATGTTTTGATTCATACCCAACTCTCTTTGGCCCAGCTACAAACCTCGGGCAAGTAAGTCAACTAATGATCGAGCTACCAAGCAACAATTTCTGATGTTGTAATTGTTCAGACGGGTAACATTAGGCTAATCTTTCTCTCAAAATCGTTCAATACTGTTTATGCATCAGTAAGTCAAGCCAGTGACTAAAATATCAACTTCACATCGTTTAACGTTATTTTAGTAGGATGAAAATAATCGTATTTAAATCGTGAATAAATTATATACAGAAAGCGATCAAAGAACAATCTTTCCACACAGCGCGAGTTTATCTGGACACTTGTCAAACTCGTTATGAAATCAATGTTACACTGCACAACGAAGCTCTTACTGTATTTACATCATCGTGTTTGCATTGGTGAAAGCATTAGAGAGAGTGCAGAAACTGCGTTGCAATGATAAGATCTTCATTCTCGCGATCAACACACTGTCATCTGCTTGCTCAATGCTCATCACGGCAACATTTTATGTGATGGGAATAGATCTAATACTTTAAAAACATCTCACGATTTGTTAATCGCGATAGCTGTAATAGTAAAAACGTACAATATCTGTAGTAAAAGTATTCGAGAGAGTTCCACATGTAATACGTAGCTATTTCATATGCAAGCATGTCAGTCAATCACAGCAGTGGGCGGTTACACTGAATCCCACAGCAGACACGACCCTTCAAACAGAGCGTTCAAATCAGAGGCTAAAATCAGGCTAGGAAAAATGCCTTTTATTTCTAAATACTATTTTTGATCTAAAAAACATACTAACATTATAAGGGCAACCCAGAAACCATTATAAAATAATAAAATAACCCCATGTCATGGGACCTTTAAGGTGAAATATTCCTTCAACATGACAGCAGGCCATGAAGTGACTCGAACAAACTGAGTAAACACAGTACTGCGCCGCTGCTCTGAGCCGTAGCCCGACCGCTGGGCCGTGCAACACACTCACTACTGCGCGCTGGGCTCTCCGCTTGACAGTAAGCCAGCTGAAATCTTTTCTGCCATGGAAATAGCCTGTCACATCCAGCTCTGTCCTGACAAGAAGTCCCGGTGAGCTGGAGGAGCTGCCCAGCGCTGCTCTGTTCAACCGCACTCTCGACATGAAAGAAACTGCTTATGACAATAACTAAAGACTTCATAGGGAAAGAACATGAAATGATTTAGGTGCAAGAAATATATGAAGTGAATGTATGCCAGATTAACACAAGGTACTATCTTTGTGTTTATTCAAGGCAATAAAGCTAAAGGGAACTTACACTACTTTTCAAAAGATTGTTTTAATACTTAATACTTTTATGCAGCAAGGATTTATTAAATTTATCAATTTACCAAAAAAAGTATCATGGTTTCCATAAAAATATTACACAGCAGAACTGTTTTCAACATTGATAATACGTTTTTTTTCTTGAGCAGCGAATCAGCATATCAGAATGATTTCAGAAGGATCATGTGACACTGAAGACTGAAGTAATGATGCTGAAAAATAAATTCAGCTTTAAAACACTGGAATGAAGTGCACTTTAAAAGGCATGTAATTCATGATGGAGGTACCTGTATCTTGATGGGTTAGTTCACGCAAAAATGAAAATTCTGTCATGGATGTCTAATTCTGTCTAATTCTTTTAGATTAAATCTGAGAGCTTTCTGTCCCTCAATTGACAGCTATGCAACTGACTCTTGGACACTTCAAAAAGTTCATAAAGAGATTTTAAAACTAATCCATATGAATTGATCGGTTTAGTAAAAAAAAAAAAAAAAAGGATCGGTTTATATAATGAACAGATTGAATGGTAAAGCAGCCTAAATTCAATCTGTTCATCATATAAAGTGAATAAAGACTCAATAAACCCGCTCAATTCACATGGATTAGTTTTACAATCTCCTTATGAACTTTTTGAAGTGTCAAAGATGGAGGGAGACAATCAATGGAGGGACAGAAAGCTCTCAGATTTAATCCAAAAGATTTTTACTTGTGTTCAGAGGATGAACAAAAGTCTCACTTGTTGGGAACGACATGAAAGTGAGTAATAAATGACATAATTTTAATTTTTGGGTGAACTAACCCTGTTTTTGCAGCTTAATTTCAATAAAAAGCCTGGCTGAAGGAGGCTTTGTTTTGTGAAAGTTAAAGGATTAGTTCACTTTTAAAAAAATTTTTGCTGATAATTTACTCACCCCCATGTCATCCAAGATGTCCATGTCTTTTTTTCTTCAGTCGAAAAGAAATTAAGGTTTTTTAAAGTTTTTTTGCCGGGGAATGACAGTTTCAGTGCAGCTTCAAAGGGCTTTAAACGATACGATGAATAAGGGTCTTATCTAGCGAAACGATCGGTCATTTAAAAAATAAATAAAAAAGTTCAAGTTTTATAAGCTCTGTTTTGTGATGCGCGTTCGTGACGTCATGTAATACGCAATTACGTTGAAAAGGTCACGCTTCTGTCCTGACGAAAATGTTCTTTTAGCCTTAGTTTTAATATTAAACCACCCAGGATACGCACACGAAATGGGCATTTAAACAATAAACTGACACAAAGACATTTGAATATGTCTATATGGTTCTCCTTCCTCACATTTGTAAACACTCACTCTGTACTTCCGCATACATGTGCCGTGACCTTTTCAATTGCGTATTACGTGAGTCACGAACGCGCATCACAGTACAGAGCAAGGCAAGCATTTGTGCTTAATTTATTTTTTAAATGACTGATCGTTTCGCTAGATAAGACCCTTATTCATCGTGTCGTTTAAAGCCCTTTGAAGCTGCACTGAAACTGTCATTTGGACTTTGAACCGTGTGGGGTCCGTTGAAGTTGATTATATGAAGAAAAATCCTGGAATCTTTTCATCAAAAACCTTCATTTCTTTTTGACTGAAGAAATAAAGACATGGACATCTTGGATGACATGGGGGTGAGTAAATTATCACCAAAAGTTGTTTTAAAAGTGAACTAATCCTTTAAAGAGGTCCTTTAAAATCCTCTTTCACATTTTCTTTTTCTTTAAATAGTGTGTAATGTTGCTGTTTAGGCATGTAAAATGTCTGCACAGTTCCAAAGTCACTCTAGTCCAAAGGGAGATATTCTCTATAACTCCCTGAAACGGCTTGATTGTAGTCTTGAGTTGTCTTCCGGGAATGTACATGCAGTACCGCGGGAGGTAGGGATGCTGAACCTGCTGCAGCACCCCCTGGCATGGGGCCCGAGAAAAAAAAAATCCCCTTACTTTCAAAAATTCCCCGGCAAAACTTGACCACCCCCCCCCACCCCAACACACCTTTTTTTCTCAGCGCCCCCCTGCTCAAAATACGTTCCCACAACTATGCGTAAACATCACAATAATTCTCATTTAAATCATTCCTGTCCAAGCCATATGCAAAGTAAAGGGGACGAGGCCTGGTTGACTGGCGTTAGTAGTGTGTTGAAACTTGCGGTCCAGCTAAGGGTGTTGACATTTTCCAAACACGCTTGAAGTGCTTGACCAATCACAACACAGTGGTCCAGCAGACCAATCAGAGGACAATGCCCTTTTCAGAAGGAGGGGCTTCATAGAGACAGGAACTAAACAGAGTGTTACTGACAGACTGGGAAGAGAGGTACTGCAACAATGGAGAATATGTGAAAAATAATGTTTTTTGAACATTCAAGCATAAAAGCCTAATCTAGTAGAGCCCAAAAACAAAATCAAGACTTTAAAAAAGGGCATAATGTGACCTAAATGTGACAAAGTATTTCTAGACCACAATAAGTGTTTCTGTACATTTTCCTTGTTAAGCTGTTTTTCATATGCATCGATTTCAGCACATTTGCACAGATCAGTAAACGAATGCACCAGTTAGAGTCCCAAACACCCTCTGACATCAGACACAAACGCTGCAGGCGCCTCTTCATGTTCTCCATCACAAACGCTGAGTGTGATTGGCATGCACACTTCTGAGAGGGGCGCTACTATTCTTTGGCGGGCTGTGGGTGATGATGTGTGCCGTGCACATGAGGAAAAGGCTACGGATGGGTCAGCCTCACATTGTCATTACACAGCCCAACAGGAGAAACACTGATTATTCACATCGCTGCACTCAAAACAGTGCTAAAAATATTCACACAGTATCTCCAGATGCCCCAGGCAGGTAGTGCACAGAAAAGAGAGTAGATGCAAGTTTTTCATAATCATATCTGTGTTGCATTAGCCGATGTCAATAGTCTGTTACAGTAGGCTCAAGCACACTGAAAGGCCGTGCTTTGATGCATCCACAAAAGCATTTCTGCGTTCATGCACCGTGATGGCAATGTGACCTTACATCATAATGGACTTTAAAAGGCAGGAATGTGTCATTCAGCAATAGCAGGAACAAAATGTTATTGCTCAGAGGATGCTCTCATATAGCTCAGGAGATTTAAGTATCAGCTTTGTCTCAGATGTTTCTCCTAAACTCAATTGGAGAAATAAAAATAGATACTAATAGACAATATTTGACATACAGTTCTAATAATTTGATATTGGAAGTAAACAGATGAGCAATGAGATCTCTTGACTTTTCAGAGAATCTGAGCAAACGCTGAGATAAGAAGCTGCTAAAAGTTCAAGTGATTTTATCAAACACATCTCCAAAGACATCTCACTTATTCAATAATGCCAGCAAACCCAAACGTGCAATATGATTGACAGGTTGAGAATGTTTCTGATTGGCTAGTTTTTAGAATGGCTCCAATAATACATATTTTGTTGTTTACAGAGCCCAAGGTCTCTCACCAAGAGGCCAAGGTTTGGCTGGTAAACATGGGTCAGTTAAATGGTAGATGGCAACATTCTGAAGGCAAAAAAAGTAAAGAAAAAAATTCTCCATTGAAGTCCATTTAAAAGCAGATCTGGGGGGGGGGGTTAAATCACAATCATATTGTGATTTAACATTAATATTTTAAAAATGGCTCCAGGCTTGTTTGTAGGGCTGCACAATTTGGCCAAATCATGTTTTGATTTTACATCAATATCATATCACTATATAATACCGCTAACAGTACACAAAACTAACGGTTCGTTCGGTACAGCAGGAGGGGAGAAAACTAAACATAAAATTGCTTTTGTTTATTAAACAGTGGTTTACTGAACAAATTGTGTATCTGTCTTTAAATGAATTCAGTTACAGTTAAAAGTTTCTTAAGGATAAAATAATTAGCTCTGCTAAGGCTGTAAACTATATGGAGCCGTTACTTGCACTATTGCTATAATATTAAAGGTTAACAACAGAGCCCAAACTATTAGCCTAATTTCAGTTGCTATTTATTTCTAGATATGATAAACACTCAAATAACAAATTGTAAGCAAACATGTAAGCAGCACATAAGGCAGTTTTTGCTTGAACTTCAAAATTTATTTAGCAATATATTACTCCAATTCATTGTTGAAATATACTCATTTATAGACAGTGGCTATCATTTTCATTCCAGATTTATTTAAACCTACATTAAATAATCAAGACATCACTAACACTTAAAAGAGTTAATTTCCCTAGCTGACTAACAAGCTGTGGACACTGAATGACTTGCCTGAGGTAAATGTAACTGTTTAACTGATGTCTTTCCACCGTTGAAACACCGATTACACGAGAGAATATGTTTCAGTAAGTTGTGCTGTATCTTTCAACATACCTTCAGATGTTCATTCATGTTTGTTAGGATCACGTTCACGCGCTGCTGCTTAAACTGAGGCGCCTATGTAGTGATCTGTCACGTCACATTAAAGAGCGTCAAAAGGGCATTTATTGTTTGAATTTCATGATAAAATGGACATCATTTGAAAAATGACACTTTGCTTCTTATAGAAGGTAAAAACGTGGAGCTTATTGCGATTATTATTGGTTAATGGTGGTTAGGCTACAACGCTGTATTCGTCTTGCACACACAAGACACATACCAATTTGCGGTATGAATACGTGTACTGATGCTGTGTCGAATTCCGACTGCCTGCCAAATTATTACCCCCCAATAATTTGGTGGGGGTCAGAATTCGACACAACATCGGTACATGCCAAATTACTATAATCAAATGTCAAAGAAGAATTTTTATTTATTTTTTTACATAAGGTAACGTGAGGTCAACCTCAACAATGGGCTAGTGCTGGGCTGCACGACACACACCTATATATTAGGGCTGTAACGTTACATGTATTCGTCCCGAATCACAAGTGATCCACACTCCAATCCACAAGGGACAATGCGCGGCAATGCAACGATGTTTGCTAACAGTAAAAAACGCAGAAGAGCGTTTAATCAGTAAACAATCGGGATTGCGATTTCTACAATAGCATTGGTAACTCCTGCTGATATCAGTGTAAGCAAAAGTTGGAACCTTTAATTCAGGCAACTTTTAGAATTACACTTGCACATATCTTAGGCCTAAAAGCCACACAACTACAATCCATACACGTTTTTTAAGCAAAAGCCTCCGTTTACTAATCTCATTGCTCTCTAGGAGAAACGACTGAGATTAAAGAGTGATTTTCCATGCTAATCCTCCCGAGCATTTCCACTGCACACTATAGTTATGGAAAGAAAGGCCGTCCTCACGCAGTCCTGATCAATAGCTGGAAGCTCTGGAAGCAGCGTTTCCATCTACAGTACCTGCTCGTCTCCTCGCCGCATCCTCCACACGGCGTCACTGTAGCTGCACTTTACAGCTCCCGCCCCACAAATCTACATACAGGAAACAAGGTTACTGCCCAAGAGATGTCACTTCCGAAACACCCACTCTCTCTCGCGCGCACGTTCCCTCGCTCTTTCTCACCCACACACCCCCAGCTTATTGCCATGACAACCGAGAAAAGAATAGAATATAAGTGAGTGTTAAAGAGACAGATGATCAGAGAGAGAGGGGGAACGAGAGAGGTATGGAAGACGAGGATAGAACGGGACGAAAAGAGAGAGGGAGGCGGAGAGAAAGAGTGCTAAAATGTGTGGGAGAGAGAGAGAAAAAGCGAGAGACGGAGAGGAGGGAGAAAAAACAGAAGGTAGAGAGATGGAAAAGAAAGCGAAAAGAGAAAAAGAGAGAAAAATGAGGGGTTTTGAGAGAAACAGAGGGAACGAGAACACTTTTTCGGGAAAAGAGAGACCATTGCTTGTTCCCATAGCAACCTAGCCATCCATGAAATACTCTATTTCTCTCTCTCTCTCCTGTCATTTGCTCTATCCGTTCGCTATGTATAGCTCATAGTATGTGTACATGACACCAGAGATTTGATGAGTGAATGAGATGTAGAAATCAGAGGATGAATTAGTGGTGATGATTGTTATATGATCTCAGTTTGATGGAAACTGCCGCCCATGTGCAGAACAAGCAGGTAAAGTTACTCGTAAATCAGGGCCATTCAGAACTGAATTGAAGTGGCACACAATACAGAACTGTAACTGTAAGGAAAACACAATTAAAATGAAATAAATAAGAAAGTTTAGTTTTTAGTAATATTTGCTTGTGTGTGTGTGTGTGTGTGTGTGTGTGTGTGTGTGTGTGTGTAAGTGCTGTCAAATCGATTAATCGCAGTTCATTGCAAGTTTGTAAATATACACACACATACACATACATATATACATATATATATATATATATATACACACACACCATTTGAAATCATGAAAACATTTGAAACCATGGTTTCAAATTATTTTTAAATGGTAATATACACTTGAAAAGGAAATGTATTCCACAAATCAGGGAATAAACAGGCATAATTACTCAAAATTAATGATGTAATTATAGTGCATAATGTGTTGGACTAATAAAATTGGCCTGATGTGTGACTGGGTTGAAATTCTGTTAAATGTCTTAATTGAAATTCAATACAGTTATCTTCCTGTCATTCAGATTCAGATTAAATTTAACATCCCGTTGCATTTAATTCAAAACCACACTCAAAAAGTGAGCCAAATCTTAAACTCTTAAATATTATGCTATATTTTATCATATATCCAGCAAGAGCTGTACGATTAACCAGAAAAATAATGAGGATTTCAGCTTCTACAAATGCATTTGTGATTTATTTTTATTTTTATCATGCACTACAAAAAAAAAAAAAAACTTGCTGCCTCAAACCTTTAAGTACAATCAACTTGTCTGTTTAAATAATTTCAACTTAAATATTATTAAACTGACGTTTAAAAATTATATGAATCTTGTAGGCTATAACTTAAAAAAGAGAGTTGAAAATGGCTGAACTTATTTTGATGAGTTAGAGTAAAAACATGTTGTCATGACTTATTGAACATATTTTTTTAGTGTGTGATGGTACATTCAAGCTGCTAAGTATCAGTATATAAGCACAAGATATCGACCAGTGCAACATATATTAAAGGGGTCATGACATGAGAAACCAAATTTGCCTTGATCTTTTGGTATTTAAGAGGTCTTTGTACCATTAAAACTTCCTGCAAGTTTCATAGCTTAAGATGTCCTCCACATTATAAACTAACAATTTATTAATGTATTTCATCTTAAAACTACTTTTTATGCATAAGCACTGACATTAGCCAATCATAACAGTAGGCGTTAACACTGAACTCTTAAAGGGGAAACACCCCCAAAACAGACTGTTTGAATCAGAGGATGAGAAAGAGGGTTAGCCTGGGAAAACCCAGACAACTTCCGGCAAATTTAGATTTGCTCTGAAAGTTAGTCTGGCAAAGAGCTCATTCAAGCCCATTTCCAGTCCGCAGAAATCGCGGCACCAATCAGAAACGTTGGGGCGGGCTTTACACGATGACGACAGCGCTGGGATTTTGAAGCCTACATTACAAAGATGGATGCCGCCATCGAACATCACTCGTTCAAATCAGCTATCGCGTCTGTTTTAAGGGATTTAAAAATTTCCTTTTCGTTATAACCCGAGCAAAGAACAACACAAAGCCTTCATGTCTAAAAAATATATGTTATCGCTGTCTTACCGATTGGATTCGGCAAAAGTCTGATATACCAGTGTGGCGAGCAGGACGATCGAGTCGAGGGACGTGAGAGAACGGCGTGAGTGAGCCCGGCCTCGATCTCTCACGGAGGAGCGGAAGCATAAAAGGAGGAGAGACGACGGTGAAGATCGAGAGAGGACAGGTCTGAATTTTATTTGATGTTTTGTTTTATTATGTGTGGTGGCAGTCGACCGTGAGGGACTTTGTATTTTGTTCGCCGGTTTCCGCCTCCTCCTTCCCATAACAACGAGCCCCGTTGGTCAATACTAAACGAATGGGTGGGTCTTCGCCATAGACTGTCTAGAGCCCTCTGCATACGTCATCTCCTTCATTGCTCTGATTGGTTTTAACGTCTATCCAATTGTGCCAAGAGGCATTTGAGGGACGTCCGTTGGAAATGATTTGTGTATGGAGCTTTGCCAGACCCTAACTCAGTTTCAACTGAGATGGGTCTGGTTTTAACCAGGCTAAAAGAGGGAGGGAAAAGTTCATAAATCACTACATTTTAAAAGGTTTTTGTCCAAAAACCTATAGTAATACTATAATTGCACCTAAGGCAACAACATAATAAAACAAAAAACAAAAGCCATGTCATGACCCCTTTAAACATCAGAGTGCACATTTAATGTCAATTCTATTAATTGAAATGACTAATTATAATTAGTTTAAATCAACCCTTATGTGTACTGTCATAATCGTGCAGCCCTTCAGACAAAAAGGATGAGCTAAAAAATTAGATCCAACCCTCCAACAAACTCACTGGCTCCGTTCCTGTGTGTTCCTCTAGCACACACACCCCCTCCCCCCCTCCCCCTCTCCCCCCTCCACCTTTAATCCATCTGTCTCCCGGCCTCCCCTCACACTCTCTGGCTGCGTCCGAAATCACATACTTCAGTAGGTACTTATTTTTGAATAAGTAATTTTATTAGTGATCGCTAAAAGAGTATTTCCTAAAGTATGAATGTGTGTGGTAGGAATGTAATTCGAACGTAGTACATTTGTCATGTTGTTACTGTCATGTGATCTACCAGCATCAGTTGTCGCTTCACTGCCATTCACAAATCCTCTCCCGTGGCCCCATGGGATAGTAAAAAGTGTCCATCGTATGCACACTTCAGAATCTTGTCGGAAGTAGTAGGTAATCTGGGTACTTTTCTCTACTCTTTTATAAGTACTGTGAATTCAGACATACTTTTGTCACGTACCGTTTTACCCTTCATGTAGTAGGGAAGTGTGTGATTTCGGATGCAGCCTCTGTCTTTCTCATAAAAATTTAAAGTGAGACAGCATACACAAACAGTGACAAATAATTTTTGATACTATGAAACACTTAAAAGAAATGTGATGCTGGTGCTCACACCTGCGTGGAAAAAACAAAAATTGTCTTAATGACAGAATAGTATAACATACTACCATAGTACTCTTACTCTTACTATTTCTGCAGTATGTAGTCTGTTGCAAACAGTTGTACTGCTTTATATTTTTTGCAGAAACCTTGTAATATAATAATGTAATATGTAATAAATGTCTGTAACATTTATATGTTGCTTGCAAAAATAATTATTTAATCAGAATAAACAGCTATAGCCTACTCTTT